>VXBO01014238.1:0-67567 GCA_013400135.1 Rhinoptilus africanus
TTCTAGTCCACTAATCATCTTGGCAGCCTTTTGTAGTAGACCTTTGTAATCATGTGGATACAGGATTGAGAAGGAACAGCCCCAGGATGCTCTAGCAGGGGCTGGAGGTTGCTGCTGCTTTCTGCACATCAGGGAGGCCCAAAGCACGTCTCACCTGGTCAGCTCTCTGCGAACACGAGTGGTACCTCAGGCTCCTGGGCCAGCCACAGCAGCGCCCACTGCATGGCTGCTCCACACCTGGAGGGTGCTGCTCTCCTCCAGCTTCTGAGGTGAGGCTAAATGGCTTCATTGTCCCTCTGCAAGACCACATGGAGGTTTCACAGGTGGGAAAAGCCATTCTGAAGAGCTGATGGAGAAGTTCCCGGTTGCTTCCCTTTGCTAAATATCCAATTTTAGTGCTGTTCTTGCACAAAAGCATTCCTGAGCCTCCAAAGAAACTGCAGCTTGTTTGTAACTTGGCATTACCTAAATCAAGCTCATTCCTATCAGTCCATTTGTTTCTGACTCTTGCTCTGCTTCCCATAGGGCTCTCAAGTCCAGTCCCAGCACCGCTCTGGGCAGGGCTGTGTGGCAAGGGCAGGAGGCAGCACTGACGTTGTCGGAGGTGACTCGCGTAAGTTAAGGAAGCCCCTGAAGGCCATGTGCTCGGACCTCACACTGTAAAGCCAGTTTGACATTTCCATACAGAAGGAAATGTCGGGTTTTAAGCACCAAGAGCTCTTAATAGTAAGTAAGGGAGCCCGCTCTTAGGGCTCAGCAACAGCACCACTCCAGAAAGCCTTCCCTCTGCTCCACCACCTCGAAACATGAGCCCCAGGTTTCAGCTGAGCTCCCTGATACCAAAAGCAGGCTGGAGGGTCCCAGCCCCCTCCCTACTCACCCTGTGCCACAGACCACAAGTGCACAAGAAGCAGCACACAGCCGAGAGGCTCTGACCACCCCGAGGCAGGGCCCTGGCCTCCCCAGCCAACCTTCCCAGCCCAACTCACCCATCCTGAACGCCGCAGGACGCAGGCACTGCGCTGCTAGGTCAGCGCAGGGTCCTCTGACATAGAATGGGCAGAGCCCACGTGTCCCAGGCCACAATCCTCCAGCTGATCCAAGGAGCCAGCACCAGCTCTGTCTTCATATCGTTAAAGACAAAAGCCGCTGTGGCTGCACGGTGCTGTTTGCATGGTGGGCTCTATTTGCGGGGCTGCTCCCGAGCCAGAGACAGGGGAGAGCAGGGCTGGGGAAGGCTCTGGGTGGTCCCTGCCTGAAGCTGAGGATACACTGGCAACCTCCACTCAACAGAATGCAGATACAATTACAAATCAGACACGTGTTGTGATATGCAGACCTCACACACACTAGAAAATAAGCATACAAGTCCTCTGAATAGGGAAGGCACAGCCAAACCTGAGATAAAGGGTCCTGCTAGAGGGAGTGAGAGAAGGCAGCATCACCTGGGTAGGATTCTGCACTGTAGAGGTCTCGGGACAACCCAACACTGCATCTCTGCCCACCAGGACAGGGCTGCAGACCAGTATGTCTGGGACAAGAGCCATGATCAGAGGAGACACAAGCTGGCGACCTGGGGTGAGATGGCTGCACAGACTGCACCGCCAGCTTCCTCAGCACAGCTGCACGTCCTGCGTCTGGTGTCCCAGATGTTATTGTTAGCACCAGGACTGCCAACAGGCACAGGCAGGATCCCCGCACAACGATCCACGTCGCGTCCCGCGATGCCCTGAGCAACAGCCAGGCACGTCTACGCTCTGACTGTAATAAGCACCCTCACATTTATCACACCCAATGTGTTCATACGGTCAACAGCACCCCACAAGCTCACTGCCTGGTTGTCTCCCCGTGCGAGGGAACCCTGACAGTATTCACAAGCCAGAGAAAATTTAGCAGTGCCCACTTGAGAGTAGGACAGTATCTCTGCTCCCACCACAAGCCTCTCTCTGCACCAACCACGGCACTGGGAGCCAGGAAACAGCCTCCCCCACCCAGCCAGCCCCTGCCACTGGCTCCGAGGGACAGTGTGGAGGTCAGTCCCACGGCAGCCACTTTCTCTGTGCAGAGAGTTGCAGTGCCCAAGCCCAGCTGCTTACTGGCTGTTTGAATCAGCTCTGCTTTGACTTCTGCAGCCTTGGACCCATAGGCTGGCACCGGAGCGGCGGGTACAGGTGCAATGGCAGAGAGAACACGCAATACCTGAGTGATTCTGCAGAGCCTGGTTCTGGCCATCCTTTGTCGGCGTGATGAGATCCCAGATAAAACTCTTAATCTTCTCATCCCCCTTGTAGTGTTTGACGCAATAGACCAGCAAGGCCCGACAAATCATCTCCATGTCCTTCTCATTCAGGTGCCACTTGAACCGCCCATGGGTCAGGATATCTTTCCAGCGTCCCCAGCTGGAAAAGCAGGAACACAGAGTAAACACTCCTGTGCTATTAGAGACCTTGCCAGCACCTTTCTCCAGGAGCGCGCTCAGAGGACAGCCCTGCCAGCTGCCCTGGATAGGGGTGTTCTGCCTCCACATTATGAGAGCAGAGAGGGGGAGAGGTTTGCCCAGGACTGAACAGGGCAGAAGAGCAGGCTCTGGAAGTGCTGACTGCCAGCTCACACTTTGCTCCCCTAACTCTCCTTCCATCCCAAATGTTTGCTTAGAGCCCAGGTCCCATCAGGGATATCACTGCTGGAAGGAGGGGATATTGCAAGCAGGATGGACAGAAAGTGGCTGGGACAGCCAGCGGCCCATGTGCGCACTGGGGCAGCTGGAGGCTGTGGCTGAACTCTCTGGGAGGGGGTAAGACTCACCCAAATATGAGCAGGTTCTTCTCCACGCGGAAGCATTCAGCCCGCAGGTACCGCCGCGTCTTCTCATTGAAGCGCCGCGAGCGCGTGGGTCGCTCATCCGAGTCACTGTCCAGCTCAGAGAACTCCATCAGCTCGTCCTCTTCGAAGGAGTTGTAGTGTTTAGTTTGCTTCCGCACCCGGGGTCTGTCAATGACGAGGCTCTCCTAGAGGGACAGAGAGGAGAACATACTTAGGTATGGGCAGAAGCACCCAAGTACATCCTCTTCTCCACACTGCTGCTCTGCTCTGCTCATGCCTTCACCATCCCTCTGGGATACCCACTCCAAATTACCTGTGTGCAGCTCTGCACAACAAAAAAAAATTGCTAGCCAGCACAAAATTCAGTCTGAACAATGGCAGGCTGAAAATCAGGCCCTCTGGGTTCAGAGCACTGACAACCAGCAGCTGATTCAGCTCTGAATCACACCCCTGGCCCTCCCAGCACTGCCTGCGCCAAGCGCTCTGCTGGAGGCGGTGTAATTCCTGTGTCAGGGGGGAGAGGGGGGCTGGAAGAGGAAAGGCAGCTTCCAAGAAGGTGCAGAAGGAAGGAATATGAAATTAAATAGCATGTACCTGCCTCCCCTCCTTCCCCCCACCCTGCCAACTGAATCCATGTCATCTAAATCTGCCTGGATTTCAAACACGTAGGACACACGTGCACACACACACCCACACCCCCGCATTCTCCCTGCTGGACCAGTGAGCTCTGCAGAGCTGCAGGGCGTCCCTCCTGCTGCTGTCTAATACCATCTCGACAGCATTGCTGCCTTAGCCGGAATTTTGGCAGGCCCTGGGGCTGCACTGAACTGGCTGCAGGGCCCTGCGCCCAGTGGAGGAGGCAGGAGGAGAGGCCCGGCTTGCAGCCAAGCCCACGAGCTCAGCAGGGCCAGCAGAGAGATGGGACCCAACTGTCCACTCCTGCCTCCCAACAAGCAGAGTCACCAACCCTTCCAGCTCCATGTCAGCAGTCAGATAGAGAGCTCCTTTCATGGGCAGAGCAGGCAGGAGCCGAGAACAAAGACACTGCCCCTGGGAGATGCTCTCCAGATCCATGTGGGGAACCTCCAGCAGCTCTGCCACCAGGCCAGGAGAAGCCAAGCACCGGCTCACCGGAGCTCCAGCTGCCACATTTGCCCACAACTGCTGCTGGGAAGGAGCCAATTTGCCAGTGAGGGCAAAAGGCAAGACTCCAAGAGCATTCATTTACAGTCCCCAACCCCCTCACCCAGACATGGTGATGGGCCTGCCAGACCCACTTGGCTTTACTCCTTCTTCCCATCCCTGAAGGCAGGACAGCAGGGCTGCAAACACCGATGGAGGAAGGAGTGGCACAATCCAAACCTGTCCCCTCTTGCTCCATCTGGCCACGAGAAGCCCTGGGCAGCTCCCTTCATCCACATTAACATTCAGCTTTCAGAGAGATTTGTTTCTAGAGCAATGCCTGGATATTGGGCCTGACCCACACGGTCTTCAAACTCTGGAGGCTCAGGTGAACACGGCTGGTATTCAGCTGGATATGGAAAATATCCAACAGGGAGCATGAGGGAGCATTTGACACTGTAAGGGCAGGGGGAAGTACCGGAGGAGTTGCCCAGGCTTCTTGCGACACCCCTCGTGCTGTCAGGGCCAAAGCAGCTGGCCCAGATGGCCTCGCTTCCACCCTCCTGCGCAGAGAAGACGAGAAGCTGGGCAAAACAGAGCATCTGCAGACACCACGCAGGGCTGCGTCCAGCCCCTGAGGCACTGAGCCCCTGGCGGCCCGTCCCCCCAGCCTGCTCTAACCTAGGACAGGGCTCCGAGACCCAAACCAGACCAAGCATCCACACAGAGACGCTCTGACAAACCCAGTGCCACAGTTACGATACTCAACCTCCCGGCAACCTGCCTTCGTTTGTGAGCGCAAACGAGGTGGGGGAGCAGGACGGCACCTCACAGCCCTCACAGTACTGGCACGTTCATCAGAAAGAGATGTTTCTTCTGCAAAGAGGGGCTGCATTTCAGCCAGCACCCACCGCCTGCTCCAGCCCAGCCAGTACACTGCTCCCACTACAATACCACAGCCCAGCGCTCGCTCAGCGAGGGGCCCCAGTTCCAGGGCTGCCCTCATATCCACAAGGCCGGTGAGAGGCTGGGATCTGCTGGTGCCAGTGTGCCTGGCAAAAGACTCTTGATCAGCAGTGTCTCAGCACTGTTGTGCCACTGCAGCTCCCCAAAATCATGCCGTGCTGCTGCTGGAACCCACACATTAAATGTTATGAATAAATCGCACCAGAGAAGCGTGGTTATTACGGTTATTACCTTGGCATTAAACAGAACTTTGTGATGCACAACCAATTACAGGGACCCACCTGCTCTGTTGTTACTTGGTTCTCACCAGCACCAACTAATTGCAAGTCCACTTTGTGTCTAGGTCACTAGATGGCTGGACTTGCTGCTGGGTTGAAGGCTCCCTGAACAGGCCCATGGGTGATGTGGCCCTGTGAAGGGCCTATAGGGCCACCCGGGGAGAGAAGAGGGGGCCCGGGCCAGTGGGTGCAGTTCCATGCAGCACAGCATCCTCTCTGCCTGCTGCTGGGAGAGCTGGGTCACCCTGTGAGCTTCATCACGACAAACACCACCTCCTTAGCCACCGAGACCTGAGGTGGTGGAAGCCAGGGGCCTGTGGTGAAACGAACATGCCCAGCACCGTGAGCTCTGGGGCTCAAAGGGTTGTAGTACACAAACTCATGTCAGCTCGCCAGGCCTCCTCCAGTGCTGCCTGGCCAAATGCTCCCCTCTGCCCAGGGTGCCAGGGCTCATGGGTTTGGGCTGGGGAATGGTTGTGTGGAAAGAGCTTTGCTCACCCCAACCCCCAGACACAGCAAGAGGTGGCACTGGGGCCTCTTTGTGCACGTGTCAGCTTGGCCCTGGCATGCCTTGAGCTAACGAAGGTCTCTGGGCTTGGTGAGACAGCCAGTGAGCCGGGAGATCAGAGCTGGCACCTGGAGGGCAGTGTGGTACTGTCCCGGTACCGCTCCACGCCAGAGCCCCAGCCCCAGCCGCCCTGGCTGGCAGCCGGAGGCACTCACACCTGCCTGCGCTGTGGGAAACTCCGGCACAGCTCCAGCGCACACACAGGCAGTCACACCAGTCCGCAGGGTTCACAGGCATGCCGTTGCACTGGCTGTTTGATCTCTCAACAGTTGCCAGCCTCAACTGTCACCCCTTAAGCAGGCTTAGGAGTAGCTGGGAGCACAGGAGCACCTCAAATACTAGATAGACACAGCCCAACATGCGGCAAAAGTAATAGGTCTTTAGCCACCACTCACGAGTCAGTCTTCCCTTCCAGTTAATTCCTGATGCCTAACACCTATCCCTTCACAAGCCCAGTGGAAGCACACAGTTCCTGCCTGGAGATCACACCACACAGTGTTGGATCAGTTGTGGGGCACATGGGCCACGAGCTGGATCCTACCTTTTCATTCTTGGCGTCTGTATCAAGCTCTGCTATCTTGGCCCACTTCTGCCAGAAGTTGGGGTCATCTAAGGAAATGTCAGTTCTGTTTCCTGATGCTACGAAGCTGGCCTGGGAGGGAAAGAAGAGGAATGAGCAGGGTGCAACCCACCACTAGATGTGCCTCCCCCCATATAGAGATCCCTAACACATCTGTCTCATGCCATGGGGTGTTACATGCCATGTTGACATGCGCCAGAGGGTTCTTTGTTTGCCTAAGGGAGACGAACCCCTCTGTTCTGCAGTCCTGCCTGACCCGCTGGAAAGAGAGCCTGGGCTGTGCCACCTGCAAGAGGAGGAGGGACAGTTGGCCCTTGGTGCCCCCAGTGGACACCAGCCACAAGCGTGGCACTGAGCTGGCTCCTCGGGCTCTCTCCTGCAGGCACGTCAGAGCCCCACGGTGCACAGCGTCCTGTGGCACAGCAGCACCCAGCTTCGGGCATCGTGCAGGCCAGCAGCTGGGTCCCACCACCAGCCTGGGGGTCTCCCTGCAGAGCCAGTTCTCACAGCGGTGGAAAAGTGAGGCTGGAGACAGGGATGGGCTGCACTGTGGGAGGGCTGCGCTGAAAGTACCCCAACTCCTCACATCACTGGCAGCCCAGGTCTCCACCTGCCTTTCTGCTCAGCAAAGCACCAGGCAGCACCGGTGTTCGGAAGGGCAGGCAACAGCCTCTGGATCAAATAAGCTAGGCCCACGAGCAGAAGATCAGCTCAGCTCAGGACTGGAACTCACCCAGGTTTTGAATTCATCCACCCAAGCAGAGGCCTGACCCTGCCCACAGTAGCTCTGGGCAGAGGGTCTAGCTCCGGGCACAGACTGCTACCACGGCAAGGAGTCCTCAGCCCATCAGAAGAGCAAACCCTCCACCCTCAGTGCCCCAACTGGGACACAAGAGCAGCTCTGCATCCGTCCACACCCCCAGCTTGGCGACGGCACACCCTGGCACTGCCCAGCACCGGGAGGACAACCCCTGCTCTGCCTTCTCAGCAGCCTGAGCTGGCTTAAAGGGAAAGTGGAAACTGGCAAGCTGAACCCTCCTGGGCAGCCTCACAACACCCACCCAGGCTGGTGGCCCCCTCCGCAATGCTCTGCTGACCACCAGTGAGACAGGAGACCACACTGCTGCCGTGCCCCAGCAAGGTCTCACTCCTGGGTGCAGTGGGACAGGCAGGAGAGCTCGGCCTCCGTGCAGACAAATCTCAACAGTCAGGCAGGAGGTCAGCCCACCACTACTGCCCCAGTGTGTCCCCCACCACCCTGGGGGCAGCCCCCCTTCCCTCCCAGTGGAGCACAGCACACCTTGGCAAAGGTGGAGCCCTTCCCCTCAGATTGGATTGTGATGGTCTGTGTCCTGCGCTGGAGGATCTGATCAATGTCTTCCTCGCAGAACTTCGATCCTTCGTCCTCCTCATCCATGAGAGCACCATAAGCACCCTTTCGCAGAAGGTCCTCCACCTCCATCTTTGAGAGCTGCTGAACCTGCCCAAAACACGGAGGCATTATCAACCTGGCCAGCTGCCCTGGGCACTGCACAGGAGAAGGCTCTTCTCTCTGCCCCAGGCTAACCCAGACCTCCCACTGCTACAACACAGAGGTCACTGCAAAACACTGCCTGAAGGACTGCCGGGAATTTCAGTCCATGTCACCCAGACACAGCACCACGCGTCCCACCACCCTGTGCCAGTGCAGGGACAGCTTGCCAGGCCAAACAGCAGCAATGTGAGTGTCTGGGTTCGCCCTCCCTAGACCGCCCAGGTCTCTGCTCCGACCTGGCAGTGACTTGCAGGGGAAGGAGGAGCTCTCTATTGCAGCACTTCCCTCCAAGCCCCGCTCTGACAGCAAACCTACCCCGTTGGTGCTGCCCTTGCGGTTGATGTCCTGCAGCACAGCCTTATCCAGGCCCAGCTTCAGGCTGGCCTTGTCGAACATCTCCCGCTCGTAGGAGTTCCTAGTGATGAGGCGATACACTTTCACTGCCTTGCTCTGCCCGATCCGGTGGCAGCGAGCTTGAGCCTAGAAGTGCAGAGAGCACAGTGTCAAGCACAGCAAACCCAGCAAGATGGGGACTGTGTGACACCCCATGCCACCACCCACACACCTGAGCCACAGTCAGCTCCCACCCACCAGAGCACCCTCATCGAGTGCCTGTGGCCGACCTGGCAGGGCTCTGCCAGTGGGCGCTGCTTGGCGTCAGGCCTGCGTGGTTGTGCAGCAGGAATCGGAGACTCCTGCACCCCCGGGCAATGACACGGGGCTCAGGCTGGAGCCTTGGCTCCCTGCAGATGGGGAGCACCCAACATTTCACCCTCTCCAACACCAGGTACAAACAAAGTGTTGCCTAGTCTGTGGCCCACGTGTGCTTTTAGAGCCACACTGTGATCTCCCCCATGACACGTCCCCTCTGCCTGCTTCCTGCCGGCTCTCCCAGCACAGCACCGCATGCCCTTCCCTTCCCAGCTGGCATGAATGACGGGAGCCGTGCTGCCGGACCTCCCAGCAGCCTCTTCTGGCCCGGCCCGTTACCTGGAGGTCGTTCTGTGGGTTCCAGTCTGAATCAAAGATGATGCAGGTATCGGCAGCGGTCAGGTTGATGCCCAGCCCACCCGCCCGCGTGCACAGGAGAAAGACGAAGCGATCCGAGTCGGGCTTGCAGAAGCGGTCGATGGCAGCTTGGCGCAGGTTCCCGCGCACCCGCCCATCGATGCGCTCATAGGTGTACCTGCTCCGAGAGGGAAAGAGGCAAGAGCAGGGTCACAGCAGGGTCCTTCTCGCTCCTTCCCCCAGGCTGTGTGTGGGCATGCAGGCAGTCGGGACTTACTGGCAGGAGCTGTGCACATGTGGAGGCTCAGGCTCCATCAGCTTGTGTGTGATGTGGTTGTTCCCAAAAGTTGTTCCTCTTATAATGGCAAAATCATGACCCCACGCATGGTGCATGGATATGGGACTCATAGGAACCATGACCAAGGGAAGGGCCTATTTCCAGTTGGTTACTCCTAGGACTAGCCCTGGACAATGCAGAATGGATGGGTCAGAGCTGCCCAGCTTTGGGGTCTTTGCACCCACCAGCAGTAGCCTGTAACTGAGACCCTGTGGTATGTGGGCACAGAATGGCCAAATCCCCACCCTGGTCTGTTTCCACTCTGTATCTACAGTGCAGGATGGAGGTGATGTGGAGAAGCTGCGGTGAGTGCTGAAGCCTGTACTAACCGCCTCTGAATGAGATAGTCTTCCAGGATGTCGAGGCAGCGCACCATCTGGGAGAAGATGAGCACCTTGTGCCCACCGGCGATCAGCTTGGGAAGCAGCTTATCAATAAGCACCAGCTTCCCGGCCGCCTGGATCATCGCCTGCAGCTGGAAGTCCGGTGCCTCCGGGCTGTGTGTTTTACGGAAGTCTTCCAGGATCTTCTCCTCTGCCCCTGCCAGGTGAGAAGGGACGTGAGCTCTTGGTGAGGCTGGCAGTGCAGCTGCCCCCAGCCTCCCATGCAGGGCAACAGCAAGCGAGGAACAGGACCCATGCAGACCCAGAGAGGCTGGCTAGACACCTCCACTCCTGTGACTCTAGTCCTTCTTCAGGGCTTACACCAGCTCTTGGCAGAACAAGCCAGGCTGAGATGTTGGAGACGGTGCTACACCAGAGCACCCCCAAACATAGCGAGCCTCGCAAGACCCTGAGGTGCCCACCAGCAAGCAGCACTTGCGGGGAGCTGGGCTGCCCATGAGAGCAACAAGGCAGATCACTGCAACCTGTGCTGGTCCTGGATCTACAACCACACCAGGGGCAGATGGCATGAGGGCCTGAGCTGGCTCCCAAGCTTGGTGAGCTCTGCAAGTAGCGACCAGTAAACGTTGCAGTGACATCTCTCCCCCCACACCTCCCGTGAACAGCCCTCACCATTGATGAGATACGGGTGATTGCAGCACTTCCGCAGCTCCATCATGGTGTTGATGAGGTTGGGCATATTGTGCTGGTTGGCACCCTTGGAGAGGAAGGAGAAGTTCTTCTCCAGGATGGCCCGGTAGTATTTCTTCTGGATATTGGTCAGCTCCACCTCAATGATGGTCTCCTGCTTGGGTGCCAGATTCTTCTCTACATCATCCTTCAGCCGTCGCAGCATCATGGGCTTCAGGATGGACTGCAGCTTCTTCACCTGCCAGAGCAAGTGCAGAGATTCACTGCCCTCCCTGCACGGCAAGCACACGGTGACAACAGTGGAGGGGTCTGCAACACCAGAGCCTTCCCAGGCTGGAAACCCCTTACAAATGACCCTGAAGCAGCTGCTCTGTTGACAGATAGAACTTCAGAGTCTGGCTTCCCTGGGGCAGACAGGTAAGTGACCAGCCCTGGGCCATGAACTCCACATGCTTCTGCTGCCAGCAGCCCTGGGTAAATGTGTCTGCTGCAGGAGGAGAGCTGAGAGCTTTGACAGCAGCTGAGATGATGGCTACTCCACGTGCCCACGCCTGCTCCCTCAGAATGACGACCTTTGTGCAATCTCCACTTAAGCCAGACATTCAAATGGCAGTGAGGCAGCCCAAGGGACTGAGCTGCTTTCCATGACCCTCGCTCAAGGGGACCTTTGGAGGATGGCTCCCCAGGGGAATGTGACAAGGGTGACTGACACATGGACTTACTGATCTCTTCACTCCCCTACACTCCTGTTGGTCTCGGGGACACACCAGGAGGGAAAGCTGGGTGAGCTGTGCTGCCCAGGCATGCAAGGGGCAGTAGGAAGCTAGGTGGGCAGCAGACCACCTTGGCACAGGCTGGTCTCCCCTCGCCAAAGCAGTGCTGGGGGCTCTGTCACAATTTTGCTTCTCCCAGGATGAGGAGTCCTGTTCACTTCCATGAAGCTCATGTCTGAGTGCATGCCTGGCTTGGTGACCATGTGCCCCAGTGGCTTGTGCCACCAGCACGCTCTTCTAGGTATACCTGCTCCTCTGTCTTCAGGTCTCCAAACTCCTCCAGAAAGGCTGTCTCTGAGGGGAACTGCTGTGGCTCCAGGAAATTCAGGAGGCTGAAGAGCTCCTCCACCGAGTTCTGCAGAGGGGTCCCTGTCAGCAGCACCTTGTGCTCCTGCACAGAAAACAAGTTGAGAACTCAGACACACTGGCTGGGTCCGAGGGGTCCCAAGAATGCAGTGCTCCTAGTCTTCCAGCCTCAGGAGCACTCTGGGTGTCCTGAGGGCACACATACTCTCTGAAAGGCTCCCCTGGCCATGGAGCCGGCCCCAACCCAGCCACTGCCATGCCACACTGTCTTGTGGCTCCCGGGATGCTCCCCTGGACGTGTCCCAGGCCAGCTCTGTGCAGCAACAACAGCCAAAACCGAGAATCCCACGCTGCCCCCAGGCTTCAGACCTGCCCTGGCACGAGACCTTCAGGCAGGGCTGTGCTGGCATCCGTCAGGGACGCTGACAGAGCCCAAGCTGTTGTGCACCTGAGGACAGGATGTCCCTCTTCAGGGCTCGGGCAGAACAAGAGGGAACACAGCTGAGAGCCATGTGATACCAAGGGGCATCAGGGACCTGCTGCTAGGGCCAGCACGAGCAGGGTGCTCCAGGGGCACATATGACTGTGTCAAGTGCGCACTGGAAACAAGGGTGGGCTTTTATTACAGGTTCAACATGTAGGTACTTGCGCAATAAAAGGAGACGGGGGTCCAGACAACTCCCCAAGACTTGGGAGTGTGAGGAGCGGATGACCCCTCAAGGAGAACGCGCTCCCTTCCGTGCGCTGGCAGCACAGGCTCTGGCTTCAGGCACCACCACATGCTGCCCCCCAGGGCACACCAGCTGCTCCGTCCTAGCAGTGTCAGACATTTGGGCACTCACTGCTCAGGCTAATCCTCCTGCCCAATTTAATGCAGGGAGCATCCCCAAGAGTCACCAGTTACGAAAGAAGGGCAACTGTAAAGTGGGAGGCTTCCACAGGACTTGTACAAAGGAAGGTGATGGCTATGAATGGGGGCCAGCAGCAATCCTGCTTTGTCCCAGGTTGCTCACAACTCAGCAGGGACCTGCACAAGACACAGGGTCATGGACAAACAGCAGGGTCTTTGGGAACTAGAGACGTAAGACTAATAATTTTTGGAGGCCTGGTCCAGCTATAGGCGACTGTGATGGAAGCTGGGTACGCCTGTGAGATCCAATAGGCCTGACGGCCCTCGGTCCAGCAAAAAGTAGCACAGCCTTTCCTAGGGCTGGAAAGGAGCTGGACATCCAAATTCCTTTCTCAGAGCAGCTCATTGATCCCTTTTTCACCACCCCCAGTCCTGAACCCCGATCCCTGGCACAGACTGGTCCCATGTCTGCAGAGCAGTACGAAGCCAGCTTGAACAGTGCAGCTCTGCTCACCGCAGGGTCCGAGGCACACCACGGCCAGGAGATGCTGAGCACGGCTGGTCAGCAACTGCCTCCGCCTGCTGCAGCCGCTGAAGCTGCGCTGCAAGGCCCGGCAGTGCTCTGCCAGGGACTGCACACGGATGGGAAGGCACAGGCGGACTTGGCCTGCTGTGGGTTAATACACCATTTCAGCAAAAAGGAGTTTGTGATGGCTGCTGGGCACCAGTGCCCCATCCATCACTGGCACTGCGACCTGATGTGTCCTGAATGGTTCTCCCTCTGACAGGGAGCACTCAGCCCTGGCACTGGGCCTGAGCAGCTGGCAGTGGCATCTGACTGCTAGGCATGGCCACCTCTGGCCCGCCCTGCTCTCACGTGAACCTGGGCAGGACATGCTCACCAGGGCCATGAGCTTCAGCCCCTCCAGGAGTTTGCAGTTCCTGTTTTTCAGGCGATGGGCCTCATCAATGACCACACAGCGCCACTGGATCTTCTTCAGCTCCGGGCAGTCGGCAAGGATCATTTCAAAGGTGGTGATAACCACCTGGAACTTGAAGAGCCCAGGGAGAGGGTTACCCTACGAAGACATAAACCATACGCAGAGCTTGACTCCTGCAGGACACTGTCAGACATCCTGTCAACATATCAGTGTTAGGATCGGGCTCCTAGCAGGGATTTCCCCAGATTCACCTCTCTCAAGCAGCAGGCAGTTTCCCGCAAGCCTCCGAGGAGGCTGCATCTCTTCAAACCAGACACTGCTTCAGGGCAGACAAACAGGCCTGGACAAGAACTGCAGCTGAAGCTCTGCTGCATTTTCCCCTTTGTGCAGGAGTTGCACCTGTTCTTCACTCATACACAGTGTACCCTAAGCCCATGCCACCAAAGGGGTCTTAAAAGACCACCTTTCATAGAATCACAGGGTTGGCAGGGACCTCTGGAGATCCCCCAGTCCCACCCCCTGCCAGAGCAGGGTCACCCAGAGCAGGGGCCACAGGAACGCCTCCAGGCGGGTTTGGGATGTCTCCAGAGACGGAGACTCCCCCACCTCCCTGGGCAGCCTGGGCCAGGGCTCTGCCACCCTCAAAGGAAAGAAGTTCCTACCAATCATCTTTGTAGCCCTTTGCTGCACCCTCTCCAGCAGTTCCCTGTCCTTCTTCAACCGGGGAGCCCAGCACTGGCCCCAGCACTCCAGATGTGCCCTCCCCAGGGCAGAGCAGAGGGGGAGGATGACCTCCCTCCACCTCCTGGCCACACTCTTCCTGATGCCCCCCAGGATGCCATTGGCCTTCTTGGCCACAAGGGCCCATCACTGGCTCATGGCCATCCTGTTGTCCACCAGGACTCCCAGGTCCCTTCCCCAGAGCTGCTCTCCAGCAGGTCACCCCCACCCTGTCCTGGTGCAGGGGGTTATTCCTCCCCAGGGGCAGCACCCNGATGGCCTTCTTTTCCTCCACATGCCTTGAGATGACGCCCAGAACGAGCTGTTCCATCATCTTTCCAGGGATGGAGGTGAGGCTGACTGGTCTGTAGTTCCCTGGGTCCTCCTTCTTGCCCTTTTTGAAGACTGGAGTGACACTGGCTTTCCTCCAGTCCTCAGGCACCTCGCCTGCTCTCCAGGACCTTTCAAAGGTGGTGGAGAGTGGCCCAGCAATGACTTCCACCAGCTCCCTCAGCACTCTTGGGTACATCCCACCAGGGCCCATGGACTTGTGAATGTCTAATCGACCTAACTGATCCCTCACTTGATCCTCCTCAACCCAGGGGAAGTCTTCCTCTTTCCCTGTTACTTTCTCCAAGGCCTGGGACTCCTGAGGGCTAGGCTGGGCAGTAAAGACCGAAAAATTTCCCTCTCCAGATGAACCACGAGCTCCATAGGCAGCTCAGTGCTTCCCAAGTAAAGGAAGCCAGGGCAGGGGGCTGCATCCTGGGAGCGCTGTGTGCGTCAGTCACCTGTGTGTCCCTGTACACCATCTCGTACTGCTGGATCATCTGCCGGCTGATCTGGCTGCCATGGTACACGATGGCATTCATCTCCGTCCAGGTGCGGAACTCCCTCTCCCAGTTGGTGATGGTGGAGAGAGGTGCGATGATGAGGAAGGGGCCATGGATGCCCATCAGGAATATTTCTGAGAGGAAGGTGATTGATTGGATTGTCTTCCCCAGCCCCATCTCGTCAGCCAGAATGCAGTTCTTCCTGCGGAGATGGACAGGGGCAGGTGAACATGGCTCTCGGGCAGGAAACACCTTGTCACCAACTCCTTGATGGGATGTCAGGCACATCACCTCCACCCACACCTCTATGACCCTGCACATTGGGACAGTGGCCCAAACTGGTCTGGGTAAGTCACACCATCCAACGTCTTGCAAGATGATGGACGCAAAGTTAGTGTGAAAGATGCTGTCCTTTGGGTGCATGGTAGCCAGTGAAAGAGGCATCTGACGGCCTGCTGCAGCTGAGAACGTGCATATTCCTGCACCCCTGCCACAGGAATGGGCCAATACCAAAAATCAGGTGTACCTTAGACCCATAGCTAAGCCCTATGATCTCCAAGACTCATTTACCAGAGAGAAACATTCCTAAAGACTCAGTTGCAAAGCTAAAACAAACAATTTTTCTGGCAGCTCCACCACTGGAAGGTCTCAGCGGCTGCTCTGTCAAGCCCTTGTTTGTCATCTCTGCTCCCCAGCTCTGCTGCTCCCCGTGACTGCACACACCAGCGCCCCGCTGTCAGCAGGACACCTTGTGGGAGCCCAGGGCTCCAGCCCCTCCTCACCTGTTATACCAGTTAAAGAGCAGCCAGTTCATTCCCTCCAGCTGGTATTCCCGCAGCTGGTTGCTGTTCTTATACTCCCGGGACTTCTCCAGTTTCTGCCAGGACTCGGATGCTGGGCGCTCCTAGGAGGCGAAAGCAGGAGCAAGGTCCATGGGGAGAAAGAGACTAACACTCAGTGAGGCCAGACCCCGCTTCTGGGGCTGTGCATCAGCACAACACTTCAAAACAGTCACTGACAGCTGATTCACAGCGAGGTCTTGACCTCTGAATCCCACCCTCAGATCCTACTAACTAACCCATCCGGAGGGGAGGGTCTGGGGCTTGCACTGCAGCAGTGGGGACAAGAAGGTCAGCACTGCTAGACCTTGGCAAGACACAGACAGTCCCCGCCTGCTCAGGGCAGCGAACTGCCAGCCAGGTACGTTACCTCTGGGTACGTTACCATGTGCTTGTTTTCTGGAGGGATTTGGAGGGCTTCAAACTCTTTAATCTTCCCTGGGTCGACATCCTCCTCCAGCTCCCAGGTGCTCTCCTCATAGGGCAGTGAGCACCACTTCACCAGGTAGTGAGTCACCTCCTGCAGCGCGGAGAGACAGGCTCAGAGACAGCGCAGGGCCCACGGCCGCTCAGCCCCAGCGTCAGGGCACAGACTGCGACTGAGAGCAAGTCACGGGGTCGTCAGCGGCCCTCCATTTACCCCTGCGCCAGGGGGTCCCCGGGGGCTCAGGCTGCGCAAGGCTAGGAAGGCCTCAGGGTGCTCAGAGATGACACAAGATGCACGTCGTGGGCCTGGGCCTCCTGCCAAGCCTCCCTCCCTCCCTCCCTCCCTGGGCCAAGCAAGCGACGCAGCCACTCACCTCACCGGTGTCAGGGTCCTTCGTGTGAGCCACCTCCAGAATTCGATCTACCTCCACGTAGTCTGGGTTGAACAAATCCTCATCAGGCTGCAACAGCAAAGAGTAAAAAGAGAGGCAAGTTCAAGGTGATTCCAGGGTTAAACAGATGGTGGGCACGAGTAAACAGCTGCGGGACATGTGTCCCCAGGATACTGCTAGCTGTGCGCAGCACACCAAGTGCCCTGGATGCGGGTACACGACATCTGCCTCTGGGCAGGGAGGACGCAGGAGCCCTGCAGAAGGGAAAGCTCTTGCTTTAGGGCAGCCTCGGGCTCCATGGTGCCCTTGCTGAGAGGCAGGAACATCCACTCCAGCCCATCTGGCCCCAAGGGACAAAGCTCTGAGCTGTATGCTCCAGCACCCAGAGCTACGACTGCCGCAGCACAGAGACACACATAGAAGGGGATGAACTCCACTCCTCTGCACGGGATCACACCTTATTCTCTGTCTCTGCCTCTCTCTGTCCTCACCTTCAGCTCAGCAGTTGCCAGCAGTAACCGCTCATGAGGCAAGTGCTCATCCTCCTGCCAGAACACCTGGGGAGGAGTGGGCTTTAGACTACCAGTGGTCCCTGGAGAGACATGTCGTCTAGGTCTTGGGAAGGAGAAAAAACAGGCTTCTATGTTCACAGCTCCCCAAGTCCCAGTTAGTCACAGGAAGGAGCGTTTGCTCCTTGATGAATTGTTAGTGATACAGTGTGTTCCACCACATGCTTATTCTTTGCATCCTGGGAAAGACCCCAAACAGACTTGGGAGTAAGAAATTTGACACACACCCTCAATTTTCCGAATACTTCCATGAAGAAATTTTCATAGCCTACTGGCCTGATTTACACTTGTGAGGGGCAGTTTGAGGAGATCCAACAACTATGTCCAGAGCAGCAAGATAAATTATTGAACAACTTTCATATTAAACAAGATTAATCTGCTTATAGAGCAGAGCAGGCAGGAGCTGCCCCTACGCATAGCATCTCTGCTCCACCAGGAAAGCACCTCCATCACCGCATGCTGTCCTCCCTCAGTTGATCTACGTCTCCAGGGCTGGCAGTGCCTGGCATATGACATTTGTCACCCTGCCCGTACCTCTGCCAGTGACCCCATGGGTGGTCAGGGTGCCGTCACAGCATCCCCACCTGCACATCCTCCTCTGCCCTGCTGTGTCAGTGAAGGGCCACAGGGAGGGCTCTGGGCAGCACCCCGGGATCGCTGTGCTACGGCAGAGCTCAGGCAGGGCACAGCTGTACAGGGAGCACTGCCTGCCCACTCCCAGCCTTGAATTTTGGCCCTGGAGCTGGTCTCGCCTGGGCAGGGAGGTGCCAGAGGCACTACTCAGCTTTTGGCCTGCTCAGTCACCGCACCAAACCCAGATGTGCTGGGGTGGGGCACAGGGGCTTGCCACGCTCAGCTCTCACCTCTGTAAAAATATGCTTCATCTGAGCCTGCTTGTTCCGGAAACGCTTTATCTTTTGGGAGATCCTGGGGTCCTTCTCCAGCTCCTCCAGAGTTGCCCACTTACAGTGGAGGTAGGAGCTGCAGAGGAAAAAAAAAATTCAACAAAACATGACCAAAGAGGCCTTTGGACCCGATCTCATGCGTCATGCAGACAAGCAGGGACCTCCCAGCCACCCAGAGAACGCCTATGCCTCGCCATGTGAAACCCCGAACTGAGGAAGCCACGGCCCAGGCCCAAGCCAAGAGTGAGCCCTGTGTCCGCAGCGGCTTTCCTGCTTCCCACTGCCGAGGCTGGCTCAGGACAGCGGCAGCGAGACAGGGATGCTGGGGCTGCAGCTGGGGGTGGGACGGAGGTGGGAGCACACAGTCCCCACTCCTGCACACACAGGGCCCACTGCTGTGGCACAGAGCACCATAACGCCGCACGTACAAGTTTCTGTACTTGACGTAGAACTCCTCCATCTCGAACGCTATGCCTCCGGGATGAGTCTGAAAACAAGGAGCAGAGAGTTAGCGACAGCCAAAGCCTGTACAGAAACAGGGGGGCATCCTCTGTGGCCAGGGTGCAGACAGGCGTCCCCTGCCCGTCCACAGGCTCCAGGCAGGCTTAGCCCCATGGACAGGGAGGATGGCCAGGCTCTCGCTGTGCTGCCTGCCCCAGAGGATCAGTGGCCCTGGGGAACGTGGTGTGAGACCACCCTTGAGCACAGGGGACTCAAACACCTCCTGGGCATCAGCCCAGGCCTGACTCCTCACCCAGGGCAGGAGAGGCACCACGTTGATCCCCAACCCAGAAAGGTGCCAGTCTAGGAATACCCCAGCAGCACCCTGCAAATAGCGAGTGCAAGGAATGGCATAGCAGCACCAACTGCTGCTACATCTCATGTCCCTGCTGCACAAGGCAGCCAGGTCCTGTCTCCCCTCTGCCCAGGGACCTCCAGCCCCATGGACATCTTTGCCACTCACCTCCTTCTGCACCATCCTGGAGGCAAGGATCTTCTCGATGATATTGGCATCATCCTCGGGAGGCTCCTGGGGACAGGAAAGCAGAATGTTGTTTTCCCAGCTCATTGTGTGGCTTGGCCTCTGGCACGTGCCCAGCGCAGAATGGCTGCTTGCTCCTCTCCCAGCCCACCAGCCGGGCAGGCACAGCCCTGCTGGGTGCCAGGGCGCAGCTGCTGCCAGCCCAGCTACACTCGCCCTCTGCCTGTCCTCCCTGGACCAGCAAGGCCACAGCACTGTCGTGTTTAGTTGTGTGGGTCCTTCCAGCTAGACCAGGGCAGCCAGAGAGGGTGGGAAGTCTCCCAGAAAAGAGGAGGGAGCTTGGGTGCTTCTGCCCCGACTCATGGAAGGAAATATACCAGAACGTGCACATCTCCTGCTCCCAGACACTCTCCATGCCAGTCCTCTGACTTGCCTTGGCACTCACACAACCCTGTAGTGCTGGATGGCCCCAAGGGCCCCAGCAGAGCAGGGCTGTCAGGCCCTGCCACAGGCACACCCCATTGCTGCCCCCTGCCCCTGGCCACAAACATGGGCACATCAGCCCCCCCCCCATCCATGCAGCTCTTCCCGGCAGGCTCAAAGTGCCTCCTCCTTCCCTCCACAGGCTTCGACTCCGTCATTAGGAAACAACCAATGAGTCCGCAGAGACCTTCTGCTGGCTACCCACGGGCTCCCACTCCCTCACGCTGGGCACACAAGCTTTGCTAGAAGTGGCCCTAACACTGTTCTGCTTCCAGCTCCAAGACAGCAGGCACAGGGCAAGTGGGGAGGTCATGGCTCTCCTGGACACGTGCTGCGGCAGGACCAGCCCCACTGAACACCAAGGGACAAGAGCGCCAGGCTTGTGCCTGCCTGCACCGAAGCAGGAGAAGCACACAAAGGTTAAGGGTAGAGGACAGACAGAAAAAAATGTGGAGCTTGGTTGAGCATTAGAAATATCAATTCTGCCCTGGCTGGGAGATGGTACAACAGCTGGAGGAAGAGCAAAGTGCAGACCAGAAAGGAGAACTCTGTTCATCTCCTTCAGATGGAGGCAGTCTGGTCCAAGGCAAAGCAGCCCTGAGATGTCCCTTTGCAGATCAGCAAGGTCCCTCCAAGAAAGGCACAGGGCAGGCTGGCACGGGACAGACAGGCATCCCACACCACTCACCCAAAGCGCCTGGGAAAGCCAAGGCAGTGCCCAGGGCTGCAGCAACCTCCCTGTGCCCCAGCCTTCAGCCGACCTGCTGCCTCGGCATCCCTCTGCGGTGTGGGACAGGATGCTGGACCCAGCACCACAACACAGCAAGCAGGGTAACATCAGCTATGTCTGGGCCCCTCAGCCACATTCCCATTCCCCAGAGCAGGATTTCCGCCCCATTTTGGGAGCTCTGCCCCATGCCGGGGTGATAGAGCCGAGGGGAGCACGCAGAGATGCTCCGGCTGCAGCCGCTGTGCAGTGCCTATTTCCCCACGCCCAGGCATCCACCCTGGCGCTGCTGGGCTCCAAAGGGTTCACACAAACACTGGCCACAAAGGGTTCGTATGAACAAGCCCAGGGACACAGTGCCACCATCACAGCCACCTCCAGCGCTCTGTGGCTGGGAGCTCCCACGCTGACCCGCAGCCCAGCTGGCTTACACAGGTCCGTGGCTCATCGCAGGCAGCCTGCAGGTTGTTGGAGGAGCCTTGCACCACCTCAGAGAGCTGCTGAGGAATACGGCCAGGATTCGGGGGGAAAGCTGTAAGTCCAGGCTATGGGGAGAGTAGCCCTGAGGCCTCAGCACTCCCACCTTGCCCTGCCAGGGCAGTGTCAACCCTGGGAGCAGCCGTGGCCAGGCCAAGCCTGCTGGCAGGAGCCCAGAGCAGCCACTCAGCAGAGTCTCTTGCTGCCATCAGACACCCGTCTTAATAATTCATCTGGAGCAGGACAAATTGAGGTGGAAGTCCAGGACTAAGGAGAGCAGGGTGGCAGCATGGACACATGCCAAAGGCAACCCACTCTCACCTGCTGTTTTGAAAATCTCACTTGGAGAGATCACTGCCAGGAGCCCGGTCGGGGCACGGCCCCAGTGAGGAGCAGAAGCAGCACCAGCAGCACCTCCTGCGGGTGTGCGGCAGCCCCCCATGGGAGGCAGGGAGCATCAGGCCAGGCCTTATTTACTGGTTTAACAACAGAGCTGACTAACACCCACACCAAAGCCTTGTGAAGAGGGGACGAGAGAGGGACACAGGAACACTATGAAAGCAATTAGTGACCATTATTAATATCCGTCAGCGTTGTTAGTGACCAGAGGGAGTGAATGAGCTGCAGGACCAGCAGGAAGGAGCTGCCAGCACCCACCAGGAGCCAGTGCTGAACTCGTGGGCAGAGGAGGCAGGGCAGTGAGGCCCAAACTGCAGTGACACTGTCTGGTCCCTGCCACGCTGCCCAGATCCCTACCATGCTGCCTGGTCAATCATCTTGGCTGTCAGGTGTCAGACTGGGCATCTCTACACTCCAAGGCACCGATGGAGAGCGGCAATGTGGGCAGAAAACTATCACCTGGCACCTACAAAGCTCTTGGCTTGCAGAGCCAAAATAATATACCAACCTCATGGACAGGAGCTACTGAGACAGGAGCCAAAGGTGGATATGGGCAATGGGTGGGTCATGCCTTTGGGGAGATGTCCAGCTACACAACATGTTCCAGAAACCTTAGTCTCCAAGCAGCATGGGGACTGTTGGACCTGCACATCTCTTGCCCATCCCTTTGTGCACTCACAGTCCCTGCAAAGCCAGCCTGCACCCTCCCAGACAAGCATGCTCTCACCCCATCCTTGTGCGGGGATCCCCCACTTCCTCAAACCTTGACACTGGCACCCTTGGGACACCCTGTGGGGGGCAGGAGGCCCCGTCACACTGTTGCACATCCAGCCCTACCTCTGCCTGCCAGGCCAGAGTGGATGCAGAGAGCGCGGAGGTTCTCCCAGCTCCCAGCACAGCTATTGTCTCGCCATCATCATCCACCACCTTGAAATCTAGGTCCTCATTGTACTTCCTCCTCTTCACTTGCCGTCCTGAGCGGCGTTTCTGTGCATGAGACAAAAAAGGCAGTCATGGGGGAGATGGACAGACCAAGTACCTCCTCCCTGCTTGAGTGGAGGAGAGAAACCCTCAGGGCTGCCTGATGTTCAGCCCACGCCTTGACCCAGTGGGATGGAGGTGGTGGGAAGAACAGGCAGCCCTTGGAGGTAAACCCATCACGGCAGTGCCAAGGTCTCCATCAATATCTGTCCCACACAGCCCCATCAGCCCCCGAGACCTGAAGCAGCAGAGCACTGCGGAGACACACGCAGCTTCCCAGTCCTGCGGGGCCGACCTGCCTCCCCGTGCTGTGCTGGGAAAGCAGAGCTGCCAGGAGCCGTGGAGGTGAGGGAAACTCAAGGCTGAGGGACACGCAGCGGCCAAGACATCAGTGTGCACCCGACCCAGGGCCAACAGCTGACTTTAGGCAGTGTGGCTGGTAGACCCCAGCCCTGGAGGTGAGCCATCGGCTGCCCTCCAGGGCTGGGGTCTACCTGTCACACTGCTGAAAATGCTCTCTTGATCGCTGTGCCCCAGGGCTCAGCTCTTCTCCCACTCAGAGGCAGCTGGGATTTCCCCCGCCAGCAGCCAGCCAAGGGGTTTGGACATACCTGGCTGTCAGCTGACTCTGCAGACTCCTCTGGGCTCTGCGCGGATGGGCTCAGGAGATCCTGATCCAAATCCAAACTGTCCACTGGTATCTCATTTTTCCTCTTCCCTTTTTTCTTCTTCTCCACAGGGGTGTCCTTGCTGCCAAGACAGACTGACAGTTAGGTCTTGTCCTAGGGATCCCAGGGGAGAGCCAGCAGGCACCCACACAGGGCTTTGATGCCACTAGATCCCCCAGAGGCAACTCAAGGCTCCTGGGGTCTCCCCCAGCATTAGGGATCCCCAGCCAGTGATGCTCATTCATCACCATTAAGTGTTTCTCCATTCAATTCCAGTACACTGGGATGAAAGGGTCCACCTGCCCCACCCTGCTGTGGGGCAGAAAGGGGCTGTGGGGTCCCACCAGCCAGAGGAAGAGCCCCAGAGGCGCTGCAGGAGCTGGGGTTCAGCTCATGGCCAGCCCTCGCTCCTCCTTCAGCGTGGGAAGCCTGGATGCCTGAGGTCAGGACACTCTGGATAGTGGCTCAGGTGTGGAAACGAGCCTGGAGGAACCAGGCCAGCCTCTCCCCTCTTGGCAGGGTGACCCCCTCCTCGGATCATGAAGTCTCTGCAGTGAAAGCAGGTCCTGCACCAGAGCGCGGCAACCTCTGCCCCATCTGGGAGACCAAGACAGGGACTTAGGTCCAGCACAGGCGCAAGGAGGATCTCCCCAGCACCAACCCAGAAGGCAATGAGGTGCCTGCTCCTAGCACAGCGCTCCCAAACACGTCCTGCGCCGAAAGTCAGGAATGCAGTTCAGCAGCTCCAGAGGCAACCCGTGTCCTGGCACCCCCGAGACAAACCTTCTATCCCAGTCTGAGAAGCACTGACCATCCCGCCAGCCACCTCGCGTGTGTTCTGCAGAGCCCTGCCAGACCCCAGTAAACACCAACACCAGTGTTGACAGAATCTGCTCCAGCTCATGGTTTGTCTTCCCTGAGCCACGGCACCGAGTCCCCTCCCAAGACAGCAGCTGAGCAGATGCTGGGCTGTGCCTTCAGCCAGAGGAAGTTACGATCTCCTCGTGACCACCCCGAACACGGGGAGAATGCAGGTCCCAGACTCCCGCTGGTGCAAAAGCCCACCACGACCACCACCTCCAAGGGCCCACCGGGAGACTCTGTCCCACCAGGCAACTGTCCTCTGTGCTCAAGTTGCAGAGGGTATTTGGGGCCAGCTCATGGTGAATCCCACCACCTTCCTGCAAACATAAACCATGCAAAGATGCAGCCCAGGCCCACGGCACGCTCTCAGGGTCAGGGCCATCCAGCCCCGGATGGCACCCAGCACCCACCACAACCTGCCTGCACAAGGGAACATGCCCAGAAAGCACCAGGGTAAGAAACAATTGCCCCCAACATGCCCATCCATCCTTATCCTCTACAAGGAACGCTTTAAGAGAAAGATTTCAAAGAGCTGGTGGCTGTCCCTGGGCTGAGCAACTCCTCACTCTCCACAGCCCAGACCTGCACAGCAGCAGAGGAATGGTTAATTTCAAAGCCATGTCAAGGTTTTACAGGAAAAAAACCACTGCTTGCCTGGGACTGGCAAAAACCAAGCAGTTAAAAATCTGCTGCTCAGGCCAAAAATGCCCTGGCCCTGCACCCGTGCTTCAATTAGAGGCCCTGAAAATGCACTGCGAGCACTGCTTCCACCCGAGCAATAACTCCCAAGATATTGATTTGTAAGTCACAATTAACAACTGCTTCTTTCATGAACCAGTAGTTGGCTATGATTAGAAATAATTTAGAAGAAATTATGCCACCATTATCTGCCACTTAGAGGGATCCCAGCAATCATTTCATCTGCACAAGTGCTTACCCTGACTGCCACTCACCTCTCCTCCCCGCACTGCCAGGGCCCCCAGCCCACCTCCCCGTCTCTGCCCTGGGCAGTGGGGGACACACGGCCCTGCTCCCCTACAGAGCTTCCACCTTGACACCCACAGGTGCCTCCACCCAGCAGCCGTTCCTCCCGTGGGTGACCCAGAGGCTGAGGCAACAGTCCGAGAAGAGTCCCAAAGAGGGGGTGTGGAGGGGGGAAGCTGCAAGGAGGACCCACAGGCTGGGCTTTCCAAGCAGCAAGGGTGGACCTGGGTCCTCCTGGAAGGTGCAGGTGAGCGAGAGGAAGCACCATGGGCTCAGGATCCTCTGGGACAGGGCATCAGGAAAGCACAGAGCTTTGTGCCACTCTCAGACTCCCACACATGTTTTTTTCTGGATGCATGATGTGTTATGATGTTATATTAATTGGTCTTTTTTGCATGAAGTGACGTCTTCATCAGGGCTCCGTATGCTGGCCCCCAGCACAGCAAGTGGATGCGCCTTCAGCCCCCCTCCTTGTACCCCCAGACCCTGCCGTGCCTCTGCAGGAGGGAGCAGGGTCTCCAGCTCTTCACCTGGGGTTACCCCACCACAACTCCCAGTCTAGCACAGTGACCTGCCCACCGGCTACCCACGCCAGGTCACACTGCCATGGGCTGCTTTTAGCACTCTGTAAAAGCACTACTGGCAGCCAAGCAAGAGCCGTAAGTGCCTCCAAGAGACCAAGCCTCCACGGTCTGCTCTTCCCCAGGTTTCCCCTGCTTTGGTCTGGCCCCAAAGGTCCCACTGCAGGGGTGGACCTCCGTGAACTGCCGATATGGCAGCTTCTTACTGGTGGAGCAGAGGTGTCAGTAGAAGCTGCTAGGTGCATCCCTCATCCCGGGATCCTCTTCAGTGTCCAAAGCTACCTTTATATGGGCTTCATCCTTCCCTTCCCTGCCTGCAGCCCCTCCACCTCCACCTCCAGCCCCTCTGCTGCAGCCCTCCCTTGGGCCTTGAAGAGCCCTTCCCTCGCCTCCCAGCACTGTCCACTTGATCTGTCCATCCCCATCTGCTCTGGGTCACCAGCCCACGACTGGCTTCCTCATGTGCAGAGCCTCAGGCTCCGGGAAGACCAGAAGCGGCAGGGACCCGCCGGGGACACGGGCCCCAGCTCTCGCCCTGGCTGAGCTCCCCACCAGCCTGGCACGGAAGCTTTGCTGCCCCACATCTTCTGTTCACCACCAGCCCACGCCAATGGCACCAATGGCCAACTGGCGTGAGCTCCGCAACCCTGGCCTCTCCAGGATCCCGCTCCCAGCAAGGTCCGAAGGAGCAGGGCGTGGAAGACCCAGGGCTCGGCCCTCACCCTGCACACGTGTCCTGTGGGCAGCCATGGCAGGAGGGAGATGGGAAGATCCCACAGATCCTGGGACGCCCATTCTGGTGACCATTTCCAGAAAGCTCTACTAAACTGGTGTTTTCTAAAAAAGAAAGGTTTTGTTGAAAGTCTCACAGCTGACTCCTGTACTAATCCAGTTTACAGTAGAAATAATATTCATCTTATGGATTATTTACAGTACACAAGGAGGGCACAGCTCCAATTGATAGGCCTGCTTTGTGTAGAACTCTCCAAAAAACATTTATTTTCGCCAGTCCATAACAGTAAACCAAATGATGTTGATGCTGTTGAGTCCTGTTCTGCGATCTGCACATATTCCCAATTAAAAAGAAATCAGAGCAAACAAAATCAGAGCTTCTGGCCAATCAGCCTGTTAATTAAAAGGATGAGGAATTACCGGAGGCAGAGGCGTTGGGCTGTGCAGTACAAGGGAGTCCTCAGGCCTCCCCACTGCTGGCCTTGGCTGCCAGCAGCTCCACAGCTGCCCAGGAGGGACAGGTCCTGCCGCCCAGCAGAGGGAGGAGAAGGTATGTGCTCCACCATCCTCCCAAACCTGAGCTGAGGGAAGGCAGGCTGCTGCCCCCGAGGAGCGCAGGGACCCTTGCACACATAGTCCAGGGTCAGGTTCATCTCACTTAGGTATCCTCTGCCTGGGGCCCAAAACATGACAGGCCCTCTGCCACACAGCACCTCACTGTCCTGGGAGACACTTCCCTAAGGCCCCTCTGCCCCGCAGGACACTTGGAACAAAGGCCAGGCCAAGGAGAAGCCACGACTCTTCAGCCCTTTTCTGGATGTGGTGTCTCACAGGGCCTCATCCCCAGAAGGGCACCTGCCTGTCCTGGCTGCAGAGCTCCTCCTGGCCTCCCGGCCGGCACAGCCAGCCTTCGGGACAAGGAGCTCACGCACCCCGCAATGTGGTGGCCCAGCACAGCGCTCTCAGCTGACACTCCTGCAAGCCCACAGCCCCGTCCACACCAGGCACAAAGACAAGGTCACACCATTACCCACCTGCTCTTCTTGGGTCTTGTTCTGGAGCCAGGTTCAGAGCCGCTCTTCTTGTCTTTAGGCTCCTTGGGAGCTTTGGGTTCCCGAGGTTTACGGGGCTTCTTGGCCACCTCCCTCTGCTTGGGCTCCTTCGGCTTCTTGGGCTCCTTAGCCTTTTTAGGCTCTTTTGGTTCTTTAGGTTCCCTCCTCCTCTTTGGTTTCACCTCCACAGCTGCTTTTTCTCCCCCTTCCTGCTCTCCCAGATCCTTTTTCTTCCGTTTCTTCTTCACCCCTGTGCCCCCGCCCCCACTGTCCTGCATCCCGTTCTGGGTGCTTGTCCGCTTCTGGGGAGCCCCGTCAGGCTCCTCCTCTGGACACTGGCACTGGCTGCCCGTGGCTGTGGCCGTCACCGTCACCTGGCTGGGCACCTCGTCCTGCTCCTCGCTGCTGGCAAACAGGTCCTGCGCCTTGCACTCCCAGGCATCCGACATTGGGGAGCGGCTCAGCGCTTTGAAGCTTGGCGGCTGCAGAGAGAACAGAAAGGCAGCGTGTGAAGCAAATGGCAGGCAGAGAAATAGCAGGTGCTGTAGGTGGAACTGCAGCCCCAGCGAGTCTCTAATCACCCAGGCACAGCGCGATGGCCCTCGACCTTCGGGGAACTATGGCTAATGGCCATCACGCACACACAGAGCTCAAAGGGGAGGACGCCCCTTCCCTTCCCGACCCAACAGGGCAGGGAAAGGGAATTAAGGACGCCTTGCAGCCTCCACCAACAAGAAGCAGGCCCCCAAATCTGTTCTGGACAGAGTTCAGGGCAGAAGAGGGAGGTGAGATGGACACCTTTCCCAGGAGCTGCTGGGCGCTGGGCTCCCTCCAGCCCAGAAGAACAGAGCTGCTCTTCCTGCTCCAGCTCTTCCTTCAGTTCTTGTGAACTTTCCAGCGCTGAACACTGAAAGGAACTCAGCTGCCCCCCCAGCGTGCTCTGCTGTGTCAGGCCCAACCAGAAACCAGCATGAAAAGGCTCAGCTCTGCTCGAGCAGCAACGGAGGCATCTGCAATAAGGAGCCCAGGCTCGTCAGCCCTGAGCCTGGCTCCTCGGGAGCAGCCCGGGCTGGTGGGGCTGGCAGGGGACAGCGCAGGGAAGGGAGCTCTGGTGACGATTCATACTGGGGACTAGAAAAATCCACTGCAGCAGCTGCCAGAGCAGGGGAGAGCAAGGGATGCCCAAAGGGCTGGGCAGAAGCATAGACGTATGCAGCAAGGATGGGGAAAGCAACACATCAGGCTCTCCTTCAGCTGCTGTGCGGGATAGTTCCCATCTCCAAGCGCCTGGCCCTGCCTGCACACCCAGCCAGCCACCGCACCCTCTCCTCTCCGCCTGCGACCAGGGGCCCCCGGAGAGCGGCTGGGGCCACGGCCAGCACGGATCCCTCACGGTACTGCCGAGTGCCTGCCCACACCGGGCACCCAGGCAGGTCCCAGCCCGCGGGCCTGGCTGCATGGGCAGTCTGAGCTGCTCCTCCAGCCCCAGGGGAGAGTAAACCCCACAGCCTGCACAGGAGATGGCACGCTTTTCACCCACAACCCCCTGACTAACTCTTTTTAATGCACGGCTCAGCCACAACCAGAGGAAAGCTGTGGCTATCCCCGGCCTGGCTCGCCATGGCTGGGCTGGCAGATCAGCAACAGAACAAGCCCAGCAGTGTGACCAGGGCTGGAAAGCTGGTCCACTGCAGACTGGTCCACTGCAGACAGGTGTTTGGTAGCCATCCCATGAGACAAGGTGGCTGGCGAGTGGCCCGGGAGGTGCCGGGCAGCGGCCTGCCTGCAGGGACCATGACAGCACCGTGGCTGCCCCGCAGCAGGGGTGCTGGCTCATTCACGAGCCGCTTCCCTGGTGCTGTGGTGCCAGTGCCTCCGGAAGCAGTGCCCCGGCCCCGCAGACTCCCAGCACCACCCAGCTCTTCAGAGCTGTGGGAGAGTATGTAAATATTTACATCCTATGGGCTCAGGACTGGAGCCCGTTTGAGGTGGTCTAGGTGCAGGACACTCTGTATGCACGGATTTCTGATTTGGGTTAGATGTAAGCACTAAACAAAACAGGCTGGAAAGGGGGAAAGACCCCCGATGCCCCTGCAGCCACCCATGAGTGGGGCTGCCAGCACATCTGGCATCAGCCAGGCAGGCGGCAGCAGCATCTCTGCCCGCACACGGCCACCTCCAGCGCTCTGCCCCAGACCCTGCTGCCGGTCTGCTCCAGCGAGCTGGGACGGGGGAAAGCAACCATTCTGTCACACGGATAAGCCATCAAAACGCACCCAAGCAATTAAAAGGAACCTATTCTGGGCCGGGAGAAAATCAGCACTATAGATGCTGCCTCTGAGCCCACAGGCTGAGCAACAGGATCAGTCCCAGCCTTTGCATTCCTCAGATCTTGCAAGCTGGGGATCAGCTGGAACAATTTACTGGATTAGCTACAAAGCTCGCAGACCCCCAAGAGCCTGGATCTCCTTTTGCTTCTGCGCTGAACAGCAGCCAAGTGCAGATACCAGACAGAAAGCAAATCTTCAGCATCTTGACACAGCAGGAGGGTGAACCCCTCCTTCCCAGCCACAGCTTGTAGCCCTGAGCCTCACAAGAGGGAGACCACCCAACGAGCAACAGGTCTGGACACTGTAGTTCTGGTGCCATCCAAGAGCAGGCGACGCCACCTGCCCCGCCAGAGAGGGGCTCCCCAGCCCCAACACAGGACTGGACCAGGAGCAGTGCTGAGTGCCTGGAGCAGCTCCGTCCCCAACAGCCCGTGCCTGGGGGAGCTGAGCCACCACGGCCAGGCCAGTGTGTCCCTCTCATTGCGCGCATCAGTAACTCCCAGCAAACCAGCACGGAGTAGGGAGTGGCTTATGATTTCCACCACCGCACACCAGCCAAGTGGTCCAAAGCTCCCCCCTACCCCGTCTGCTGTCTGCATCTACAGCTCCAAGCCAGGCTATGGAGCCCAGGCAGGTCCTGCTCGCCATTGGCATGTCCACTGCCAGGATGCGCCTGCCCCGTGAGGCCCCACCGCATGAGAGGGGCTGACGAAGCTGTCAGGAGAGCGGGCCTCAAACCGTGACCTCCTTTGTGGAGTCTGCCTTGTGCTTCGCTGTGCTGCTGAGGCTAACTGGAGAGGGCATTTCTGTGGTAGCTGATGAAGGCATCCCAGCCTGCCACAAGCCCTGCTACAACAAAAAGTTGAATGCTTCATATAAAAAACCACCAGCTGTCAGAAGGTTTGTGAAAACGCAACCCTTCTGCTCCTCCTGCATCACCTTTTGCCTGCCAACAGCCCCTCCAGCCTCTAGGCAAGCCCACCACGGTGGGAGCACAGACGTGTCCACGCCAGCACACCTCGAGGCAGTGCTGCAGGCCCCCAGATCCAGCAGTGCCAGCACTTTGCCATGAGATGCCCCGTGGGCACCAGCCATCACAGCCAAGAGGACTATGGAAGCAGTGGTGGTACCAGTCAGCAGCGCCTGCCTCCAGCTGGAGCAGACAGAAGCTTCTGGCATAGGCTCTGCCATGAAAGGATCATCAAACACCAACTTGTGGGACCAAGCAGCTCACAGCCTGGCCTTGCACAGGCAGCAGAAGCACAGAGGGGCAGGGAGACCATGCTCTTCCACACCCACTGCAGACAAGGTACTGCCAGCCCCAGAAACCCTCCTGCACCCATGGCTGCTTGGTTTGTCTTGAGGGGAAAGGCTCCCTGTCATGATCCTACAAGTCCATGGCAAGCTCCTGCCATCCACACAGGACTGTGCTGCAGAGTACAAACCCGCAGTCAGCTCGGCACACTGCTGCGAGCCAGGGAATGGGCTTTTCCTACTTGCCCTTGATGAAGTTCAGTTTATCCTGGCTTCTGATCAGCAGGAAAAGCCTGAGAAAGCAGTGCCAGTGTCATCTGTGCTCCTGCATGGCTTCAAAGCACACTTGAAACTTGCCTGCAGCAGCCCGGCCAGTCCTTTGTGGCAGGCAGCAGCACAGCATCCCCGCGCAGCCGGGGCTGGAGCATCAGCTGCTGCCCCTGTGCCACAGGGAACCACCACCTCTGCTTCCAAACGGCGAGGAGCTGAAGGGACCATGTCACACCGATGGGGACACAGCACCGCAGGGAGCTCTGCTGCAGCAGCAGCCTCCAGGCTGAGTGGCCCGAGACACACGTCTCCACGAGCCACCAGGCTGCCCATGGCTTTGCCCAGGCTACTGGCCTTTGTGTCTGCAGCAACAGCCAGCAGTGACACACTACCATGTTCAGACTCCCTTCACAGGGCAGAAACATCCAGCTCCAGGAGCCTAAACGTGGCAAATCGTAGCCCCAGGATGCTGCTGTAGCCGGCGGGCAAGGTGGGCTCCCCTTGGCTGCTCTAGGCCAGTTCCGTGACGCTGAGGGGGGCAGGAGTGGGGCAGGGCAGGCAGTGTGCTCTGCCTCCCTGGTTGCCCAGGCTGGCTGCGGCTCGGGAGCTCCAGCGGCAGGACTGCATCCCGATATCCAACAGCTGCATGAACCCACCTGTAACCATGGGCGCCAGAGCATCCAGTGGCATTCAGTACTACAAATTGAGAAGGTATGGGCACAACCCATACCTTCAGTCTTGCTGCCCTTTTCAGTCGTGCTGCCCTCCTAAACAGCTTCTAGTTCTCAAGGTGCAAGAGTACAAAGGAGGATTTCCTTGTAACACGCTCTGTCCCATACACTGTTTGTCCGCTCTCCATCACGTCCTTCCCCTGCAGAGCTTTCTTGGCCCAGCTATACCCTCCCTCTCCTTGCAGGCGTGCTGGGCCAGCTCTCAGACCATCTGCCTCACCCTTCTCTACACCTCTTCTAACCCCGTCGGCTCTGGGGTGGCAGTGGGAAAGCACACAGTACCAGAGAGGTACCACATCGGGGGGTTTCTGCTCTGTTCCTTCTCCCTTTCCAAACCGCTGAACGAGCCTCTGGGACAACCTGCAGGCAGATGCCAAACCCTCTGCCAACACTTTACAGTCTCCTTCAAGAGCGGGGACAGCCCCGAGTGAAGATACACGCGTGGCTGGTTCCCCCATATGCATTACTTGGCACATATTAAGGCTTTCTTCAACCCTTTAGACTCCGCTTCCATTTCAGCATCTCAGATGATTGCAGGAATCAGATGGCGCCTTCCTCCCTGCTCCACGCCACGAAAGCAGAGACATTTTTCCTGTACTTTGCTCCCTATTCTTTAACCAGTCACTAATTCATAGAAAGACATCTTACCAGGACAATCTTTAACTTCTTTAAAATCCTTCAATAAGAAACTTTCTCTACAGTTGTTTGGGAGCCCATGAGCACTGTTCCAGCCCAGACCAAACTCACCCCTGTGATCTGGCTACCTTTAAAATCCTCAGCAGATTGCAAGGACTAAGTTTGCTTTACAAAAGCCACACTGACTAAACACCAGTGTAGTATTTTCATAGATAAAATGTTTATTATAGTTCCTAACCATTTATCCAATACCCAGTAAAAATACTGGCTTTTAATTCCATATTTGTTACCCTCCCCTTCCATAGATGTGGCCCGCATGGGCAACAGCCCCTAACACTACTTATTAGCGATACACCTAATCAGCACCTAATCAGGCTCCTTTACAGTTCTGGAGTAAATACCATCAAAGCCTGGTGGCTTATGTTACTTTGCTCAAAAATGTCTTTATCAAACACTTCAATTTAAGGGCAACTCTCCGATGCATCTGGCATCAGGGATGGCTCTGGGTTGGGAGCCTTCCTGACCGAGCTCTTCTGCCAACACCCCATTTCCACGAGCAGTTACTTGACACCTCAATCACTTATTTACCCTGTGAACCCTCTTAAAGGCTTTCTAGTCCTGAGATATTTGAAAAAAAATTTATGACTAGACTCCGTGTCTTCAGCAGGGGGTTCCTAAAAATCTTTTTAATCCTGACGTGTTACAGGTTTGCTTTTAAATTCCCAGAACACGCATCCTTTTTCTTACGACAACTTTTTTTAACTAAAGAAAACCATCATTTTACATTGAACAGCCTCTCCTATATGTCTTCTTACATGCCCATCTAAGCACACAGGTTTGTTGTTTCCAGGGTATTTTGGAGGGGAGGGGGAAGTAAAGATGACGACTTGCAGGATTTGGTAGGTGATGCCCACCTCTGAGCCTCTGGTACCGTAACCAAACAGCCTCCATACGCCCAGTGCACTTTTTATCCTTAGAGCCATGCCTTTGCACTGTCACTCAACTGGCAGTTTTTTGGTCACAATTGTAATGATTTTACATTTTCAGAATACACTTTTATGTAACATTTCTACATTTTTTTATTCCCAGAGGAATCTTCTATAAATTACATTTCATACAGGAAAGCAAGTCCCCCAGCTGCAGCTGGAGCACGAAGTCTTATCCCACATGTCTAACCACTGTCAAAGAGAAGGTCAGGGCGAAAAAAATGTTTAAATCTCCCCAGAGAGCCATGAAGGCTAACAGAGAGCACTTACTGCATGACCCCATCGGAGGGCAAAGCCAAGGTTAGGCTGAGCCTTAATGGTGTGTTTCCTTAACTTAAAATTGTTTAATTTCATTTATAGTCCCAATTTGACTCAAATTCCCAGTTTTTATTCAGGACTTAGGGGAAAACACCACCAGGAGACGGGAGGTAAAGCAGATCCTGCTCTGGTCCTCGAAGGGCTCCCTCCCCGCTCCCAAACTGCTGAGCCTGCGAGACGCACCAGCCGCCCCGGCCCACGAGGGTCACGCAACACCCCTCACCCCCTCCGAGCCCTCCGGCAAAGAGCACAGCTGCGTTCACAGGGACCTGAAGGAACAGCTTAAAAAGTCCACTTGGCATGTGTGCAGGGAGCTTAGGAACTGTGAAGTTCAGCAGCACTTTCCTGCCCAGGGCATGCAGCAGCCCGGGGCCAGCGGGAGTGAGCCGGCCCCAAACCCCTCGCCCTTGCCCTGCCTGCGCCAGGCACCTGCCAGCGACAGCAGAGAAGAGGAAGGAGGAGGAACGGCAAAGAGAAAGCAGGGAGGGGACTGGGGAAAGGGAAAGGGCAGTGAGGACAGGGGACCAGGATGATGTTATGGGATGAGAGTCCTAAGGGGCAAGTGAGAATGGAGAACAGCAGGCGGCTTTGGGTGAAGACAACAGAAAACTGGGCCCAAGCAGCTGGGAGAGGTGCAGCAGGAGTCAAGCCTGGCTGGATGGGGCAGAAGATCCTGCACCTTGTGCCCAGCCAAGAGCCCCCGTAAAGGTGGCACTGACTATACAGCTTACGCACTTGCATAGAAATCTCAGGCCAGAACTGCTGGGAGGTGTGACGGGGATGAAGCAGACGCTGCATCGGCACTGCTGGGTGTCGGAGCCTCCTCACCTGCCAGCATCCCTCCTCATCCAAACCCTGCAGCGCCACACGAGTTTGGGGGTGGGATGAGGAAAGGGGCAACAGCCTGATGTTCACCCTGCTGCCCATCCTGCACCTTGGGGCCCTGCCCTGAGCCCTGCCGGCTTCGCCCCCACCCCAGGAGCACAGCATTCCCAGCAGGGCAAAGCCTCAGGGGCTGAACGGCAGCCCCATCCTGCGAGGAGGCCACCGCTGAGCCCTTCTCATGGTTAAAGCCAAGAGCAAAGCCAGCTCCCCTGGCTACCAGGCTGAGACGACATCCACACCACACGTTCTCACCAGGCAGCGTGACCAGAGCCAGCAGCAGTGGCCATGCCACATGCCATCTTGCACAGAAGTGCCAGTACCATTCAACCCCCGTCCACTGGATGCTGGACCAGGCCTTCCAGGCGAAGCAGGCCGCCTCCACAGAAGCCCTGCATGTGGGTCTAGCGCACGGCTGAAACCCTGCAGCGATCTGTCCTATATGTGGAGTGTCCACAGGGACGCTGACTGCAGGGGTCACCAAAGGTTTCCATGCTCTTTAGAGAGGCCGATGTCCAGGGGCTGCCCAGCACCCCAGGTGCTCGGCTCCCCCCAACAGCACTGATGGAAGCCACCAGCCGGGCTGCGATCGTGCCAGCAGCCCGAGATGGGCACCATCACACAGCTCTGCCTCTGGTCACACTGGCAGCCACTGGCCCAGTCTGACGGCAGTGGAAAAGGCAGCTTCTTCCACAGACAGCATTTTAGCAGGCTGTTGAGCCACCCTCTCCGGCAGCTGCAATCGCCACCAGCGGCGTGCACAGCACGGGCTCTTGTATTCTAGTCGCTGGGTGTCCACACCCCTCATTTCCAGCTCTTAATGCAATGCAGCAGAAGCTAAAAATACTCAAGTGCCACCCTCCGTCATGTCTCTGAGCAGGCTCTGCAGTCGCCATGGGATGTGCGTGACGGAGGTGGGGCCTGGCTCCGCTCCCGAGACGCAGCCCTCAACAGCTACAGCCAGGAAGCTCCATCCGGTGACTGAGCTTGGCAGCAGGCAGGCAAGTCCCCACCACCCCTCACAGGGCACGGCGGGGGCAGAGGGCAACGCTGCTGCCCCGGGCTGGCCACCCTGTCCTCCCCGCTTAGTCCTCTCTGGCAGGGTGGGAAGGAAGGCAGGGAAAGGCAATGGAAAGCGGAGGGCCTGAGCAGCAGCAGGGTGAGGAGCCCTCAGGACCATGGGGGAGGAGCAGGACCAGCGCGCCTGGCTGTGGATGGAGGAGCGGGGCACCTTGGCAGCTCACTGCTCCCCCTGCCCTTCATCCTTACCAGAGTGGGTGCCCACACGCTGCTCGGCAGAGCTAAACTGCACACACCCTGCACCAAGGGTCACCGCACCCGACAGTCTCATCACGACAAAAAAAAGCCCAAGGTGGGCCAGGAGCCCACAGACAGAGCCCGGGACAGAGACACAAGTGCTCTCAGGCTGGCGAGCCCCCGTTGCCCTGCACCGGCTCCCACTGCCATCAGGACTCTCTGCTCCAGCCCCGGGGAGCTCTTGTAACAGCCCTTGGCAGCGCTTCCAGTATGTCAGACATCAAAGCTCACGTTTCACTTAAACAGGCCCATAAAACTTAGGAAAAATCTTAATTTTATGCAGTGAATGCCTAAAGCAAAGTCAAGCAGAGCTCCCACAGATACTCCTGGAGTCCTGCGTGCCCTGATATGTCCCCGCTGCGAGGGCTGCACAGCAGCCATGCGGTGCCTGCAACCCCAGGCTGCTTCCCACTGCCGCCCCACGCCGCCGGCCGCACACTGCTGGGGATGGGGCCTCTCCCACCGCCTCCCAGCCCACGCTGAAAAGCCAGAAGAGACCCCCAGCAGAAGGCAGGAGCTAAGGGGTCACAGGACTTGCCATCCTCTCCCTCTCCAAGAGACAAGCAATGCTGCTCTGCTCTTACAGTCTGTATGGGACGGGAGGATTTCCATAGCTGTAGAATAAGGCGGTTTACAGGCACTGTGGAATAATTTTAGTTCAATATTTCTCAGGGTATTCAACAAGTCAGAGCTTGGCAGAAATGAGCAGAAGACCCTTTACTGCGCAGGGAGGAGGACACAGACGGGAAAGGCAGCCCAGGGAACGATGGTGCTGCCGAAGTCCTCAAAGAAAATCCATCACTTGTCATTGCTCCCTGGGGTAGCTAGGCACCCCGTCCCACCTCCCCCAGCAGTCAAGGCACCCTGGCACGAAGCCTTGTAAGTCACGAGGGAAGTGACAGGTTTCGTGAGTTAGTCACAGCTCGGTGACAAATACATCAGATTTCCATGCATTACTAAGAAGAGTCGCGCAAACACAGACCCTGCTTGCGCTAACAACAGCCCCTCATCTGCTGCACCAGTTGGCAGTGCCCTGCACACCCAGCCATCCCAATCCATGCAGGATGGGTGGCACTGCTGCGGGGGGCACCAAGGGGGCCCAGGGAGGAGCTCCTCCCAGGACAGCCTGCTGCGAGACCCCTCTCCCCAGACCAAGCTTCATAACGCACTGGCAGTGGACATGGGCAGGACAGGGCATTTGCTCAGGGCAGCGACGGCCTTGGGAAAGGAGAGAACACATCCATAACCCATTCCCAAAAGAAGCTGAGAGCTCTCCTGCCATCCCTCACCAATAGGAAAGGTGCCCGCATTTTGCCAGCTTTTGTACCCATGGGCCTGAACCTACGTGAGGACCAAGAGGGAGTTTCTGCAGGTGAAAGGCTGTCAGGGAGACACACACGGAAATGCATGGCCCTTGAGAGCCCTGGGAACCACACAAGCATCTCTCCTTCTCCAGAGAGACTGCTCAATTGACTTTTGAAGGCAACAGCCCTCCTTGGTGCCATGAGGAGTCTGTTTACAAGGTGTGGGAGCTCCTGTGCTATGGTGTCCCCTTGCTAGTTTTGCCTCCAACACTGCTCAGCAGGCACTGCAGAGCATGGCAGGGGCCACCCACCTTGGGGAGCAGCTGCTTCCTCCACCACACCGATCAGGAACCCAGCGTACCCCCAGGAGCCCTGCTTGGCCAGGTTTTCTTCCAAACAATGAACTCACAGCAGCATTTCTGACTGCTGCCCAGACCCTTCCGGGGACACCTCGGCACAGCTCTGGAGCCCTGATGTCTCCAGGAATGCTGCAGCCCACTGCATTGTGACATGCTGCAAGGATCATCCTACACTGCTGCTGGTACAGAGAGCTCAGGAGGTGAGCAGCTTGACCCCTACCCCTCCTTGCTCACACTGGTATGCCTTTATCTCCCTCCCAGACTTTATCTGCAGGGGCAGTTACACAAAACAGTTTGGCAGCCCTTTAAAATCTCTGAATGCTGGGGGAGGATGGTTTTGCTGTGCTTAAAACCCACGTCATTTCAGCAACCCCATTTCCAGAGAAGCCAAACCTGCTATATTAGTCCAATGGAGTGGTGGGAGTTTCTTACCTGGGCTCCACTACCAGAGGAGAGAGATCGCTCACCCGTGCCCCAGAGCACCCTGCTCTCCTCCAGGCCTTCCCTCTGCCCCAGCAGGCGTGATCCAGCAGTACTGGTACACAAGACCTGCTGTGCTCCCCTCCTCGTCTTGAGGCTGGCTCTGCTTCTTCACAGCATCTTTAGGACACACTGATGAACTCACTACTTCCTGCAGTATCGGCACTCTGCACACACACCTGCTTGTATCTGCAGCGCTTGGCTTGCTGCAAACTCCTAACAGCACACTCGTCTTTTTCCAAACCCTTCCCTTCCTTCCTCCTCCCCATTAACCTGCCACGACAGTGCGATCTGCAGCTGCCCTGAGCAGCATGAAGACGCTGCTTCAGAGCTGGCTAGAAAGGGCACCAGCTCGTGCTCTCCAAGAGATTTATCCCTTAGCTCAGTGTTCAATTTAATGGTTTCCCATTAAAAGCAGCACAGACATAAATCAGCTCAGGGTGGGCCAGTTTGTTTTATACCTTCATCCATATTTCACCCTGGCAGGCAGAGCGAGTCTCCATGCATGTAACAGGTCCTTTCCCCTTATCAGAGTGCCGATGGTCAGGTTCTTCCTCTGCACATGGTTTAACACAAAGACCATTGGCTCATAAATCTCCTCCGGGAGCAGCAGGTAGTTATGATCCGATGCAGCAATTCAGAAATGGCAGCTTGGTGGGATGGGATTACTTCTGAGCAAAGGAAGATTCCCTCGCCAAGCTCTCACAGCCCCGCAGACATGATCTTCCCCAACCTTCCTGCTGACATTAGTCCTGGAGCATCATGTTATTAGCAGTAATCACAGCAAACATGCAGTTTCGTAATACATATGTGATGGGATTCAAATAAGAACCAATGCTAGGGACTCTGAGGGAAAAGAAGGGTTTCTCCTCCACAGGGAACAGAACCAAATCAAGACCATTTCCATTACTGAAGAGAAATCCCACCTTGTTCAACTGCCCACATCAGAGTCATTTGTGCTAGGCTGCAGCTCAGGTCAAATTCTGACATGCTGAGCTGCAGCCCCATCTGGAAATGCAAGGCCCCCCCCACACACATCAACTGCAACAATTCACAGACAGGACATGGTCCCCAGACCTTGCCAGCTGAGTTGGGAGAAGGAGAAAGGGTCACAAACCTGCTTTTCTTTTTTCTGTATTTTCATTATCATCAAATCTGGGATGAATGTTATTTCTGCAAGACACAACACAGAAAAAAATTCACAATAAAGAGACTGTTCACCAGTCTTAACCACTTGTTATCCTGAGCTACTCCATCCTTCCACATCACCCCTCCAAGAGGCCGAGCCAACCCTGGTGTTGCTCAGAGCAACAAATCTGCAAGAATGAAACGCTCTCGGGGACAAGCCTGGGGACATCTGCTCTGCTGAGCCACTTGCAGTGCCTCCTTGCAGGAGCCCGACCACACTCCCTGCAGCTCGGTGCTACCTGAACGCCGCCGGGCAATACCAACCTTGCAGTCACAGTCCCAGCATGAAGCGGCACACCCAGGACTAGCGGAGACGCTCTCCACCTCCCCAGAGCCCTAAACCCACCCCAGGCACCCGAGAGACGTGTCGGATGCTGCCAACCCTGCAGCAGCAGAGGGAAGCAGTAAACAAACCAGCCTCTGCCAAGCAACGACGACAGCACTGAGAGACATGGAGAGGATGCAGGAGCTTGAGGCAGGCTGCAAGCCCTACCACCGAGGAAGAGCTGCTCAGGGGAGCAGGACGGGCAGGCAAGGAGGGGGAAGGAAGAGCCATGCTGGCAGACACCATCTCCCCCGTGAGCTGCAGCAGCCCTCGGAGCTGCGCTGGGGCAGGTTATCTCCTCAGGCCTGTGCCCCCGCAGCAGAGGGTGACGCTACGCTGTGTGAGCAGCACCCCCTCACAGCCCACGGGAGGAGGGGGGGCTGCAGGCAGAGGTGATTCCCAAGCAACCCCCCCACACCAGGCCTGGCCAGAGGGGCTGCATTCCAGGTCCAGCTCTTACCAGCAAATTAGCCCCAACGGCAGAACTGCCTGTGCGACCAGGTCCCCACACTGTCCCGCACCGGAGGAGGCAACCAACTGGCGATGCGGCACCCTGACAGCTCTCTGGGGTGAACGCTGCTCCCCCAGGCTCCCTGCACCACAGCTCAGCACACTGTGCCCAGTGGCTGTGGTCCGGCTCGGCCAGTGGCACCCTTTAGCTGGTCTCTCCCCGATGGCTGCAGCTCCCTGCAGGCACTGCCTGAGTAGCTGTGCCCAAACGCAGACCCGGCACACACGTGGCTGCCATGCACCCTTAGGACAGGGCCGGCTGGCAAGCAGGCATGGACCTGCCCAGGCCCTACTTCTCTGGGGATGTGGCACAAGCTGGACACTGCCAGACACAGGGGAAAGCTGGGCTCACCGCTTCCCTCCTGACGCTGCTGTCAGTAGAAAGGCCAGAAGCAGCCCCGCCATGGGGTCAGCATCGGAAACAGCACCGATCCCAGGTGGATGGGGCATTGCTGCAGCTCCCCAGGACGAACATGGTCACCAGCTGTGACAGTCAAGGGGACACGGTGAGATTACAGCCCCATGCCCTCCCCACAGAAGCCCCAGCCATGGTACACTCAACAGAGCTGTTGGGGTTTGCCCAGAGCCCCCTGCTGCAGGCAGTGGATGCTTTTTGGGGAGGCAACCCTCCAAAGCTGTCTGCTCCCACAGTGCCAGCAACAGGCGCCAAAGAGCCCAGAAGTATTTGACAAGTGTTTTAGACACAAATCCCACAAACACCTGCTCTCGTTTCCCTCCCATACCATGCAAACTCCACTCCGCAGCCCCCCTCACTGCTGTCAGACTCGCCTGGCCCAAGGTCGCAGCTTGCACCACCACTGCTCTGCAGGGGAGGCCCAGCGACCCCCCAGCACCCCCATCATGTCTCCCCTCCCCGACAGGCGCACCCTGCTGGGCCCAGACCTTACCGAAACCCAGAGCTGTTCCTCCCCTGACCCCCTCCTCCCAATGGGGAGAGCCCAACGGGTCCTACAGGTGGGCAGTGCTCAGGCTGGCGCAAGAGGGGACCAGTTCTGCAGGCTGATGCTGCTCCATGGCTCATACCCACCACACCAAGGAGAGGAGGCAAAGGCTTCTAATTCTGATCCCAGCTACATGGCGTGGTCCAGACTAGCACCTCCCACATACAAGTCAAGTTTCGTGGCAGTAAGGCAAGGCACCCAGTGCCACCATCTGAGTGGGGAGGAGTTTGATGGCATCTGCGGATTTCTCATGGCTGAGTGTGCCAGCCCCTCCTGTACTCCTCCAAACGTGCCCAAGAAGGGCCCAGAGAACAAGGGGCTAAGCCAGGCTGGAAGATGCGTGCAGCTGCAGCAATGTGCTCTCCAGGAAGGACCAGGCAGAAATTTCACACTGAGTGGCCACCGCAGCTCAAAACAATCCTGCCGGGCTCCAGCAGAGCGCAGCCCCATCCCAAGGGTTTGCTTGGAGATGGAGATCTGGGTTCAGTCCAGGTATCACAGAGGCCTCTGGGCTGCAGGAGTCTCCAAGGTGCAGAGCTTACCCCTCCTCACCAGCAGCACGCAACCGCTCCAGCCTTCCCCTGACAGCCCCAGCCTGTGCCCAGCAGGTCCTGCCATGGCCCATCCAGTCCCTCTTGGTTCTCAGGGCAGGAGATGCCCTTGCCCTGGCTCTGCTTCCAGTCTTTCACTCACAGATTTTCTTCTGGAGTAACCCAGAAGACGGATCCTGGGCCCTCCATCCCTTGTGGGCACTAACATTCTCTTCCCGCTCTCTGTTTTCTTTCCATCATCAAAAGGCTGTGAGCTCCCCCAAGCTGCCCCTTCCCCAGAGCCCTGGCAATCCATGGGGTCCCCTCTGTGCTCAGGGAGCTCTCCCCATCACCTTCTCACCCCAAGGACTCCCTGACACTTAACTAAATGCCCTGCTTGTCACTTGGCAGATACCGAGGGTTTTTGCGGGCTAGCCCCAGAACAGAGCTCACACAACACAAACAGGCCAAGCCCTGGGACCCAGCGCTATGGCACCACGGCGCCTGTGTGCACCTCCAGTAGCCTCCTGCCGACACAGCCACGGGGACAGCACCGGCACAGGGTCCAGCAGCACCGTCTTCTCCCATGGCAGGGGAGCAGGATGTTGGGAGCTTTCATCCACATTCCTACAGGGGCCACTGCACCTCACCTGGCCACCTCCAGAGCCCAGGGCAGGGCCAAAGCCAGCTCAGAGAGGGACTACAAGAGTATCTGGAGCCCTCTGCCCCCACCGCAGCAGAGCCAGGGCCCCACAGGCAGCACACAGGCCATTTCACTGAGACCTAAGAGATGTCACGGAAGGAGAAAGGTTCAGACATCTGCAAGGCTTCTGGCAAGTAAAAGCCAAGATAAATACCTTGCTATCATCTCCTCAGCACAGGGTTAGCCCAGGCTGGGAGTCTCTTATCGCGTGGCCTACAAGAGCATGCTGCTCTCACTCAGATCTGGGTTTTCAGGGCTTTTTTTTTGCTGAAATAAACCAAACGTCATACATTGTGGATCACACACATTTAGTGGCCTAGGTCCCATCATGCTCACCACCTTCTGTTTGGTGGTAACACAGGCAGTTGCCAGCAGCTGAACAAGAGGGCCGAAGGATGCCAGGAAGCCTGGTGTCACAACAAGCAAGTGGCCCAATCCTGCCCCCTCTCCAGAGCCCAAGCAAGGGCTGCTGGACCCTGCTGCCATCAGCCTGGGTGACTCAGTCTCACAGCCCTGGCCTCTGTTTTGGCACCACCCCACTGTTACTTCACAAGCACCGAGTACTCGGGTTAGGGTAGGATTCAGAGCACGGTCCAGCGGGATGATACCTTGATGCCTGAAGGCAGGGAAGGGCAGTCGGTGCTACCAGCAAGCCGCTTTACGCCAGCCAGGGGGGGTCTTCCACAGCTCCAGCTCTGTTCCCAGCAGTTAATGGGCCATGTCTCCCCTCCTCTAGGCAGCAAGGGCTGCTCACAGCCACAAATGGAGCCACTCTCATCCGTGGCAAGGAAAGTACCCGGGAGTCCTCACCACAGGCCACAGCCCAGGAGAGACTGTGCCCGAAAGCACTCAGCACAGGCCACAGCCAGCAAGGGACAGGCAGGAACAGAGCGGGCAGGCCCTTCTCTCACCCAGCTCCCTCCCAAATAGCCAGGATGAAAGATCTACAGACCTTCCTTCTGTCTGTCCCCAGATACAGCGGCTTGAATGTGCCAAGCTCAACGGGGGCATCACCCACTCTGCTTGCGTCCCATCGCTGGCAGAGCCCAGCTGCCTGGCACAGCGAGAAGTGCCAGGGCCAGGACAGCCCCGAGGCAGGGCAGTCCCACGCTGAGCAGTGGACCCAAAACCACCAGTAGACAGGTCTTCTCTACGCTCCATCCTCACACAGCAGTGCACACACGCACTTCCATAGCACTGAATCAGTGTGTGCATCCGTCTTGATAAAACAAGACTGGGATACCGGTTAGACCCAGGAGACAGTTTAACAGAGATACCTACTCTGACCACGTGCAAAGTCATTCGAGGGCAAGCAAGGTGTCAGGAGAGAGCGCTTGGTCTCCTCTCCACACACAGAGCTAGCCGCAGAGAGAGGCCGCCCCATGAGGAAGGCTGCGTTGAACTCTGTGTGGCCACGGACCAGAGCCACTGCGGCCAGTTGTGAATCCAGCCACCAGGGAACCCGGGGCACTTACCACATTGCGCTGTTCATAATCCTGTGCAGCAAGCACGTCCTGCCACCACCTCTTAGGGGACAAGCCAGAGAGGAGGAAGGGGACGCGTTCACGTCTGCACAGCGCTGTGGTCTGCTTTTGCCTCCTGCATCCAGAGCATCTTGCCTGGCCTCAGAGCCAGGAACTAGTCCAGCATCCTGAAGGGAAACACGCCACCTGCTAGGGAGCACCACCACACTGGCATGCAGATATATACATTGAGAACCCCATTTAACTAGCCATTTCCATGCTAATTAAGTATTTGCAGATTAAAGAGAAACTCTAATCTCAAATGAAACAGCCCAATTTTCTAAATGAGCTTATGGTTTTCATATGGAGATCAACATGTTCCCACTAGCACATCATGCAAGCGCTCCAGGCTGCTAGATTCAGCTTCACTGCCACTGTCACAAGTGGGGAGTTTTTATTCTCCACGCTCAAGTTTTTATGCCTTTTTAACCCAAGATAATTGATGCACATCCCACACCAGTGCAGTCACCAGTGCTTTCAGCTGCCACAGCCAAAGGCAAGTCCTCCTTCACGAGACTGTGGTGCTACCTCCCCCAGAAGCCCCCGGTGCCAGGCGCTGCACACAAGCAGCCAGCACGCCAACACGCCGCAGCACGCTGGCAGGCTGACCACGCACTCGGGAGCTGTCTTCTTGCATTTCAAGAGACAAGCATAGCAGCGCTGAGAGCTGTGTTTTGTCCCTCTACATAAGCAGCCCAACTCGCTGTGGCACGGCCTCTACAAAGCATCTGCTGCTAGCAATGACGTTTTCAGTTACACAATTTGGGGCACATCAGGTTACTATCCTCCTCTCTTGGATTTATTTTTATTGTTCTGAAAGCGCAAGACATCCCTACACCAGACCGAGTCCGCATCATGCCAATATTTCCTGTCGCTCCTGCCTGCGCTCCTCCAGGAGCTGCAGCATCTGTGCGCAAGCCAAAAGCTTTATCAGAAATTCCACATCTGTGCCAACACCAACCCAAGACAAAGCAGTGACAATGTGCTCTTCCCCTTCTACCAGCCTTCCCACTGGAGTGGCCAAGCTCTCCTCTGCAGCTGGAGGGCTAATTGTCCCAGATTGGAGGCTGAGGCTGGCTTACACGCAGCTCACGTGCTCCCAGAATCCCGGGGACATGCACAGCGCTCCCACCACGCAGCCCAACACCAGTCCTGCAAGCAAAACCACGTACGAGCGCTCTGTGAAAGCAACCACAGCTCACTGCGGGGAATGACCATCTGCCCCATTGGGACACACAGCTCCATCAGCACACGTCCACGCAGAGTGGTTCACAGCTGTTTTCCCTCAGAAATGGGAGATCTTCTCAAGACAGTCTTCAGGTGGAGGAGAAAAAGGGGCAGTGAAAATGAGCTGAGTGCAACGCAAGGAGAAGCCGTGATGGCCCAGACTAGTCAACCTGTAAAGAGACAGACCTACAGGGCTAAAGGAGAACTTTAAACATGCGTTTTGGAAACACGCTAGCCAAGTTTGGGAGAGTCTGAAGGAAAAGGAATAAAGCTCTACCACGGTAACAGGGATATACCCAAAGGCATGTGCGAGCTAGCCCATCTTGGCCTGGATTAGCCACAGCTTGCAGGGCACCAAAGCTGAAGCCTATGAAGTGCAGCGCCTTGGCGGTGGTGTGCTGCCCAGTGCCCATGTAGCACGTTAACTCATTCATGTTAGCAGAGACAAAGGAAAACAACATTTTGAGACCACAGCAGTCGGGAGAAGCTGTGTGCTAGCACTGCCTTTCAGCACTATCACAGACCCCCCGAGCAGCCCCACAGACTGCCCAGGACAAAGCCATCACAGACGGGCCGCTGCTGAGGACGCTTTTCAAGAGCGTACCTGATGGAAAGACAGACTGTCGTTGCCTACGTCCTGTTGCACGTCAGAAGGAGAGGAGGGTTCTGGCACAAAAGCCAGAGTGCCTTTCCAAACTTTCTACCATACAGCATGTCTCCCCACCAAAGCATCCAGTTTCTTGCTTGCTCAACACCATCTGCTGAAAACCCAGCTCCAAGCAAACAAAACGCACACTTGTGCACTCACCCTCAAGCGCAGTCTCTGACTGAGGCATGAGCTGGGCAACACAACAAGAGGACAGAGGACTCCATCTGTACACACAGCTGCTACACCACCATTAGTCTAGGAAACACGCACTCCTGCACCCAGCCTGCAGAGAGCCACCAAGGAGAATGAGAAGCACCTGGAGGAAGAAAATCCAGGAGATGTTCTGGAGCAGCAGGTACACCCTTCTGTACATGGTGGGAGCAGGTACCAAGCCTACAGTAGCTAGATTCATCCCTGAGCACAGCAAAGGTACTAATGCAAACCCCAAGTGCAGGATCCTGGCAGGGGGGACTCATGGCTGCTAGGACTAGCTTGCCCAAGAGTCAGCCACACCACCTCCTGAGGGTCCCACGCTCCCAGCTGCCTTCCTGCGACTGCTCTGTGCTCCCCACAGGTCCCTCTCATCACCCCACGGTAGACTGCATTTCTGCAAACACCATGGCGAGCTGAGGGTGTGGAGGGCATTCTCCGCACAGTCTCCCACATGCCAGGGCAAGGATTCTACAGCTCCGCAGGCAACGCATCCTCCCTGGCACGTAAAACGCTCTGAAACATGAAAATGAAGCGGTAGGTGCTCAGGCAATACCTCGACAGGATCAAACCACTTCGGAGAGGCAAATTCACACGGGCTGCAGTTCTCCCCGCACCTTCCTCCACTGTTTCAAACCACCACCTTCCCTTGAAATTCGCTGCCCAGCTGACGCTCCAGCCTGCATGCACATTCCCTCTCCCCAGACATCTTCCAACAGCCAAGCTATGGCACCGCTCAACATCAAAGCTCCTGTCGGGGCTGTCCATATGTCACACAGCATGTCCCTGCTCCTCTGTGCTACGGAGAGCCTCCTCTCTCAGCTCTCCGAGCTCCTGTGAGGGCCAGCGCTGGAACGGGAAGCATGGCTTTCTTCCCCTATCTTGCTTCTTTCTTCCTATTATTTTATATTATATTTATATCCTGTATAAGCAGCTAAAAAGAGCAGGCAGGAAAACCAGGAGGAACGCCACACGCAGCTGGACCCTAGCTCTCTGCTGCTGCTCTGCATGCCTGGGGCTGCGCTTTGAGGAAGGCCAGCCTGGAGTCAGAGAGGACTGAAGCTGAAAACAATACGGCACTCACCCTTCCTGCACTCAACCCCCAAGAAAATCCAAGACGAAGCTCTGCTTGGGGTGATCAGCAATTTCACAGCACATCCAATGAGCTGGCATGACTGAGAACAAACGGGGCAAATTCAGGAGGCTGGGGAAGTCTGGGACAATTCTGTGCCAGGCAGTTTTGGCAAGAAGAGCTCCTCTCCAGATCTGTCTGTCCAGCACAGGGGACGCTGGGACCCTGCCTGGTGTGCCACCGGCACATCGCTTCACAGCACATTGCCCAGAGGTCACCAGCAGTCCCGAGCATCCAGCCCCACCAAGAACAGCTTCCAGCCTTTTTTCTCCAGCCACGCTGAGCCATCCCCCAGCTCTTTTACTGAGCCTCCAAAAGCGCATCCCCAGCCACGCTGCCTGCTCAGAGCAGGGGCCAGCCCAGACCATATCACAGCCCCTCTGCGAGTTGGACCCACCTAGAGGAGCTACCGCAAGGTCAAGCTGACCCAGCAGACTTTGTTCTTAGGCTCACATCCACACAAAGCGCTGAACATGTCCTAAATATCACTGTTACCATCCAATCTGAGAAGACCTCAGGCCAATAGCAGGGCTGGGAGACAGACATCTGTGGCAGAATCCTCTGAGCGTGTCCCGAGTCTTCACGGGCACCCGCCTGCGACATCTCCTGCACGGCCATTGTGATGGCGTGTGAGGTCCATACAGCAACCCTGAAACACCGCTGCAACCGCAAGGCTGTAAGAAATGTCGCAAGTCCCAGTGCTGGAGGCGGCAAGTCTAGAGGACAAATTGCCACAGGACACCAAAGAATTCCTAGTATGTTGTTTGCAAAAATAGTTACCATGCTAGCTTGCCTGCAACTGGTACACAGCGCTAAAACAGGCAGCTCTTCAGGGTCCCCCTTTACCGACCAAAGAGATCTGAGATAACCTCAGACATATCTCATAGCAGTCTCAAAGTCATGACCCAAAGAAGTCCCCCATTTTAACAGGAGAAGCCTATTTTTGTCCAGGTTTTGGAACTTTAAAGACAACAAAGTCTCAAACGATGTTCTCTAATATTATTTCATTCACATACTGCAGAGCTAGTGGTTTGTAACCACAGCAGGCAGCATTGTTCTGCTGCTTCAGTCTGTCCGGGAAGGCGCTTGCTGCAGCACACACCTCCCAGCCCGCAGGCTATGGGCAACCAGGAGGGAAATCCCGATGCAGCAGTGAGGGGTGCACGAAGCTCCCGACAGGTACTAACCATGTGTCAGCACCCATAGCCTTGCTTCCAAAACTGATGGTGCTTAATAAGTACTGCAGAAGAACAAGTAATTTCTAATACTCATCTCATCACCTTGCATGCCGGCAACAGGGAGCTCTGTGTGAAGTTTGCTCATACATCAAGCTCATTTTGGAGACCGCAGGTCTTCAGACAGCCTGCACACATGGGAATGTGCTCTGCAGGAGCGGGCCCACCATGGGAAGCCCAGCACCAAGGGCTGGTAACGGGGCGCTGCTGGAGCAGGCAACTCACCAAGAGATAGCTCACAGTCCAGGATACTGTGTGCTCCCTCCATAACCCAGCCCAGGTTTTGGGGGTGCACAGCCCTCAACCCAGGACCCTGCCCGGGCCAGCTGTTAGCTCTAAGAATAGCTCACATCAGCTGCAGAGGATCAAATAATTGCCCCAGGGATGGGGAGCACCAACTATTTTCAGCTTTCCGGCAGCATTGCTGGGCTGGGGGAGAGCAACCCTGGGGGCGGCAGCGTGCTGGCCACCCAGCCTGGCAGGAGGAAGAGCTTGCAGCTTGTTACATTCTTCCAAGGTATTGTTTTTCCCTAGAAAAGGAACAGTGGGGCAAGGGAGGGCTTGCCAGAGCAAAGCGGGGTCTGCGAGAGGTGAGGACCTGGGAGAAAGCCTTCATCGGGGAAATGGTTGAGGGGCTTCACTAAGACTCAGCTGGAAAACAAGGGTTAGGGTTCAGAGACAGAGAAAGTCAAGAGCTCACGTGGGGCTGGAAAGAGACTGACAAAAGGAAGAGGGGCTGCCAAGAGGTCTGGACTGGGAAATGGCTCAGAGACCTTCTCCACAGCTCAGCTGGAAAATAGCTCCTAAGGTCGGGGTCTGGACGGAAAGGAAAGGTTTCACTTGCTGTTGGGGTGGGATTGGAAAGCGGCTGCCGAGAGACCTGGGGTGGGAGACACCTTTCCCCAGGAAATGGCTGGGGGGCCCTTCCTTATGGACCAGCAGGCTAACGAGGGCTCGGGCTGAGAAGCAGAAAGCTGGGTGTTTGTGCTGGCGCGATGCTGGAAAGGTGCTGTCAAAGGTAAGTGAGGGCTGTTAAGAGTCCTGGGCTGAGAGAATGCTTTGGTGTATGTAGGGATCTTCCCTACAGTTCTTCACAAAAAGTAAGAGTCAGGGTTGAGTGAAAGGGAGAGCTTACAGCTGAGCCTGGGCCGGGGCTACCAAGAGAGCTGGTCTGGGTCAAAGACTTCATCTGGACAATGGCTGTGGGGCCTCTTCTGTTTTTCTGGGGGAAAATGAGAGCTAGAGCCAGGGTTAGGCTTAGGGCTGAGAGAAAGCCTGGAGCTGCAGCTGGACCGTGGCTGGAAAGGGGCTGCCAAAGCCAAGTGGGGGCTGTCAAGAGACCTGGGCTGGGAGAACTCTTTCATCTTGGTTTCCATGTCTAAGGCTCAGATGGAAAGTAAGAACTAAGGTTAAGGCTGACAGAAAGCAAAAGCCGTGGGGTTCAGTTGGAACAGGGTTAGAAACGGGCTGCCAAAGATTATTTTAGGTTGCCAAGAGGCCTTGGCTGGGAATCATCTTTTGTACAGCAGGTATTGTCAAAAGGTTCAGCTATAAAATTAGGGTTAGGGTAACACTGATGGAAAGAGAAAGCCTGGACACGTAATTGAAGCAGGGATTGAAACAGGCTGCCAAAGCAAAGCGGGGGCCTGCAAAGAGACTGGGGCTTAGAGAAACCCTTGGTCTGGAACATGGCTCAGCAGCCTTCTCTACAGCTTCCCCCAAAAAGGCAGAGTTAGGGCTGAGAGAAAGCCTGGAGCAGCAGACACAGTGGGGCTGGAAAGGGGCTGCCAAAAGGAAACAGTCAGGAGATCTGTGCTAGGAGAAGTCTCTGGTCTGCAACACGCCTTCAGGGCCATGTCTACCTATTCCCAAGAAAACAAAGGCCAGGGCTGGAACGCAGCTGCCAAGACACTCGGGATGGGAGAAATTTTTACCCGTGCAATTCCTGTGGGTCCTTGTCTAAGGCTCAGCAGGAGAAAGAGGACTAGATTTGAAGGAAAGACAACTTCTCCATTTAAGGTAACACAAAGACAGTCGCAGTAACAGGCATCTGCCCTCCCTCATTCAGGTGCAAAGGGAATAGAGCACAGTGACAAACAGCATTTTTAAAAATCAAATGTTTGTTTTCAGAGGCTGGTGCTTCGCTGAGGCTGGCTGAATTTTTACAAGGACAGGTAAAAGATCAAATTTTGCCTTTTTCTGTAACCTCTTCCTCAAAAACAACATCCGTTCTTGTTGAAACCTTAAAAAAAAGACAGCCTGAGGCACTGCAAAGATTTTCACTGCAAAACAGTGAGAGCTAGACAAGGATTATTCTGACTGTGCAGAGGAGCTTCATCACAGAGAGCACCAACACCACCTAAGATTGAATTACATTAAAGCGTATCTTGCGGGAACAAGCTGTAATTAGACTGGCCCACAAGTCCGACGGTCTCCACAGCCAACGAGCTGAAAACGTAGCATGTATTAACAAGAAGAGGACTATGCCCACAGGCTACATATTCCAAGAGCAGGCAACGGGATGAGTCTGCACCATCCAGGTTGCCCTCAGCTGTCGTCCCACTTGCCTTTTAGGAGAATCTTCCAGTGAGCCCTCACATCTGAAACTCCAGTTGATTTTGCAGTGCATCCCCCAAAAAAGACTGAGCTAATATAAGTCCGTTGATCACCAAGATACCTGGCAAAAAGGCATCCTCAGTGTAATATAACACAAACACAGGTGAGGGTCAGCCAAACAGGGCCAGTCCTCAGTGTCCCAAGAGGACAAGCACTTTGGTGGAACGGTGCAGGGGACGAAGCTTTGGTTCAGTTTTGGGCCCCCCACTACAAGAAAGATATTGAGGAGCTGGAGTGCACCCCAAGAAGAGCAACAAAGCTGGGAAGGGGTCTGGAGCACAAGTCCTGTGAGGAGCGGCTGAGGGAGCTGGGGGTGTTCAGCCTGGAGAAAAGGGGACTGAGGGGAGACCTTCTCGCTCTCTGCAACTCCCTGAAAGGAGGGGGTAGAGAGGTGGGTGTGATTTTCTTTTCCCAATAAGTAATAGGACAAGAAGAGCAAGCCTCAAATTGTGCCAGGGGAGGTTTAGACTGGATATTAGGAAAAGCTTCTTCACAGAAAAGGTTGTCAAGCATTGGAACAGGCTGTCCAGGCAACTGGTTGAGTTGCCATCCCTGGATGTATTTAAAAGTGTAAATGTGGTGCTTAGGGACATGGCTTAGTGGTGGACTTGGTAGTGTTGGCTTTACGGTTGGAGTCCATGATTTTAAGGGTCTCCTCTGACCTAAATGACTCTATGGTTCACAGAAACTGGTAACAGTCCTCAAAATCAGTAAGACACTTGGCACAGTCGGGGGCTGCCCCTTTCCTTCCCCTGGGGACAGGGATGCAGCCTTGTCCCAGCCCTTCCCTCTCCCCAACTCCGGCAAGGATACCCACGCAAGGACAGGTCCCACAGATGACTTCAGACACACAAAGCACAATCTCTGAGCACAGGCTGGCATTGTCCCATTGCACCCAATATCCCCTCAAGCATTCTGCTTCCCAACAGAAGAGATGATCCAGCAACCCCCAGTCACAGACCCACCAAGGCACTCCAGAAAGTTAGTTTTATTCATAGCCTTTATCCAAAGAGCAACTTTCATTTCCTGCAGGGAAATCACATCTGCAGCGTGGCAAGGAAAGCGAGAGCCGGCAGCTCTGAACACAGTCCCGCTTTTGCTTTGCCTTCACTTCCCAGCTCTGTTCCCCTGGCTACCATCTTCACGCCCTGCCCTGCCCTCCCCTCTCTGACCACCCCGCTGCGCCCCAGCCCCTCACCCCATGGCACTGCTGTACCAGCTCAGAGGGTCCCCCGAGGCCAGCTCAGCCCGGCCCGCGAGCAGCAGCGAGGTACCAGATCTGCCGGGGGACAGGCGTGAGCGCAGCACTGCCTGGCCCCCACAGATCATGTCTATAGGCTCGGCACCACCAGTCAAAAGGGCTACAGGCTCAGACAAAGCAGAGGCCTCAGCATCTGCAGAAACTGATGGCATCTGCCCAAGAAAGCTCCTTATTCAGCACGGCAGCATGGATGAGAATTTTTTTACTTTATTAGAGCACATCCCTGCAATACAGTGCCATGTTCAGCTGCCTGCAAGAAGCAGGTGGCTTCCTTCTTCAAAGGGGAAAAAGAACAGATTTTATCTGTAGAAATAAGCTGCAGCCAGGAAACAATGTGTGCAGTTAAAACAAAAATCAACACCCAACCATCAGGTCCTCAGAGACTGTCGCTCCTCTTCAAAGGATGAACAAAAGGGGCACGTGGCTTTCTCCGAGGGAAGACGGAAGCACAACAGGAGCTGGGATTCAAAGAGCAAGAAGTGCTCACAAGCCACCTCTTGAAAGACAAGGGGCACCCACAGATGCACGCAGGCACATCCACCTATGTGCTAGAAACACTGGTGATAATGCACTCAGAAAACCCGCACTCTTTCTTTTCACTTTTTAGGTAGGAATTCTGCACTGAAGCCCCTCCAAGGCTGCTGCAGTGAAGAGCAGAAACAGGCAGCAGCCTTGGGCTGCAGCCACAGGCCATGAGCAGTCACTTGTAAGTTGATGTGTGCCACTACACTGTACATTTCAATTCTGATTTTCAGATCACAGGCGTGGCAAGCGTTCACTGACACAGCCAAGCCACTCAGCACCCTGCACATGCATACCACATCTCACTGATGTGATAAAACTCCATCGAAGAGACTGCATTTTCTTCTCCGCAGGTCTCTAGGATCCTCATGTCCCAGACCAGAAGCAAGACCCCCGACACCTCCTCTTGAAACAAAGCAAACAGGGTCCAGTGGGAGAAGATTCTGCCTTGCACCATGGCTGAGGTGAGGAACCCCTCCAGCCCAAGGTGATGGCACACTGCCAACCGGGAGCACACAGTGACACTGCAGGCTCACAACACTCTTACGACTCTGAAAACACCAGTGGTGCTCCATGCCTCAGCTGTCCATCCTCACCAGGAGCTAAGAGCCAGCATTTAGAGATCAGCAGTTCTCCTAGCCACTCTTCCTACACGGCAGACTGGAAGATGAACTCATTCTGTGGTTCATCAAAGACATTCAAGGGGAATGAGAGCCCCACACTTCAGGCTTGAGGCCCCTCTGCATATTACAAACCAGAGAAATACTCTACAGCAGTATACCCGGCTCCACACAGTCTCCCTTCTCCCCAAACCAGCTGGCACTGGCCCCACTGGAGATGTGCCCTCTCCAGGGTGACCTGGTCTGCCAGCCGTGCTCCCCACAGCCCAAGAGTCCCCTTCCCAGGGGCAGCACCAGGCACCACACAGCAGGCTCAGGGAGGTGCCAAGAACAAGGTCTCACTGCAAGCAGTTCCTTTGCAATAGAGGCATCAAGAAGCGTCCAACCTCCATCTGTCAGCAGATTTCTGGTGACGCTTCCTTCCAGATGAGGGGTGCAAGGCTCGCTCACCTCCTCAACATTATGTGGCTCCTCTCTCTCTCCTCCCTCCTACAGTTTAGATTACAGAAAGGATCCCTTGAAAATACAGATCCCAAACAGGCACAAGCACTTTGCATGCAGCCCCAAAGGAAAAGCAGGAAGGCCAGGGAGATAAAGAAGAGAGCAGAATTGCACAGCCATGCCATGAAATTACTGATTTTCGGACAAGCAGATCTGCTCTGCTGAAGCGCCTCAGGAAGTGTTGCCATCTCCTCAGTGCCTGGGCACAGCTTGAAGGAAAAGAGATTTGTCAGGGGTGCTGGGTCCAAACCTGCTGCCCAGGCCTGCAGCAAGCCAGGCTCACGGACTGCAGCTAGTCCAGGTGGAGCTGGGGGGGCTCAGCACACCCTTCCTGCTCTGGTACCAGAAGATGTGCTAACCTGCCCCAAGAAAGACTGCCAGAGGTCAAAAGTACAGACTGATGAGGAGATTCAGATCTCTCTAGAGCGGGAGCCAGCGCTTTCAGCAGCAGAGAGCTGCAAGGCAGCTCCCACAGCAGCAGCACACGGACCCTGCTCAGCCCTTCCACACGCAAGGCAGCAGCGAAGGGCACCAAGCAACGGGCAACCAAGAGCTTTCAGACAACTGTCTCACATGTAAAGAGTCCCGGTCTTTCTTTTGCCACACGCCATCAACCCCTGTGTCAGTCTCAGCAGCTGCACTTGTGTGTACACACTGTTTTGGGGTGGCAGGGACATCCCCACCATCCCACACAAGCTGCAGAAGCCGCTCTTTCGGCGTCAAGCAGCGCTGCTACAGCCCTGCAGCCTGAGAGCTGCTCTGCTCCCCACCGCCTGCTATCCTTGTGGGCCAAACATGGAAGAGCAGTGTCTCATGCCTGACGACAAACCTTATGGCCTTGAGGAAAGAGTAGTTAGTAGCCATTCCCTACCACACAGGGATGACACAGACACGTGTCATTTTTGTATCAGGGTCAGGCATCACGTGAAACCCTTCAGGCCTTTGCAGACCTGAGGCACTAATACTGCTGCTCCAGCAGCAACTCCCACGGTCCTGGTACTTCGTACCGGACAGAGGCACAGGAACAGCACCAGCATCTCACGGCTTGTCCCATCCTGCGGCCTGAAGAGCCCCTTGCATCAGCGCACCGACCAGGAGCCTGTCAGGCCAAGCTGGATCAGTGTGCTGGGGAGTAAGCGACCAGCCTTAGCAAGCAAACACAGATCATTCCCAAAGGAGCAAGGGTGCTCAGAAAAGACAGGGGAAATAAGTACTGGCCATTGCTTGCCAAAAGGTTTGTTGCATTGCCCTGCTACTCCTGCCCTAATCACTAGGAGCACTACAGAAGAGCAGACGGCAGGCCAGGGCTGATGGGCTCTGGCAGGCTCTCCCAGGGATCCCCAGGGCCTGGTGGCACCTGCCCGTCAGAGGGACCCCCAGAGCACTCTCCACCCTCAGCAGTTTTGCTGCTGGAAAGGCAGACAGCAAGCCCAAGGACAACCAGGTGTTAGCCACCCTCCCTACCTGATGCATCCACACCGCAGGTGAGCAGCAGGAGAGGACCCAGGGGTCAGGCTGGGGCAGAGCGAGAGCAGAACTCTGAGCCTGACACTGTCCTTCATTTTCTTGGCTCGACCAGCATGCTTCTCCAAGGCACCAAACAGCAGAGAGACAAACATCTGCAGTCCCCTGGTGCTGTTTGGTTCTTGCTACCTTATCAATTCCTGTTTCCAGGCAGGGCTGCGCAGACACGTCTCAGCCGGCAGAGCTACCGGAGCTTGAAGCCTGAGTATCTGTGGTGCAATCCAGAGGGACTCTGGCAACTACATTCCTGTGGGCTGCACAGAGAAGGGGCTCTGCAGAGACATGGCCCTGCCACGGGGTTTAGAGAGGTGCTCCTGCTCACTCGGGGAGACCCAGGCATGGGAGACCAGCACTGACAAGACAACTGCCTGCAAAACACCAACGGGGCCGAGCTAGGGGAGGGGGAAAGAGAAATACAGCACAAGAGTGACACTTCTCTCCCTGGCTCCTCCCAGCCAGCTCTCAGTAAGCTGAAATAGGGAGGGCTGCATGGCCCAGCAAAGCCTCCTCCGCTGGGCAACCCAGCCAGCTGCTCCTCACAACATGCTCAATCACCCGAGAGCTTGGGGTGTCCAGCCCCCATCAGAAGCCACCCGTCTGCAGGCTGTCACGCAAGCAGCCTGGCAGCCCAGAGCCCGGCTGTCTCCCCACATCCTGCTGCAGCAGGATTTGTTTATGTGTCTGCAGCTGCTCCGTGCATTCGCCATGGGAATCCAGGCTGAAACTCCAGCCGCGTCAAGCGGAGAAGCGGCCTCCCCTCTGCGCAGCCTCGAAGCTGGGCGAGCATGCGGAGTCCGGCAGGCAGAGTGCTGCAGGGGGCACGAGCCCCTGGAAACAGGCCTGCCGGAGCGGTGAGCCGCATTCCCAGCCCTCCGCAGTGCCTCCCCCACATCCTGCCTCCAGCCCTCCGCTGGGGGTAGAGAATGCAAATCTTGGGTTGTAATTTTTCCAAGTTAAAAATAACCCAGTAGTTCAGTAAGAGAGAAGCAGCAGCAGCGAGGCAGGGGGCTGGGGAGCCTGTGAGCTTGCTGCGAGGCAGCTATGGCATACATTTTTCCTTCCCCAGCAGAGGCTGCGGAGAGGCAGCCTCCCAGCTCTGCACACACAGCTACAGAAAGCAAGACCTCTTCAGCATCCCCACTGCAGCGGCTTCGCTGAGCAGCCACACGCTCTTCATTTCATAGCTGCCCGAACACCCCCTTCCCGCTCCCCTGAGCAGGACGCAGGAAGCACAGGAAGAGGTGAGGGAGCAAACACCCCTCAGGCAGTTGTGCGTGTCCAGGGCAGGCTGGGCAGAGCATCACCCAACGGTCAGCCCCAGGGGAGTCACAGCCGTGCTCCAAGCACTTTTTTGTTCTTAGAATATTTCAATATTTAAAAAAAGAAGGCGGGGGGGGGGAAATTAACTGTGTTCTCTATGGGGCCAGTGAGCCGAGAGATCTGCTGATAAAGCCACCCAGTGCATGTGGCAAACCTGCCAGCCAAGCCATGCAGCGCCTTCCCAGGACACCCAACTCCACCACCCCGCAGGGGAACAGGCAACAAGACTGATGGACAGGCAAGAAATAGCCACAATCTCCTTGCCACTTGCTCTATGGGACAAAGAATATGGCAATGCTGCACATCATTCCCCCTCCAAAAAGCCTGCTCAGCACCAACATTTCTGCTCCCAGGCGGGCTCTCCTAAAGGAACAGCCATGTCAGAGACCCCAGGAAGACGCGTGGGACAGTGCCACTGCCTGTGCACAGGGGATGCTCTGTTGGCACCCAACATGCAAGCGAGCACACACAGGCTGGATGCAGCCCCCGGTAATGCAGCTTCAGTCAGCTGTGCTTCATGACTCTCATGACAAGCTCACGTGGCAAAAACCAGCAATAGCTCCTTTTTGGAGAGTTTTCAGATGCAGCTCCTAACCCAAGACCATAACCACAACGACCTTCAACAGTTATTCCAAAGCTGCCCAGTGCCACAGGGCTGAGAACCAAGGGCTCGCTTAGAGTCCAGTGAGCACAGCAGCAAGGAGGGACCCACAGCAGAGGGGGAAAGAATGGTGCAGAACAGCCTGGAAACATCTTCCATCTTGTTCAGTGAAGCCACATCATGAAACACAAAGCCATGCTTGGCCAGCCAGCGCGCACACAAAGACACGGCACTCCAGCTTGTTGCTAAAGAGAGGGAAACCGGGCTTGAGTTCACCCTGAAATGTATTTCTTTCATCACCTCTGTGGACAGCTCAAAATGAGGGGACACACCACCCCAAAGCGGCACTGGGGGCTGAGAAGTGGCCATCTGAAGAGTGGGGATGCACCCCGCGTTGGCTGCACCCCTTCCCCACACCATCACCCTGCTGTCCTCGTGTGCAGGAGCTGCCAGGAGCAAGACAGGTTTCCCAAGACCACATCTGTTGTCTTCTTATCAGGAGGACAAGAGTCTCACTTAAAGCAGTTGCTCATAAATCCAAGGCAGTGGATTTTAATCCTCAACGTCAGCAAGGCAAAAAACAGAGGGAAAATAAAACAAATCTCTACAGCTCAGTACCTACGCAGACAGGGAAGAGAGAAGGAGGTAGGCCAAGCCTGCCCGGCCTCGCAGCTGGCACCCAGCAGGCTGGGCTCCTGTGGGCTGCAAGCCAGTGACCACCCTCGGCAGTGTGCGGACCAGGATTTCGTGGGTGAGGGTGTGTGAACCCCTGCAGCACTCCCGTGCACCCAGGGCACCTGCAGCAGCTCCCGGCAGGGCAGTACCCCACCAGCACGATTCGCATGCCCTGCCAAGAGCATCACCAGCTCAAGCTCCTGCCACATCAGCAAAGCCCATTGAACTGACCTGGCATTTTCCAGACTCTGCTCCCCATTGAACACAAACATGCTCCGGTGTGGCATTCGACCCAGACCACCACACAGGCCAAATTAACTGCCCTGTCTGCCAAATCTTAACAAGCCATTTCTCCATCACCAGTGCCAAGTTTTCCTTTCACTTATTCACCAGGCCCAGCATGTTGACCAGCAAGCCAAAAAGGAGGGACATGAACGGGGTGTCCGGGGAACAGACTGTGCCAGCCTGAAGGCCACAGAGCCTCCAGTTTCCCCCATCACACTCCCAGCACTTAATTTCCTACTCTAAAATAAGGGGAAACGCAGTATCTGTATCCATGTGCTGCAGGAGAGTCACGAGTTGCACAGGCCTATGACAGACTGCCACTTCCACAGCTTCCCGCACAGCTCTCCGACCCCTCCGGTACCCCGCTGCGGGCCAGCTCGCAGCCTCCCTCCTTGCCCGCCAGGAGCCAGACGCACACTCCTCAGAATGGCAGCTCAACACAGGTGCAGGACCAACTTGCCTGCAACCGAAAAGATGCCTAGTGGGAAACTCCTCTTGGTTAGCCTGGGACTGTGCACCCGATCCGCTCCTCCATAAGGCAGGGAGCCCCGCATACCAAGGGGAGTATGAGATAAGGCTGCCAACGAGACCGTGCAGAGCCTCGGGTCAGAGCGACAACACAACCCTAGCTACATTTTAGAAGGAAATAGGCAAAGTAGCTCTGAGGACACACTCCCGGTGCTAGAAGCAGGCTCTCTTCTCTGAAGTGCCTGGCTGTTACCCTGGGCAGAGATGGGATCATGGGCTCAGTTGCTACTGGCTGAACCAGTGGTCATGATGAGCCAGACTTCCCAGTAGCATAAGAAAAACCCCTTCTGAATTACTGGGCCCGTGGGAGCACAGGGGTTATTGCCAGCTGCTTCAGAGGCTTCTTGCAACAGGGCAAATCACCCAGCTGCTTTCCAGCTATCAAGAGGGATATGGAGCTTTCAGCAGAAAACAGCACCCTGCACACTCTGCACATTTTCCTGCTGCCTTTTATTTCTCACGCACAAGCACTCAGAACTTCACTTTGCTGCCCAAGTCCATCCTCAAGGTCACCAGCCCTGTAAAGATGCCACCAGGCACATAATTTAGCCCACAGCACCTTTTATTAGTATGAAAGGTGTACAAAAGCCAGCTCAACCGGTAGACCTTGACAGCTGGCCAATTCAAAGAACCTTTTATAAGGTTACTGCTTGAGAGTTTACACACCGAAGAGCACCGAACTCAAGCTATCCCAAGGCAGACAGCCAAAAAATGAGATGGCATTCCTGAAAGCACAGATCTTCCCCTCTTACTGTTGTTAATACCCTGCAACAGCAAACTCAAGCTGTCAGAAAACAGCTTTGCCACACTGCAGACAGATCCTCAAAGGCAATCAGAGCCCTTTGTGCCTCTATTTTCCAACTGTAGAATGGGGATAAAACAGGGCTACCAAGAGGATGAACAAGTACTTGCAACGCACCTCAAGACTTGGCTGTAGACACGTATGAGGAGCATGTCTGAGACCCAGAGCAGATTTCCTGCTGGGATGGCACAGCAACACAGGCCACAGCTCCAAATGGTGATGGAGACCCCACTGCACAGACCAGCCTATCTGAAAATCATTCCTTCAGGCATTTCTGTCAGTCTTCTCCAGCTGAAATTCCCTGCCGCAGACCTCCACAGAGGATCGTCTTTACCCCTGCCAGCCATCCAGCACCCCTGCCCCCCGGTTGATGTTATGTGCCAGCTTTAAGTTATTGCCCTCTTGCTAAAACCACAGTAAAGTAAAGCTGAACCAGGCTTTGTGCCCTCCTGCCAACCTGCTCCTGCTTCATCTAGTGAGCAGCCCACGGGAATGTGCCCTAAGAAAGACATCCAAGCCAGGAGCTGGATGAAACGTGGCCAAGCCACCAGCAGTTGGGCCACAAGAGCACAGTCAGCATTTTAAGCATTGTCAGTGCCTCGCAAGCAGGATGGACAACACCGCTTTGGCAAATGCCTTGTCTGTGTACAGGCGGTGGAGCAGGGTACGGTGCAGGAAGCAAACTCAGGGCCAGCCTTGCTTTGCCCACCACGGCCACATCTCACACCTCAGTTCTTGTGCGCAGGCACTGAAGGCTGATCTCAAGCTACATCTTAGTGTGTGATAAGTGAGCAGCTCTCCTTTGGGCTCAGCAGCACCCCCATCCTGGTCATAGAGGTCTCAAAAGCCAGGTGACAAAGGAAGCTCAGCTCGGTCTTTGCTCTCACACACAGTGAAGGTTGGAGAGGGAGTAGAAGGGACCTGCAAAAAGGACATTTTGCTACACTGCTCACTCCCCAAGTACAGGACATCTGCACCACCAGCTTACAGAGGTCACTTGCTTGATCCTGCCCTGTTGGAGAGGAGCTCCTGCACATGCAAAGGCCACCCCTGCCCTGACAGCACCGCAAACCCAGGCCACCCCACCCCAGGATAGGGCAGAAAGGTTGGCTGGCAGCACCCCTGCCTCAGGCTGTTCCTCAGCACCCAGGAAGGCAACATGCCAAACCACCACAGCCTGAGAGCTTACTGTATGCTGGGGTGAGGTCCCACGGCTCACAACATCTGTTCTGCCTGTACATTCTAAGAGAAACTAGCAAACCCCGGCCCAAAATAGCAACAGACAGAAATCTGCTGTTCTCCAGGCCTGAAAACTTGCATATTGAAGCATCAGACCTGTTTCACAAGCATCTAAAGGGGGAGAGAAAGCAAAACATAGCTAACTCTCCTGATGCAACACGAAGCAAGAGCACCCTTCACAAGCAGTGCCACTACCCCACCATCCTCACACCCACATCCTTACACACACCTCCACCGCAACTGCTCCACCCTGCAAGGACTGTAACTCCCTGACATTTACCTCCCAGGACTTCCAGTTTATTTTCAACTTAACTCTCTGGGATACACAGTCTCCACAATCTCAGCTGAAGCTACTTTGTACAACAGTCTCCAGCCTTCAGGTGCCATCTGTAAGGAGACATTCTGCTCAACCATCTCAGTGCTTCCTTGCATTTGTGTCTTTTCCATCATCCCAAGAAACACTCCAGCATGGGAGGGAGATAGAAATGCCACAAAAAAAAAAAATTCATGGATTCCTCATGCACAAATGCTTGGAGTTCAGCAACGCCAGGTTTGGTTCCCTCCTCAGCTACAGGCAATTCTTTAGTACACTTGAGTAGCCTTTTTTATCACCCAAAGTCCTGCCCAGACATGCTGCAAGTAAAATGCTATCGGAAGCATATATGGGGGGGTAGCCCCTTCTCGTCCCAGCTCATAAAGCCCTTCAGTCAGAGGCCAGCTCAGGGAGCAGCACAAAGAGCATCAGCCTCGCCAGGCTGGAGGTCCACACTTGCCGTGGGAGGGAGCACACCCCTCCTGTCAGAGCACGCCCACGCAATCACTAACGCTGACTGCAGAGCATCATCTTTGCAGTTTCTCTTTTTCTGTGCCGAGCTGGGACCTCAGAGCACACCAAGCCCCTTCAAACAGTGCACGGGCACGGCTGCTGTGGGTCTCTCCTGGAGTCAAGATGCACTCATTCAGGGCACAGACACAGAAGACACCCACCATGTCCATGATCCTCCTGGCCAACGAGCACCATCTTCATGGGGTCAGCTAGCCAGCAGGCAAGCATGTGAGATAGCTGCACCAAACTACCAAGAGACACTTGTCCCCGCTTGCCTGGCAGGCCTACAGACATCAATCTCCTTTGTCACGTAGCAACAGGAAGGCCAGACAAGCAAACTCGGGACACAGCAGCACAGCACGGGTCCCACAGACCCATGTCCTAGCCCACTCTTACTGCACATACCTGTCAGGATTCCATGCCAACATGTTTTCAACATCTCCTCTCCCTCTGTACCTGGATAAGCCACTCATTTTCTGACCCCTTCCTTCAGCAAATGTCTCTGGAGGTCCAGAAATACACTTCTGCTCTGTGTCAGACATCTCCATCTCCCAGCCCAGGGTGGCAGAAAGAGCAGGAGGTAGAGTCGGATCCAGGGAACGGTTTAGGAGCACTGTCCAGAACTCCTCAGCTCTAATATCAAGCTCCTCTCAGCAGAGCAGCCAGTGGAAAGTCTGTCTAGAAACCAGAGAGCAGCATCTGCAGATAACCACATCTCCACACCCAGTGTCAGATGTGGGCACAGCCATACCTATTCAAACGCACACAGTCTACAAGCCCGTGGAGTCCCACCTCGCTACACAGCTCCCAGAGATGCCCCTCTTCCTGAAATTACAACTACTGAAGCTTCAAAGAGCCTGGCCCATAGTGACCCGCTCCTTCCTTTGCCTTCTGAATTCAGGACCCTGGTCCTCACTCTCAAAGCACAATGTAGGACTGGCCCAACTCCAAAACAGCGATGTTATTCTCAGAGACAGATTCTCACCCTCCGGAGCAAGGAGGCGGAGCAGTCACTGGGCCTGGCCCACAAATCTGTAACCACTTCTGTGAAGAAATCAGGGTAACCACAAACCTCAGCACCTTCACAGTAAACGCAAGCCTTGCTTCAGTCAGCCTCGCCACAACATCACCGCACAGCGAACAAACAGAGCACAGTCTGCTGTCTGCAGTGGAGGAGAGAAACCTGCCTTTATGTATGCACAGAAGTGCATGCTGGGAAAAGCTCAGATACCCTGGTGAGGGGCACCCTACGGGGACTGAGAAAGATCACGGAGAAACAGAGCTTTGCTTGCCCTAAAGCAACAAGCAGAGGAGCATACAAATAAAGCAATACGCTGTGCGCTCCCACACCCCACCGCTCGCCCTCCCCAGCTAAGCGAGCACAGGGTACGGCAAGGATGCACCACGCACATATATAGCACTCATCAAGAGAGAATGGTGCTCTCTTCTCTGAGACTCGATTAACAGACACCTAACACACACGCTTCATTTTGTCTTACGTATGTTTTAAGTTCACCCAAAGAAAATGAAACGTTTAGGGTTAAAGGTGCTGTGCGCGCAAGACCTAGAGAACTCGAGGCAGCAGCTCACACAAAAATAGCAGCTTTCACAGCACGTCTATAGCAAAGCGCTAATGTTTATTCTTGTATCTAGGACTAACTTTAATTCTGCCTCAACGCACTTGCATAACAAGGCATAAATGTTTCTTAAAGAACCGATACTTCACCTACCTATACATCAAAAAAGTGAAAGTCCCCCATAACTTTGCATCACCCTTGTTCCTGTGTGTAGGCACTAGCAAAATGAAAACCAGAAAGCACATAAAACAACTTACTCAGATAACTACCTTCCTGACTTCTGGAAGTTTTCTGAAGGAAAATCAACTGTGCTCACAAAACAAATGTCTGTTTCTAGTGCAATACAGAGGGACCAAAATTCTCAGCAGTGGCTGCTGAGGTGTAGGGCCTGGTAGCTGAAGTCCTTCAATTAGCTAAAGCCCTGCTTCCGCCTTCAAAGAAATGCAAATGAGACACCTCCTGGGAAAAAGGGTGGGGGTCTTTCACCCTGGGGAGCTCCAGCAGCCCTCAGGGCAGTAGGTGCTGCAGCTCCCGGCCCTGGGGTCCCTCCCAGCACGCTTCTGCCCTTCCCACCTGCCTTCCTGTGCGAGAGCTCCCAGGCTGCAGCTTAAACACATGCTTTAGGACCACGCAAGGTACTGAACAAAACGACTCACCCCTCTACTGCCTGGCTGTCCCTCCCTTGCAACAACACGCACCTCAGGAGGGACATGCAGCCAGTTCACGGGGCTGGGCTAACACCAGCCTGGCCCCAGATACTGCCTCCTTTTACTCCAATGCAAAGCAGGGCTCCACAGATCCCGCACTTTTATGGAAACATTCAGGAAACACAAATGCTCTGCAAATCAACACTGGCAAGTGTAACTTTCCTCTGCTTTCATCAGAGTCACCCCAAAAGGAAGCAATGAGTTACCTGCATTTTAACCCAGACTTCCCATAGCAACTGAGCCAAACAGCAGAAAGAGCCAGACAAGTGTCAGAAGGCTCCACCAAGAGAGATCTAAACTTTATCTCACCAGATTAAAACACAATTAAAAAACAAACAAACAAAAAACCCCAAACCAACCAAGCAGCACTACCTATACTAGTGCAACACTAGGGCTGCATAAAGTTAGGGCAAAGGCAGGACTGCAGATGACATACTGTACCTCCTAGGATAGATGTTAATAAAACCACCATCAGACTGCTACTGAGCGGCATCCCTCACGGGGAACCCAGGGCTGGAAAATATGATGTGCACCCCACGGCCAAGCCAACATCTCATCACCATGATAACACCCGCAGTCCTTGACGCAGACTCAACGCACACTTGCAGGCACATTTCCAGTACCCACATGAAAACCAAAGAGGGACTGGGACTCGGTTCCCACACTTCGCACTGTCTTTTCTGGACTGAAAAGAGCGGTTTGCTCCTGTTAGAGAAGGATTTATACTCACTACAGGCTGGGAATCCCCTTGAGGCAACAGCCTGCAGTATGGAAACAGCGTGCACCCCGTAACCTCAAGGCAGCATCTCCTCCGCAGGGGGAAGGCCCGTGCACAAAGGATCGGTCACGCACTCCACCGACCTCCTCAGTGCCAACACAGCCCAGGCCCCCAGCCCCTCTCTGAGCACCGGGCCCAAGGGCAGGGCAGTGCAGGAGCCTACACCCAGGCACCAAACCCTCCCAGCTTTTCACTGACCCCCCAAGGAGCCAAGCGTTCTCAGGCATTCCCCAGAGCACAGCCACAACCTCTCCCCGGATATCTGTCAGGGACCCGACTCAGACATAAAAGCCCGCACACAGCATCCCAGGTATCTCCTACCTCTTAGGCTGACTGGACACATCCAAAATAACAATGCTAAAAATTAATAGCCACATATTGGCAGATTGCTAGGCCGCATACCAGATTTTCCCATATAAGGGAAAGTTGAAGGCATTGTCCTATCACACGGAAAACATATTGCACCAGCCTGAGATATTAGAAAGCAAAATCAGAGTCTCCTCATGTCACAAGCTGACACCCACAGCACCATGTTTCCCCTGTTTTGCTGATGGTTTGATCAGCTTTCCCCAGCTCAGTTCTTTCCACCAGGGGCTTGTGCCTGAGGAGTGCTGGAGGCCGGCTGGGACAGGCACTGCCCAGAGCAGGGTTTGCAGTACAGGGGCCCCATACTTTCTGAGAGGATTCTGGTCCCACCGCCACCACACCGGCACTGACACTGCCACCATTCCCAGGGGGAAGCAGAACTGTCCTCATTGGGTTTTTAGGGCGCAGAGAGGCCACCATACACACCCCATGCACCGTCACCAACACTCTGCCCACAGCAAACATTACTACTCGACTACACCAAGATCATTTCTCTCCCCTTTACACAGCTTGCTGGCCCCCAACAGCAGCTCTGCCTCTGCTTTCACAGAGCAGGGCGAAGTCACCAGCACCACGCGTTGACTCCGCTGTCCCAAGCAGGAAAACAGGGGTGAGAGAGGAGAACAGCTTTCATTGCTACTTACAGGAGCAACGAAAGCGAGCCCTCTCGGCTCCCCTGACGCCCAGTAAGACATCCAACCACCGTGCTTGTCAGTGTCGCTTTAAGACAAGTTCACAGAAGCCTCCCTACGCATGCTTGCTTTCCAGACCCAACATACCGAGTCCACATTCCTGCACCAAGGGCTCGCTCACAGTGGAAGGCTGATCAGCCCTCTCCCTCCTTCGCAAGGGCAAGCTTCTCCTGCACGCTGATGTGCACGATACCAGCTCTTATCTCTGCAAACCCGAGACGGGCCAAGACACTGCAGCTTCATGCAAAAAACAAAGGCCTGCTCCGGGACCCGAGCTCTCAGCTTTGCCATCTTGCAAAAACAAGCTCACTTGCTTGTGCAAATCCCTCTTTAAACAACATAAAGCATGGAAGTGAAACACTTCGTATTATCCACCTGTAGCAGTTTTTGTCTTTGGAGAAGCTCTTGAGAAAATATTAAAGATCTCTCAAGGAAGACTAAATCTTAAAAATTATTGAGATTATGGCGGAGGGGGAGAGGCAGAGATCTGCTTCCTGTTAAAGAAGTACAGTAAAAAACAATCAGGAAAATGAGACATTCCTCTGAGATCCTCCTCCACCAAGCCACCAGAAAGCAACAGACCCCAAAAATACCCACTGCACTGACCATCGGGGCACATCAAGGGCCAGCTGCTCAAAGATCAGCAGCTTAGACAGAGCCACTCTGCCCTGACGCCAACACACAGGACAACGGAGGGAGAGGTAGACATGAGCCCTTAAAAAGGCATACGCTACCAAACGCGACAGTAGCACTCAGAACAAGGTAATGAGGGGTCCTGACAGCACCTTCTGCAAGAGACGCGCATTATTCACACGCTGCAAGCATTGCGAAACAGCACAAGAGCTCTTGCGCGCTTCCCATCTTTGCAGCGAAGGAAACCCAGCAGTATGCCCAGCGCTCCTGGAGAACCTGCAAGTTTAGGCACCTGTACAAATTCGGAGACGATGGGCAGAAATAGCTTTCCAAAAGCAAACACACAACAACATTAAGCTTCGTAGTAGAAGAAGAATCAATTTTCCCTTAAACAAGTGGGAAAAGAACCCAGTGGCAGCCCAGAACAAAATCAACCCAGTTGGAAGCCAGAAGCCTTGAGAGAAACAACCTATTTACTCCAGGAAGAATTTACTCCCAGAGCAAAAATATGTTGTTATTGCTTCATACTTCAACAGCTGTAACAAAACAACAATTTCTCTGCAAAGCAGCACAGCAGAGCTCCCGCGTGAATGAGGTAAACAAAGGGTGACGAGAGGTAGTGGCACCTATTCCCGTACCATCACCCGAACAGGGCCCAAAAGCAACAGCAACAATTCACAGGGGAAAATACTCATAAAGCTCAGTGTTCCCTCGCCCCTGGCAACACCCTAATCCAACCGACCCCACACCAGTTAAAAAGATATAGGGAGCACCAGCTGACAAATACCTGCAGCCCTGAAAACGAAGAAGTCGGGGATAAACATCTAACAACTACAACCACATCTGTCTGCCCAGGAGGAGCCCTCCGCCAGGGAGGCCAGCGACTGCAGAGGGGTGCTGGAGCCTCCTGCACAGACCTACAGCACACTTGGTTCAACCACAGCAAACCATCTCCACCCCTCTCCCCTCGTTCTCCAACCCAAAAGGCATTTGCTGCATTTCCTAAGCGGGAGGTAAACAACACAAAAGCCTGAGCTTCTGGCTAAAAGCATCCCAACGCACTGAAGAAGTAAACCAAGCACTCTTTACAGCAAAATCACTGAAAAGCTCTCCCACATCAAAGGCCGGCAGCTGACCCAGCAGAACCAGCTCTCCGGGAGCTGAAGCAGCCTGCCTGGCCTCCACGCTGCCCGACTTCACTGCGAGTTTAGCGCAGTTGTCAGGAAGGCGAATCGATAAACGGAGAAAACGTTAGCCGCTCCGAGACGGGCGCGCACGCTAGGCACCAACGCCAGCGGGTCATTTCATCTTTCCACACTCGGTTTGCGTGCGTTTCTCTCGCAGCATTTACCCCACAGACCTCATTGACGACGACCAAAATCCACCTCAGCCGCCAGTAAAAGCCACTGGTACGAAGCGGGAGAATCCCACAGCGCAGCGGACGCGAGGCTGCGCGGGAGACTACGGCGAGCCGACTGCAGCGCCAGCGGGACGCGGCTCCGGCGCCACAGCGATGCCTCTGTTGTGACATGGCCGCAATGTCACACAGCCCCACCGCTGCTGGGCGCCCGGCGGGCGGAGAGGGACCGACCCGCCGCCGACGGGGACGAGCCCGGCGCCCGCAGCCCTTTAACCGACTCCCCCTTCCCCCGCCCCCGGGTGCCCTTGCTCGGCGGGGGCCGGGCCGCAGGAAAGCCGT
>VXBO01014251.1:0-10111 GCA_013400135.1 Rhinoptilus africanus
CCATAATTTTGCCACAAATAAACTTTTCCTTTGGTTTACGCTACATCATGCCCTTCCATTTGAATAGTTTTGATAAAGACCTGTTACTCCCTTTTCTTTCACTATACACAGTGTGGATACATTAGATAAACACTTTTATATGTACCCGTCAAGGAGAAATATCCCACACAACGAAGCAGACCTTGTGAAATAACATTTCACTTATCTGTTATGTCTTTCTGAACATTTCCTAAGAACCATAAGTCTCTAATCCCAGCATACAGCTGCATATAGTCTTGCTCCAAGAAATTTCTGTTCTCAAAGACCAGCAAACAAATATAACCATACAGGTGAGGAAGGTTTCAACAGTATCATGTACACTTTTTTTACTTCTTTTGCCTTCTTTTTTGTTATACTTAAAGGAGTTATTTTAATAACAGGCAATTTAAAAGCATACACAGAATTTGAAGAGGTCTTCAAAATACTTTGGAGAAATACATCATATAGTCTAAGCCAAAAATATACATCATCTTTAGCTATTAGGATTTTTTACATTTTTACTGGGGCTGAGTGATTTACTAGTATAAAATAATACACACAGCTATACTCCAGCTACAACAACATACCCAAGATGAGAACAGAGGGAGCAGTAAAGTTTGAAACTATAGTGAGTGCAGGAGAAAAGATTTCAATTAACACAGTACAACAATGAACTTATTTATAAGTACGTACTTTCAAACTTACTTGTATGCTTGCAATAAACATGGAAATCAAGTCTATGACAAACTTGCTGGATTTAAACATTTCTGTCCACACTTGTCAATTGTTTTTCAACAGTAAGTATTTCAAAACAGTGGTTATAACCTCTGCTAACAGAAAAGAACAGCCTGTTTTGGTGAAATAAAATTGACGTTTAATTTACTCCTGTAAATTTAAGTTGTTCATTCATTGCTCTTGTATGTTGACAGATAAGATTCCTTTAATGTTCTTGTGCAAAACAATAAATACAGTGTAGTTAAATTTTAGATAGGAAAACATTATGCTTTGTCTTGACAGCACCACAGTTAGGCATAAAGTTATAATGTTCAAATAATCTCTTCTGAGACTCTGTGTGTCATAAAATATGTAGTCTTTCAAAGCATATACGGATCTGTCATTTGATTTTTCCTGAAATCAGAAACAGAAGGATGCATGTACTGATTCTTCATCTTCAGATCTGAATTTCTCTCTCCCTCAGTCCCCCTCTTCACGCTATAAATAAATACAGGTCTAGCTGATAAAATAGAAAGTTATTACTCCAGCCTAGGTGAAAACTGGTGCTAACCACAGAAGTTTGTTTCTTGTTGTTTCTTTGGTAGGTTGGTTGTTTTTTTAAATAAAAGCACCAGTCCAGTGAAATGGTTTCAAGAAATCTAAATTCACTTTTCATAATGTAATTACTTCTTTTGGTCTTACTAACACTGATAATATTTTAACTAGTGATCTAGGAGTTATTTCTCCAATAATGAAGAAACAGATGCATCCATCACACTTCATGTACCTCATATGCATATACATCTATTTATTTTGTGCATAGAAGAGGGAAAGTATCCATTGTTCCTTCTTTAGCCCAAGAGATTAAAACCTTCACATTCCATAATCAATGCAGTTAATCTCTCCCATTTCCTACATTGTTGAACATTAATTGTCTAATATAACTATATTTGGCAGATTTGTCTGGAAATAAAATTGCGTATTAAACAAAGAACTTGTATGATGAGAATACATTCACTGATGTGGAAGCCACAAAGAAAACCCCAGCTGGTTTAGCAAATAATAAGATGTAATATTAAATTTAGGCCTTTCATCAAATATTCTCATGATTCATACTAGGGTCTCTTTTTAGCTGGGTAGTTCTCTCATTTTCATTGTTAATGGATTATCAAAATTCCATCATACAATCCAGAATGTCTGTTTTTTTAACCACAGAAAAGGAACCACAGAAGTTCCCATACAGACAGAACACTATATCGAATTGATCTGCAAAGAAGCAGTAACCCTCAGCAACTACTGCACAAGTACAGATTAATTTTATAGTGCATTATTAGGACAGATACCTCAGCACGTTCATGATGGCCCCTATTACTGCAGCCTCTTACGTTCTAAAAGCTATTGTGCTTGTACCATATGTTATTGAAACCTCTGCAGACTTTCAAGCAAAAGGAGCAAGGGATACTCTCAATCATCATTGTACANAGACTGTTGAACAACTCTTTTAGAGCTATGGACAGCCACAAAGAAGTTGAGTAGGACTAGGTGTTCTATATCCTTTGACCTCTTGGTCTTCCCACCAAAACCCATATCTCACACTCAGCACCAGCAAATAAAAGCAATCAGATTGTCTGAAGCAAAATAGTGACTCCAGAAACCAGGTTTCTGTCTGAAGTCTAAACCAAACTTTTAATGATCTGGACAATCTGCAAGAATAAGAGGAAGAGCTGAAAAACACATGAACTTCTTATGTGTAGAAGTCAATGGGTTGGTTAGCTAAAAGAGAAAGGAGCCCACTAAGCTATCCTCAGGGCTCCTATAATTCACGTCCAACATTCAGAGTATACACTACAAGACAATTTCCTCTCTCTGTTTAACCAAGACTCCCCTAAAAGATAATATTATTGCTAGTTCAAGATTCCTTAAACATATTTTGTTGCCACTAAAACACTACATATTAAGAGTTACTGCAAAAAATTGTGTATTTTAAATTAGTGCCAAAGGAACGTGGAGTCTGAACAGTAATTACTTATAGTTTAGTATAAATCAAAACAAATAGTAAACAAAATATTTCTGAACAATAGAAGAAACCCTCTCTATTTCATCATAAACATTTAACATCTTAGTGAGAGGCAGTACATCTCTCCCTGAAAAGGGAACTCTCCCACTCTGCTAGAGGAATATTAGGACATCAAGGAGTTTTTAGTAATTCCCACTAGTTTCAACAAAATAAATACAAAAAGAATCCTCCCTGCTCAGCATGTAAAGACCAGACCAAGAGGAAAGAACTAAGAAGAAATTTGAAGGGTAGAGAAAATGGCAGTTCTGTATATCTACTCACTTTGCATTTGTTTCCTACTAATTAATGCCATCTGAAAAGGCTTAGATTAAACAGAAAATATAGTCTGGCTCTTCAGACCCAAATTCTGTTCAATAACATTTCAATTTTAATGATCAACATTTCCACCATAGAACACAAAGACTCAAAATACAATCTTTCTCATATTGCAAAACACAATGTAAATCACACGTTAACCCTTATACTGCAAACTATGACTGCTAGAATTGCATAGAAGCAGTTATGCAATTCAGACATATTTTGGGGGCAATATCCTTTCCTTCTTTTAGCTGTTAAATCTTCATCTGAAAATACAGCAATTTCAATTAAAGTAGAATATAAAGCATATAAAACTTAGGCTAATGTCTGAATTTGAAATACAATGTGTGCCTTGAGGCACTGTACCATAATTCAGTCTTGCTTTCATTCTGTCTAAACGTGTAGTTACCAACAATAAAAGAAGGTTCTACTTATACAGGAGAAATCCTCATCTCTGCTCTCTCTCTTTTTTACCTCAAAGTTGGCATATCACAAAACTTTTTTGCAGATTTTAACTTTATTTCAGAGTGACCTCTAGTCCTTATAACTACAACAGCTCCAAGCTCCTCGAGACACTGATCCTGTCTACATCCATGTTTGTACAATACCCACTGTAGCAGGGCATTGTCTAAGTCTGGGAACTCTGGGCAATATTGTAACATAAATATTAAATAATAATAAAGTTCTGTCAAGTCAGTGATCTGTGAACTACAGCAGATTCACGTGATCGTATGTTATGGCTCAAAGACACCCCCCTTGGCAGCCATCATATAAAATCTCTATGGTCTAAAAAGTACTTAAATAATGATTTGCACAAAAATCATAAAATTAATAGGAATTACATATATTCAAAATTAGTACATAAACCAACATTTACATTTATGCTGCAGTTAAGAGACTTCAAGGGCCCATTTTTTCCTTTGTTCTTTCAACAATTTCCATGTCAAACTCTAAAGTTATTCCAAGATACCTATAAATACTAAATAAAACAAGAAACCTCTACACTAAGCAACTGAGTGTTATCAAAACATTGAAACAGATTTTGATAAAATTGGAAAATAAACTTTGCTTTAACAGACAAGTATAATTAGCAGTTCGTTTAAAACAGGGAGTTTTAGATGAAGGTTCTCAAAACAGGGCTAGAACCGGTTTTCCATTTCATCCATTTCTAGCCAATAATTGCACCATTTCACCCATGCCATGAGAGCCATACAGTGCCATTGGGATTAATGTTCATTTCTGGCAAAAATGCAAGTTGAGCTGACTTACTTGGCAAATTGGACTTGCACAGAGAGGTAATAAAAAACAAGGGGAAGAAAAAGTAAAATTGTAGAGATAAATACAGAACACCTGTTTGAGTATTGCATTATGCCCCCACAACAGGGGAAAAAGAAAAAAAGAAAAAAAAAAGGAAAAAACCCCCAAAAGCACACTGCAAAATGCCAAAACGTAAACCAAAAGCTCAACATATACCAGACTTTCATTTAGCTACAGTAACAAGTCTTGCATATTTAAATGGAAGCCAGATCTACTACAAAGCATGTGAAAAATCATATTCACTAAAGCAGTTAAATGTGCCATTACCCCTTTTACAAGACTAAGCCAATAATGATTAATCCCACTGTGGTTTTATTTTCATCCTACTGTAGTTAAACGTAGGCAATGTAAATAGCTTTAGAACAGGAGGAGACATGCTTCACAGTAAACTTTTTGCCTGATATAAATTCTACAGGCAGGTATTACGCAAAGAATAATAGTTCTTATATGTAAAAGGATTCCTGTAAAAGAAAAAAACTTTTAAAAGGCTACATAGTTACCAAAGTGAGACATATAACCCTCCTATAGGTGTACCTAGCTATAGGTAAAAAACCCTTGACCTGTTTCCAGTAGATATCTAACACAGCTACAGTAGAAACCCATGAAACTAGACATTTAAAAACTCTCTCATAACTAATGAAAAGAATAAATTAAGCTCTAATTAGCTTAAAATCTGAGTAAATCACCTGAGAGAGTAAAAGGCTAAAGGCAAACTAAAAATGAGACAGTGAAACCCTAGGTTTTACAGAGGAAATACACAAATGCTATGTATTTAAAGGATGAAAAAAAATTTAAATATTTTAGATGTTTTATCTGGACAGGAAGAGAAACAACAGCCTCTCAAACATGCTCTGAAGTATGCTGTGAAAAAACAGTAGATGCTAGAAGTCTTATTTCAGAAGAAACAGCTTCTTTATTTCAAATGTTTCTTTCTAACATCATTAGGTATCTTTTATTTTTTCCTTATTGCCAAAAATAAAAAGTTACTTCTGCTGACATTAAAAGCATGATTTTACAAACTATTTAATGCACTCTAAGGATACTGTTAAAAGACATTGGCATGTTGATGTGAGCCGTACAAAGGTCAGTGATTTGGAGGCTCTTTCAGACAATTTGCCAGGATTTTGGCATTTTGTAAGCACACATAGGACAGCTCTCCAGCAAGCTGACCTTGACAGTGAATTGGATAAATAAACCTTCAATTTACCCCCTCCAGCTCGATGCTAGCCCAGCTGATCCCTCTGGAGCCTTCACCTGTCCATATCGTTCAACTGCCTGCAACTTTCAACTGACGAACATCCACAGCTTTACAGGTTCTGTGACAAACACCATCTAACAGATAAGGCTTCTGAAAAGTCAAAGTCAATAGTGTTTCCATTGAAAATTTAATGCTGCTTCCATCTTTACCCATCATTCTTCCTACTGTTGCATGTATCCCAGGAGGCACTTCAAGCAAAAGCACTACTCCATAACAGGTAATGACGTGGCATTTAATGATACTGTCCAAAGTGATCCAAGCCCATGGAAAGTAATGTGCACTCATGTACCAGATAAGCACAGCTGAATGTACTAGAACAGCAGTATCTTTCACTGCACTGTCACTAGATACAATGTGACATATGCTCTGCCATTGTACCTGGCTTTTCCTTTTACTTCACCATCAGAGGAAAAGAGCATTTTCAGATACAGAGCACCAAAGTGTTAAGGGAATTCAGTAAAAGGTAGGATGGCAACATATCCGTAATTAAGTATTCACAGCCTCTTTAATACTTCAGTGCTCTTGGATTCGCTACTAAAATCTGTGAATTATACCTCATTGAAGAATGTCCTTAATCGACTCTGACATGTTTTATTGGAGGCAGAAAAAATGTTTCAGTATGATAGATAAGGTTAAAAATGTTACTACTCTGATCATTTACTCTAGTGCCTTGCAAAAAACTCCAAAGCCAAAAACCATTTACATCATTCATCTGATGCAATGGAGAAAAGAAAGCACTATCTGACAGCCCATTTTAGCTGATGGGACAAAGTGCACATTTTCAATTTTCTGACAAAGTTATGTTGTTTATGTAGATAAGAAAAAAAAACCCAAACAAAACAACTGTAACATTTCTACCACATGCCATAAGGATCTGAAATTTGAGTTAAACAGCAAAGTACCTCGAGACCATGCAGAGCATAGCATGACAAACAAAAATAATTTTTATGGTTTCAAACCAAATAATACGTTACATGTTTTCTACTCTAATAGCAGTGCAGAGTTTTGAGGCAGCCCCAGAACATTGCAGCAAAGCTCAGCATGACATCTCTATGCGTGCACGAGAATACTTCTCTCGCTGTAGCGTTACCTACGAGGTAGTTTAACAAAAACTGCTAAAATATTTTTAAGTAAACGTTTTAACTGCATTTTTCTTGTATTAATTTTGATACACTCCAGATATCAATACCTTCTGCTTACACTACTCACTGGAAAAGAGATAATCAGGAATCTCATATATATTCAACTTCTACTATTAGTTTTATTAGAGTGAGCCTGACTACACGAGGAATTTAGCAAAGAAAAAAAATTGTTTAAACTCATCAGCAGCAACTTCTCCATTGAAAGACATGACGCTGGCAGAAAAAGATGGTTATTAAATTATATTCCTCAAGACATAGCACATCAGGTTTTCAAATAAATAACCTATACATTTAAAATCTATATGGACAGGCTGTATGAGAGAGTGAGAGATTGTACGTTTTAGGAGGCCACCTTTGATATGCTTTTTCATCACCAAAACCCACATCATCTTTTTGGTCATGCCAGTAAAGCAAAATTACTACAAGTAATTTCATTTACCATGTAATTTACAAGATTACCATTCCAACACATATTAGGAAGAAACAGTCTTGACTATTAAACTAAAATAATCCCATTTCAGTTCATTTTACTGCTCATACACCTAAAGGTAAGCACACTTTTAAGGAACTGGCTCAACTACCTTAGGCTTTGTGATACACACCTGAATTACTAAGACATCTATGAATTGCTCCATTACCTATTAGAAACCAAACTGAAAGCTCACAAATAATTGGTTAAGACCCTAATTCTACAGCATGGACAAGGCTTTAAATTAGGACCAGATGTTGGATTTTATTCTTTAAACAACAGTTCTTAGGACAGAGAACGATCTATCTGCCAAGCTTACTTCTGCCTGCAGACAATATGACCTGTCTTAATGAGGCTGCCGAATGCTTTATGAGCAATTCCATCCACTAGTTACTATATTCTGGCACCAAAATTGAAATATTCGTTCTAAATCATGTCATTAGGACAGTATTGCATTCTGCCAAATTTTCAGTGCCAATTCTTATTGTGATCGAGTGTTTCTCCAGAACCAAACAGATAACAGAAAGGTCCGCCTACGCATCATGTAGTATCACCAGCTCATTACACTCCCTCTTCCCATAGACACTATTTGGGAAAGAGACACTGGGAATACAGTTTTCTATATCCCAGTCACATCCATGCTAACTGCTGCTGCTATCGGCTACCTATAGCTCTGTTTATATGGTTAATCACAATCATAAAAATCCTACTGAATAGAACAGTCCTTCCTCCAAGAAACAGGGAGGGGAAATAAGAGACAGGGAGAATGGAGAACTCAGGGCAAATTTCAAAATTTCAGGCAAAAAATATGGCCATGTGCTCAGTAGAATGTAAAAAATAAAAATAAAAACTCCCCCACAGAAAGATATACGGTATAAGAACTATGTTTGTGTGTCACACTAGGGACTGTCCATCACAGAACTGCGCCTCTGTTATACTGTAATGCATTACCATACACATAACTGTGACCTGGGAAAAACATGAAAAAAGGCCATCTTCTGCAAAACTATTCTTTTAAGAGCATACATGAATTTCAGGAATTAAAACAAAGCTTTCCTACTTTTTTTCTTTTTTTTTAGTAATGTGTATGCTTTAGAAGGCTAATCGTCACACGTGAGAATAAGGTCTCTATCTGCTGCATACCTATTTTTAATGCTGAGATTTCTGGTCATGGGAAGACATCAGGGACTACAACTAACCACGCATTCTGTAAAGTAACTGAAGAACAGTAAGAGGGTCATACCTTTATCCCCTCTTCTTTGGAAAGGCCAGAGTTAAAAGTAAGGTGGTATTTAACACAAAAATACAAAACCTTTACCCCATAGCGAAAATAAAAAAGTTGAAGAACTGGGAGTCTGAGTCAAAATTCACAATCTGGAGCTACCTACCAAATCTTAGTCAAACATAGCATAAGGTTACAATTAACTCCAGAATATTTCACTTAAAACTGGTATATTCTTGATGAATGAATCTTTACATATGCAATTTTTCACCACCGAAATTAATATACCATCTCTGCCCATATATCACAGCTATGCACGCAGAAGTTCACTCTTCTGTGCCTCAGGTTTTTGAATCCTGCTTTCATTGCCTTTGAAATTATTTATTATATTGTTTTTGCTGCATAATAATTGCTTTTCTTTTATACATTGTAGGGCTCAGGAGGAGGAAAGGAAAGAAAGAAAATGTACTTTCCTTGTTATTAATTTTCAGATTGCTTTTTTCTTATTTATTTTAAAGATGTTTTATTTCCCAGGCAGTATGTATGCCTTGCTCTATGAAGTGCGAGGTGCAATTGCTGCCCTAGCTCTGTGTGTGGTTGTGGCCTTAGAAGTCAAGGATAAAAGAAACAAAACATTATTTTTTTAAAATTCTGAAGTGAAAAATCCATTTGATTTCTTTTTGTTTATTGCTGCATTACTTAGGTAATTGCTTGAGTTGAGTCAGACTGACGGCAGGGCTCTGGACCCTCTGACTCCAGTCCTTCTGCTTTATTTATTAGTTTCACTTATTAAAAGAATGTCTTGGCTTATACGATGCGTACTATTCAAGCAAAAGTTAAATCACTTATATTTGCAACCTAAGTCACTGACTGACAAAAAAAAATCCGCACTAAGTATTACAAAGACACTCTAAACCACGCGAAAATTATAAGCTCAGCCTCAAAAAATCAGATTGTCCAAAAAAAGGTCTGTGAAGATTTGCAAAGCATTTAATTGAAACAAAGCCATAGTAACTTGCAGGTAAGAGTCAGTACACACAGAAAAGGTTACATCAACATATATAAAACTTGGCTGTGCTGAGCAGATCACATGAGATCCTGTATGACTCAATTCATACAGCAAAACCTGAGCAAAATTTAACATATCCTCTGCCTCTCAGAGTGATCCAAATATTTCAAAATATTTCAAATAGCGCTCTTTCCAGTATTTTCTAAAATTCTTGATAGATGTCAGGCTCCTGAGATCCCCTGTTACGTGATGATTCCACGTGAAAGCAAAGAGATACTTAGCTATATATTCGTTACCTCAAACTGTTCTGATGTCCTCTTCTAAAATTCCCAGACTGGCTAATAATGGAATTTTTCATGAAAATATTAGGTTACAAGATAAGTTACGACAGGAAGTCGTGAGCTTCCTGATTTCAGCCCCTTTTTAAATTTTCATTGATGTTTTAACCTGATAGCCCAGAATAAAACCACATACACAGATTATTTAAGAAATTCATGCATCCAAACCTTTAACCTTGTCATACACTTTTTCATTCTTTTCATCCCTAATATGCAACATATTTGTTTTAATAAGCTATGCACTATCCCC
>VXBO01014261.1:1445-17681 GCA_013400135.1 Rhinoptilus africanus
CATCTTGGTGGCCCTTTGCTGTCCCCTCTCCAGCAGTTCCCTGTCCTTCTTGACCCGGGGAGCCCAGCACTGGCCCCAGCACTCCAGATGTGCCCTCCCCAGGGCAGAGCAGAGGGGGAGGATGACCTCCCTCCACCCGCTGCCCACACTCTGCTTGATGCCCCCCAGGATGCCACTGGCCTTCTTGGCCACCAGGGCCCATCGCTGGCTCATGCCCATCCTGTTGTCCCCCAGGACTCCCAGGTCCCTTTCCCCAGAGCTGCTCTCCAGCAGGTCAGAACAAGCGGAGAAACTTTTAGCCACAATCTGAGCCAAGAAGCATAAAGCAGAGGGGCATCATACCAGCAGCATTCTCAGGAAAGGTGCTGCCTGCAGGTGGCACGGGAAGCAGGGCAAGCTCCCTCCTGCCGAGGATGCCCTGGGTACGTGTGCCAGCCATGGCTGCCGACAGGCTCCAGGTGCCGGTGCAGGCTGGTTTCCCCCCAGTGAGCCCGTCCATCTCCATTTTCCACAGGTTAAAAATATTTGAGTGCAAGAGGAGTGAAGAGCCAGGATTCTGGCTGTTCTTTGCAACAATGTGTGGCATGGAAGAAGGAAAAAAGACAATTTTTTCCCTGAAATTCCCTTGGTCTTACAGCCAGTGTGTTCACCACACATCTTCGTAGCACTGGTGGTAACCTACCAAGGAAGGTAATAGTACTTTGTACCTATCTGTATAAACAACTGCATATCGAGACACTTAATTCTAGGACAAACTAGTCCCTTAGTCAATAAAACATTCCTCTGTGCTTAACTGCAGTTTGCCCACTTACAGCCCAGAAGGAGTAACAAGCAGGAGCTACTGATGTCATGCCAAAAAAGCTCATCTGGCTGAAGTTTCCTTATCCTTTTTAGAAGCATCAGCACTTTTGGGGTTCATTGCTTCGCTCCAGCATCCAGTCAGGAAATCAGGAATGGATTTACCGGTTGCAGGTGAGGTTGGCACAAGGTGGTGGGGTTTCCAGGTCTCCCTCGGGCTGTGCATCATGCAAGGCAGCACCACGTTAGAGATCCCTGTGCTTGTCCTGAGTGAGCTGGCCCCCGGCTAACGGATTGCAGCATTACACAGTGATAATGAACCAGGCTCTGGAAGCCTGGGTGTTTGATAAGACTGAACCTTGCCTAGGATAAATCTCTTCCCCCTATCTTTTAGCTCACGACAGTTCTGGAAAGCAATGGCACTCTCCAGACGTATTTTCTTAGGTCATTTCCAGCAATTGCAAACTCCCTGTGAGACCAGAGACCTACATGTCATCACACGCACATCCTCCAACATCGTCCCTCAAGAAGTCTCTTACACCAGGGTTGACTTAAGATCAAAATGGATAAAGTAAAGGATGGGGGAAATGACACATTAATTCCATTTATAATGAAAGTCACAGATACTTCAGTGTAAACCACGGAAAACAACTGCACAACAGGCAAGAACTGATGTTAAATGTAAGTCTCAAACTGAAGTTTAGTCCCAAGACCGTGCAGGATGCTGAATAAAAGCGCCCCACTGATGCAGTTCTCCAAAGCTGTTCCATCTCTGCCTGCAATTCCCTGAGCTGTTCCCACATCAAGAGTAATTTCTTTTACCTTCGCGCTGACTCCCACTCTTACCCGGGCAAATGACTCAGCTCCTTTCCCTCCCTGTCCTCCTTCCACCCGGCCTCGGTAACCAACACGCTCCAAAACAGACCGCTTTCACTAGGACTCTGCCCACAGGGTGATACATGCGGCTCAAAAGTCAGGCAAAGCAGCGTGCTGGCATATCCGGGGTCTGCTGTATCCAGGGAATAAGAGTTAGGGGCCCAACAGCCCCATGCTCCCCCCTGCATTGTGCTTTTAATTATTAGGAAGAACCCAAACAAATGTCTTGGGCGTCCCATGAGACCAGATCACCTGTGACGCAGCAGAAAACGCCCCTTAAGCACAGACTCCCAAAAATCTCAGACTCCTTTAAATGCTGGAGCCAAAAGTGCATTTCAACACTGCAGAAACAGTTGTCCCTCATTCTTTTCCCTCTCTCCGCAACATAGCCTTTTACAATTCGCTTAGAAGACAAAGTGACGTTGGAAAACATCAATCTCATCATTAAATGTCAAGATCACAGGAGAAAAACAAGAAAAGCCCCAACGTGAAGTCTTTTGATTAGTTCCCACCTATCGTTCATTTTCAATCTGCGTGTTCAGTACCGGCTGGAAACTCAAGCTTACACTTCTCGCAAACGCTTTTCTGCCTTGTGTTATCAGCCCCTGTTATTACCCCCGGCTTCATTCAGAGACAGCTTTTGAATGGTTTTTCAAGGGGGAAATTCTTTTTAATCAAGTCAGGTTGTGGATGATGTTAACCAGATTTGTTTTTATTTCTCGTCACTCTTCAAATTATTCATATCGTTCCATGCAGATAAATGGTGTGTTTGTGGTTTGCGATACACACAGAGAGAGACGGCTTATTAGCACAAAGCATTCACAGTCTTTTTGCCAACAAGAAATGGGAAACTTCTCTGGGCAGCAGAAAGCAGAGCATCCACTTGAAGTATTTTTCTTTTTTTTTTTTTTTTTCCTCTTTTTCCTCCTTTTTTTCTTTTTTCACTTAGTAAAGGCATTTGGTTGCATTTACTTAATCCCCAGTTTTGACAGACAACTGAAGCAGGAACGTTATTAAAGAGAGTGGGAAAAATCCTTTCTAATAGCCAAGGTAAAAAATGACTGCATGCAAGAGAGGTTTAGGGACTCACAGGGCCCCACGCAAAGTGTCACCTTCAGGCAGCTGAAGTTCGACAAGATGAACCTGCAGCGTTTTAAGAGCCGGATTCAACCCCTTCACCCACCAGCTGTTTTCCAGGTGACTTCACTTAAACCACTTATCTCCATCTCTCTGGTTACATACGGTGCCTGACCACCTTTCTCCCATATCCCTGTTCGGAGTTCGGATGTTTAAGAGTTGGAAACAGTCATGATGCAGAGAGGGTAAAGTTATTCTCTTCGCCTCCTTTGGCCAACTCTACAACAGTCAGTGCTCTACCCAAAGAGCTATGGCAAACTCAGCAGTGATTGACCAAAACAGAGCGATGCTCACCACCTCCTCCACCACTCCATGGAGCACACCAGGCAAACGTACCAAGTTTGCCCGACCTTACAGCCCTCAGTGGAGGCAATATGAAGAAAGGGCTGGCAAACCACACTCAAAAAGTAACTACTCATCCTGCCAGCCAGGCACACGAAAAGCCAAAGGAGCACGCACGCGTCTCTCTTCTCCAGCTTCAGCACATCTTACAGGTAAACACTAAACCAAATCCTTTCCCCACCCTGCAGCTGCACTTTTTAGATGCACTTTTATACGCCGGGTCAAAAATCAGTTAAGAAGCATTTGACAAGAGAAAAGAAAAACATCTAAAACAAACAAAACCCCCAACGTCAACAGAAATGGAGGAGGGGAGAAAAAGTGACCCTCGGTAGGGGGTGGGGGGAGAAGTCTGTCTGATTTGCTTCGGATATAGTTGGGCAGGAAATTGTTGAGGTGGGTTAAAATACCTTTCTTGTACATGCTTTACAAAGAATTTCCTCTGATTACTAGAATAATATTTGCTTTCAAGTCAATCTTGACAAATCACAGCTGTGGTGCTTTATTTCCTCTCTCCCCTGTCTTTATTTGCATCTATTAATAGGCCTGCACATACCCACACATCAATTAAAAATATATGTATATACTTATTCTATATATAAACACTTCCACTTTGCCATCAAATTTCCAACATAATATTGTCCTGGTCCTGAACTGTGTCATTTGCATTTGTGCTACTGAGCCCGCAGCACAACCCTGCTCTCTCCCTCGTGAGCCCAGGATCCCAATGTCATCCTAGATCCCAGAGACCTCCATGCATCCCGGGGAGAGCCAGGGATGTCGAGGAGGTAATTCAACTAACAGCCCTGCAGCCACTGCGGGCTCACAAGTGGAAGTGCCAGAACAAGGGAAGCATAAGCCGGAGCAATATTGCTGGTTTGGTTGTTTTTTTCCTTCTGCTTTCCCAGCTTAAGGGGAGGAAGGTGACACATCGGAAGAAGCTTTAGTATAATTCAGAGCTATTCAGTTGTGTAATTTCAAAGCTAGAGAAGTCTCTGGAAGTAGTTTTAACCAGGTATTTTAAGCCAACAATATGGTCAGTATCACTTCCAAATGACATTCTCCAGTATTTCCACTGCTGAATTTTGGAGCCCAGCACAGGAAGGGATTTATTCTTCAAGTTCAATACACCAAAACTCACATTTTTTTTTTTTTATCATTTGTCTTACAGGAGAATTATGACAATCTTAGTTCTTGTCACAGCTTAGCTCCCCAGGTGTCACCCACCCACTTAAAATACAACTCTGAACTACTTCTCAGGCCCAAACTCAACATGCTTTCCAGACTCCAAGGAGAAACTGGAGACCAGACTGCGCTGCCATAGCCCACTGAGTTTCATCAACTGATCAAGTCTAGAAACTTTCGAATTTGAAGTTTTTCTTAAAGCCTCTGAGAGTCACAACAGCTGCTTTATTTCTGTGCTGAGCAGCATAAACGAGTTATTTGCTTTCTTTAAGAGGATTTGGCACAAATGTAAAAAGGGACTTTTATTACAGGTCCCACTAACCAATTACTTAGTTCTTAACAAAGCAGGTAGATACAGTTTTGAAAACAAGACTCCCTTCCCAGAGAGTTACCTGGAGGCATCTGACCTATTCCTACCGACAGTAAATGCATTCAAAGGTCTCCCCTGGGAAAGATTATCTCCTGGAGTTGATTAGGCAATTTTACAGCTGGCATGCTGAGATTTTAACAGCCTTTAAGAACCATCCCTGTTGGTTCAGACTGAAGCGACTTCGAAAAGGCAAAATGAAAAAATAAAAAACACCCCAAAAACCAACACGAACTGACAACAAGCACATTAAAAAAACAAACAGACGAGAACTACTGGGGAGGGCGGCGGGATGTAACCCGCAGAACGTGCTGTACCCAACACGCACCCATCCCCAGAAGGTCTCTCCCAAGCCCAATGCTGTTAACTCACATGGGCAAGGGTCAGGAGGTCTGGCCCTCTGGTGCTCTGTCGTGTCCTTCAAATCGCTCTCTCTTATCTGGCTGCTAAGAAACCGCCCTACACGCAAAGCCTAACAGCGCCGGGCCACTTCATCTCACTTACACCACGTAGCACTCTCTTGGCAGCCATAAAAACATTAAGCTAACAAGCGGAGTTGATAAATCAACTTGTAGCTTGGCCAAAACGAAGAGCAATTAGGAGCCTACCTGGGACTGCCACGGATCACAGCTTGATAATGCAAACAAAACAGCATAGGAACTCCTGTATCAGAGAAGGGCAACAGCAGGAGAGACACACGAAATCTGACCTGTTCCTTCAGTGATGCTGCCTAAGGGCAGGGACCTGGACTGCAAGCTCCTGCTCCTTGGGCACCAAGTGGAACATAGACAGAGCTTACTGGTTGGGCTCTGCATCCCAGCAGGGAGAGGAACTGGCAGGGCATGAGGATGTTGGCCAGCTGCTGGGGGAGAGAGCCCGAAAGCAGATGTAGGCAGTGGAGGCGCAGGCTGGGAGGAAACACTGTCAGCAACAACTGTGCTTGCCTAAGAAAAAGCAGGTATCTAGACCCACTTGGAAAACATCTAGAAGAACCTCTCATGTACACACATGAAAACTCCCTAGACAGCTCCGCAGTTCTTTATTACCCTTACTGTTAGAAAAGCTTCCCCTAATATTCAACCAAGCCTTCTTGTCCTACAAAATAAATAGCATGAAAAGAAATCAGCTAGCAGCAGACACCGAGCACACTATTCTTTTCTGCTATCTTCTGACATATCAGAAAAGATATGGGGTTTGTGCATAGCCATTTCCGCTCTCTAGTCCTCTCAAAGAATGTTGTTTGTATATACAAAGCAGGGAGGAGCTGTAAAGTACGAGAAGAATTCAGAGGGAACTCTGGACTTCCAGGCTTCATCCAGCGGAGACCGGATGCGATGCGTTTGGCCTCCATGGCAAACAAGGAGAGGCCGAGAACCACGTTTCCCTTCAAAGTGAATTTTATCCAAATATCTCTGCGCGCTCATTTTGCACCAGCTGAAGCTAGCTGGCCTCAAGTAAATCACACATCTGAAGCAAGGAAGTTAGACGGGAGATAAGAATACGACACTAATTCACCTCACCCGATTGCCTCAAGCACGGTCAACAAGGTATAGTCCACCCAACAGGAAGAGCTCTCAGGCTTTCCCTCACTCCCAGCTCCCTAGAAACCTGCAGAGATGTACTGCAACCCTTTAACTCAGAAATCAACAGCTCAGAGAAGCTCACCATTCAAAGAGCGCTAGGAATTCCAGTAGCCACCTTCTAGCCGCGTCTCTGGCCCAGCAAGAACTAGCATCAGCTTCTACAGCTTTTCTGCAACAACATTGAACATGGAAGCTAACACAGGATAAATCTGCCAACATATTCCTTCTCGTGAGACGCCAAATGCCCTCATGGCCCACCCAGTTCAGCACAGGATACACCTCAAAGTCAGGCCAGAAATCTACAGGGTTTTCTAAAAATAATGAGGAAAAAATACAAATGCTAGGCAAGATTAGCAGAAGGGACACCAATTTTTCCATTTGATTTTCAAACACCAAAGGAATAAAAGATTTCAACACTAGCAGGTGTGTTTGGAAGCATCTGACAAAGCCACTTAATAAAACCTACTGGCCTGAGGAAACGTGTTTTCTTGCAGCGTTACTGCTCTCCAAAATGACACAAAAATGCAAGAACAGAAGCAGAGGGTGGGTGGAGACAGCAGTCCCGAAATCTTAAATAAGAGTTAATAAAAAAAACTATGCCATCCGAGGAACCTGAGGAGCACAGTAAGTGCTACCAGCACAGAAACACAGCCCCGGACTTCAAATCCCAGATGATAACTCTGCTGCCTGGCCAGTGAGCCATTTGCAGGACAACGATCCCACCTACTACTGCTCAACCTGGGACACTTCACACTTCTACCAGATGAGGGAAAAGGGTCAAAAACCAGTGCGTGGGAACTGTCTCTCCAGGTCCGTAAGCAACAGTTCATGGTGAAGATTTTTTTACCCTAGCAAACATTATAAAATACAAATGATCTTGTCACCCAGATAGGGAATCTTTCCTATTTTCTTCTTCATTTTTTGTTGCTTCATGCTTCTGAAAGGCTTACAATTTCAGTGGCAGTTCCAACAGCAGGCCTAAAAATTACAGACATTGAAGAAGCAGAAGTAAACAAATAAAGAGTAAGATGATGCTCACAAGCCAGACCTAAAAGCGAATTCATTGCTTCCTATTTCAAATCAGTATGTGCTCACATCAGGAGTGAGACTGGCGTGTCGTACTTGCTGGGAAAAATAATAGACACATGGAAAAAGTACAAGATACTCACTGGTACGTGGATCAGTTAAAGATCTAAACCACAAATGTCTCAACTAACTACGTGCCTAGGTCATTATAGCAGTAACAGTTGGAAGGAAAATAGAAATTGTCTCAACTACACGTTCAACAGGAAGAGGGAAGAGACAGCCTTCAGAATATTAGAAACCATTTCCAGGACAAAAAGCTCTACCCCCATGCAAAGAGCACACGCAGGTATTTAATTTATAAAAGGATTTTGCCCATACGTACTATGTAGTAAAGCAAGATGAATTTCGTAGCAGAAAGCCTTTCTGCAGCTGCACAGAAAGGAGCATGAGCCTTAGCATGCCCTGAACATCACAGGCACCTCTCCCGAGACCCGTATCGAAACTGGTATGAAGACCCTTTCATCTGGCTGCTGGCACGTCCCTCCCGACAGGCGCTGAGCTCGCCCTCCAGTTGTTGCACACGCATTTCAATATTCACCACCCCCTGGCCTGAACTGGATTGAGACTGGAGGAGGTTTTCTTTCCAGCAGTACGACAGAGGAACTTCTGCTGCCAACAGCAAACGCGAAATATAAGAGTGCTGGGGGTGCCGAGCAGGGCGCTGCTCCTGGGAGCCTTGACAGCAAAGGTAGGGGACCCCATAAGGCTCACAGAGCAACAGGCTAGGTGAAATTAATATATACACAGAGCAGAACAAACCCACAAAGCTCCATTTGTGGCTAACTTTCTGTTTCCAGAAAGCTGAACCGAGAAGGGACTCCGTCAGAACCACTGACCATAAAATCCATCATGGACAGATGGACCTCTTCTACGAAGCTCAGACCCTGCCCTTTAAAAGTCTGGGTAAATTTTAGACCCAAGTACCAAAAAAACTAATTATGATTTCACATCCCTGATGCAATTTCTTTCCAGCCACCACATGCTGTAGCTGAAAAATATTTCCCCTTCTTTGTAAACGGCTTTGATTACGAGTCCCATATAACATGTAGGGACATTTGATGGCAGTGAAAGATCTCACAGCAAGGCTACCGTTAAATCTTTGCTGGGAAACGAGGCAAGACATCTGTTTTGCATTGGCTTTGAAATAATTAACTGATTTGTGCGTTACCAAAGTGAAAATTTTATTCTACTGTGAGAAAGTTTGGGAAAAGTGGAAGTCTTTAGTAATCTTTAAAAAGGGGGGGAAAAAAAAAAAAAAAGAAGTCAAGATTAGGCCAGACAAAAAGCCAGTTCCCACAAAAGGCATGATGGAGCTGTGCCAAATGCTTCTAAGAACAGAGCATTTTTTGGGTGTTTATTTGGAGCCAAATTTCTTATGCCTTCATTCTCTCTTTTATGGGTATTAATAAGATTTCCACATAAATCTGTCTCTACTTAGTCATCTTCACCACTGTCAGACTTCAGAATCCTTCACGAGGAAGGACTGCCAACACAAATGTTTATGATGTCACACGAGCCACACTATCGCTCCGGCCATCGCTCAGAACAAACAGTCCCGAAAGGTGAAAGGACACTGCAGTCTATGGAAAGCAAAGGATTCAAATATATATATATATATAATTAGAATTAAGAGACTTCCAAAAGAGGGGGAGAGGGGAAATCACAGTGGTAATCAACTATATTAACTTCTTGATGTGGTGTTAATAAATGAAGAACCAGCGATCATCTTTCTCTAATTAATATAGATTCTTAAGACAGACTTCACACACTTCCTGGAAGTTTTACCTGTGCGTATCTGAAACCGCCTTTCTTTGATTATTCTTCTATTTATTTCACAAGCCCATATCACATTCATATCACCTATTGTGACCAGAACATATCTGGCATCGATGCATGGAAATTTCCTCCAAGGCATCAACGAATTTTTGCCTTCAAGCTTTTGCATTTAGAGCCAGGTGAGTCTATCATCCCTTAAAATCTGAGATGGCACCTCCGTAGATTGAAACTCATGGATGGGTCTCTCTGGCTCAGCAAACAAATACCCACCCCCCAAAACAAACAAACAAAACCAAACCCAACCAACCAATCAAAAAAATATCACCAGATGCTCTTGAATCTGGCAGAAGGGAAAGAAGTGAGACGAGCTAAGGAAAAAATAAATCACCAGACAAAACTAGTGTTTCTTGGGTGTCAGTCACCGACAGTCTGAAACAAATCTAACCCACCTTTCTTACACACCCAAGCAGAATCAAGTGTCCAAAGCCCACCCTTAACTTCTTGGGCCTGTCTTTAAGAGAGGAAAAGGGTTTCAGACAGATGAGAGAGGAAAGGGGTTTCAGATTTGCTGGGCTAGAAGACAGGGAATGATGCGGGAACAATCAACTCATTGATGTAAACACTCCTAGAGCAAAAAGGAACATTTGACCATTCGTCGCATCTCAGAAGAGCGGCACTGAGGAAGCTGTTAACTCAAAGCATGCGGGCATCAAAATCATGACGTTTCTCTTAAGTTTGGGTTTTATTAAATAAACCCTTGGGAAAAAAAATAAACAACTACATACATCTGAGAAGTTAGATATACAAAATTTCATGAAAAACATCTGAGATTGCAAATTCAAGCATTCAGAAGATAGCTTACAACACAATTACGCTTACAAACACTGATTCACTGTTTTAGATAGCAATCCATTAAGATCACAGGAAAGATAGAAAGCAACTTTCTGGGCTCTCAAGTTTCTGCCTAAAGTTCTCATCTCCTTAACCTGCTATTATGAATGATTAAGACAATCTGATGGTTACTTTTATCTCGGTTCTAAAAAACTTAACCAAATAAAAGACCCAGAGGCCCCTAGGCCAAGTTCTCATGAGTACGCCGAATGGCTGTAAAGGAAGCTGTGTTGTCACCACCGCTCCGACTAGCTGAGGAGGTTTTGGGCTGGGGTTTTGCAATCCACTGACTTCAGTTTAAAAATCAACACTTTCCTCAGCATCATGTTTCCAGTTCTATTTGAGAAGAGACAATATATAAAGCAAATCAGAACATGAAACAAGCACATATATTTGCAGACGCAACTTCCCTTCTTTTAAGGAGCTGTACTAATTCATGGCCAAGAAGTTTATCATTTCTGATCACATATCAGTTGCAGTTCCCAAAAGAGTAACAAAATCTAAAGATCTGAACGCTACAGCATGTTCAGGCATGAACACAGAATTTAAAATTCTGGGTTTCCAAACAGTCTGCTTGTGCGGCAGATCACAGCTCGAGTCAGGAAATCTGAAGGTTGATCCTAAGGATCTTCTCTCTTGTCAATGTATAACGCAATAGGAAAAGAAAATTCTAGATCCAAGGATGCTGGCAGCTAGAATATTGGAACAAAAGACATTGAATCTATGCCTCAGTCACTGCCATACACAAGTATATACCGTCCATGAAGCCTGCATAAGAACATCACGTGTTTTAGGACTAGATTTATAGCCCACACACAATAGAAGAGAAGGCTGAAATAAAGATTAGATAGATGTAAAAGGAAGGAGATAGACTATCCGTCTATACTAACTCACTTAAAAATGATCAAGAATTGTCCAAGGAACACTTGGGTTTGCCATCTCTCTGTCTCACCACATCACATGTACCCAGAAAGCTAGGTTTAGATGTCCTAAATTTCAGCTAAGCCCCAGTGCCGAGTATTTCCTATTAGCTGGCTCTGACTCCCAAGGTGCCTTGCCAAGAGGAAACAACAGGCTTGGATCCTCAAGCGGAATTCAAGCTGGAATATGCGCTTTAGTGCTGGCACCCCTGTCCATCTAATTGTTGCACGATTATCCCATGCTCCTCTGTTACACCGCCGGACACAAACACGCCAAGCTCAGTAAGAATTAGCATTTTGTATTCTGCAACCCAGAAGTCAGATTTCAGTACCAATACGGCACAGACAGTATTTCTCTTTGCCGCTGAAGAGATTCTCAGTCCAAGTCTCTGTAATGAAGCAGACACGGAGCCAGGGCTGCCCAAAATAATGAAGTTGTACACACCTGCTGGTATACCTGCCTGCTTCTGGTCAGCACTTCATAAGGTGTTTGCTTCTCCGCAATTCCTTTGACAAATGCTCTGCAGCTCTGAGCAAAAGTCTTTTATTGGAAAGCATAGGGCTCCCCTTCCACTTTTACCCCCCCTTTTAACTTTAACTGAATCTCTGGCAGAGTCTTCCTCGCAGACCCGTTCCTCACAAGCACACAGGAAGTACAGCATTAAATCCTCTAATAGAAAATGTTTATTCATTTGCAGTTTTGTATAATCAGTAGACAATTAGGACTGCATTTAAGCGTGGCGCTTGCATATGAATTAAGCTGGTCTTAAAAAAAAAAAAAGTCAGCAATGGCATATGAATTATGTTGCAAGATTTCACCTCATACAGAATTGAGACTCAACAAAATAGCAACAAGCTCCAGGGAACTGTCGTAATAAATAAATTTTCAGAACTGTCTCAATAAATAATAAATACTAACTAGTCCGCAGCTTCCTTGAGAATAGGTACATCATAGCAATAATATATGCATTACATATAAACCAGTAAATTTTACCAGATAAAGCTCATTATCCTTAGATGTAAAAATTCGAGTCACCTGGTTTTATCACACTTCTAACCAGGCAGAGCTCCAGGATGCACCAGACCCCGTTTATGCCCCCGAGAACGATACTGGGACCTCATCAGCTCCTCCAGTCCAACCAGTCCCGAGCTCCACGTCGCAGCTAAAGCTACCGGCAAGTCTGTCCAGGCACCAGAGATATCACCTAAAGCACCTTTCGAACCTTTAGCCCAGAGTTGCACCACTAAGTTCCAGTTTGACTATCGGAACAGCACGCGTTAGGAAGACACAAGTACCACTCAAGTACTGCAAGTACTACTCAAGTATTTACAAATTAAAAAAAAGAAAATTTTTGCAAAACTTGGCACGCGTTTGCAAGTCAAGAAAGAAAAAGAAAGAGTAAAACTCTAACAAATCGAAAGTCAAGCAACGGCTACAGAGGCTGGTGCATTAAGAAACACGCCTGCCTGTGGAGACATCAAAAATTATTATCAAATGTCCAGAAAGACACAGTTATATGGAAATCAGGCTGCAGACTGTGCTGTCAGATTCAAATGAAAAATTCTAACCCCCTAAGCTACACAATACTAATTTGAGCGTGTATATACGTACACACACAGATATGTAAATATAAAGATATATGTATATATGTACGCGCACACACATATATATAAAAACACGCTACAAGGTCTCAGGTCACATTTCGAGCAGCACAAGCAACGTTAGCTTTGAATTACTTTAAAATAAGAAAAAGAACAGTTAGCTGTTTAAAAAAAAAAAACAAACAAATCAACAACTCTGCAGATTTGCACATGGGAACACACTCTTCTCCAGCTCCAAGGATTCAGCTGGAAGGCTCACCCGGGGAGTACCGAGCCCTCGCCATTCCCACTGAAGTCAGTGGAGGCAGGGAGGAGATCAGCAGTAATTGCTGCAAGAAGAACATAAGAAAAAATAGCATTTTTAACAAAACTTGACTTGTATACAATACAATTTTTCACATACTGCTGACCGACCTCCAGGAGAAGTTAGAGGCATTCACTGTCTCACGAGAATAAGATGCAAAGCTACGTCTCCGCACACGCATCCCTGTAACAATCCCACTCAAACTAAAACTCCAGCCACACATAAAACATCTTATCAGTTATCTTGCAATTATAAATGCACACAAACACACTTCAGTTCCTTATCAACGCAAAATCCAGTGATAGCACCCTGTCAAGAGTAGCCTGTGGTTAGCATCACCAGCAAAACTGTAAAGAAATGCACCTGAGAATTCTACCATCATCCAACACTTTTTTGCCAAGCAATAACCAGGGGAAGGATTTCAGTATTACCAATACAGAAATAGCCCAGTCTGTACTGGGGTGTGTGGTGGAAATGGAACAGCCCAGTCTATCTGCAAGGAAAGCCCCGTTAGATCCGTTAACTGGTGGGCTCTAACAGCCTACAAGAAGAAAAAGAAAGAACAAACCCCATAAAAGAAGCACTTGAAACTGCATAAATGGAGGCAAAGGTGGACAGGACGCAGGACAAGTTTGTGCAGCCCTTTTTAATCTACGCTTTTGCACAGAGCTCTGCACCCTCCCACAGCTGCCATTTCGATCGAGATTTCATACGTGAACCCAGACGAGGCTTCACAAGTTTTACTCTGCAGGCAACAAAATGCCCGGGCGAGCGTATCTGGATTACTGCTCACAGAAGTGGAGAAAACACTGCTTGGACGTAGCTTCCCAACCCATGCATCGCCCTGTCCGACTGCCTGCATCCATCGCCGGTCAGACGGCAAATGTAAATGCTCCTGAGGATGCCTTTGCAGACCGACACCCGAGTGGCTTCGTAGCCACGCCAGGGCAGACACCCCACCACCCCAGCCTCTTCAGCAGGCCCACGTTCTCGTTTTAAGGTACAGTTGGGGTGTTCCTCCTTGCTAAGGATCAATATTTTTACGTGACATGGGTAACAAACCATATTAATGGTATGCCTATCCTCCCTGACATCAAACACAAACCCACACCAGTTTATTTAAAACCATATACCAAAAGAAAGTGCAAGAGACTAGCAGAATTATCTGTACTGCAGGCTGAGGAACAATTTTGGTTATTGCCGGTGCTGTGGGCGCAAGGCCAGTGTACAGAGATGCTACCAAGGTAGCATCAACCTGCTGGGAGGGCAATAATTAAAAAAAAAATAGTTAGACTTTGGCATTCAAACACTCCAGTTCTTTCCCCTTCTGGAATTCGTTTCACAAACATGCTTGTGGACAAATTTAGTCAAACTAGAGTCAGAAGGACGCTGCTCAGAATAATTAACGTTCACTTTTGAAGTCGAGTAATGATTGTTCCCCCGCATTATTATCATTTACACAAAGAGAACCAGCCTGCAAGCTTACTCAAAGGAAGAAGCAGCTTCTTTAAAACAACAAAATAAATCCAACAGCCATCCACGACTTGATCCTCAAAACACAGCAAGCGGTACAGCTTTCCATCAGAGCTCACCGTAGTCATATTTCACACAGCTTTTACTGAAGCTGAGGTATTTCCAAGAGGACCAACCAGTTGAGAGGAATGGTTGCTTTCTAAAACGTCCCCGTGGTCTGTCTCAGGAGTTCAGCAACCACCAGAAAAGCATCCTGAGTATATCCGAAAAGCATCACTCCTACAGAGTTAGGCAGACAAAAATCCGATTAAAAAACCATAATGATGCAGAACAGAATTTTACTTTATTTTCAAATTCAAACCAAAGCGCAATTTCTTACTGCAAAACAAAGCCAACTCAAGCAGCTCACAAAACACAGAACGCAAATAAGCCTCTGTCACCCAGCAGATTTCACTGTTGGATTAGGGGCGTTAGACAAGGAGGCCTCAGCTCTTTCCAATATGTGGAGGTTTCATATTATTCCAGCCTCCTGCAGGGGTAGAGGGAGAGTCTTTAGCTGTATTGATGCTCATAAATATCTTCCGCCTAATTGCTTCCAGTAGTTAATTGTAATAAAAATATGAACACAGTCATGCAGCAACAAGTCCTGGCCAGTGGACACTTGAGATGAAGCAGTTAAGGTCCCTAAAGCATGCCACAACCGAGTAACCGACTGGGAAATTTCTTCCTAACTAGTATCAGATAAATAAAAAAAAAAAAAATTAAGCCAGTTTTTCTCATCTTCAACCTGCTGGGCATAAGAAACCTCTAAACTTCAATAAATAATAAATAAAAATGCCTAGGGATTTTAGAAACAGCTTCCCTCGTGCCTTGTGGCGCACACATTCCACGCGCGGTGTGTATTTCCACCTCACACATCCAGATTTCTTCCTAGCCATTTAAAACCAAAGGGTCGGGTTTGGGTTGGGTTGGTTTTTGTGCAGGGAGGGTGGTTTTGCCTTTCTTCCAAATTCCTTTCTGTTCTCCCATTTTCAGGAAAACACCTATTCAGTACTCCTCAGTCAGATGTATTTTCGCGTATCTTTCCAGTCTCTTCTTAGACGATGATGATCAGAGGTTTGGGCTCCCTGTGGACCCCCACCATTCCTTTTGGCTGACCCAAACTCAACAGCGTTGAGTTTTTAAACTCCATAGCAGGAGTTTTTACTCCATGGCAGGACTTCGCTAATCTAATTTCACTATAACACTTTGCACACGCATAGACTTTTTCGGTGACTGGCGCTGCCAGCCGACACAAAGCCTATTTCCTGACAGGTTCCAACATTAAAAAGGTAATTCCCCCAACCAAAGTTTTTATATCCCGTCTCTTTCCTGCGCTGTACATTTCGCTTTTTGTTCAACAACCCTTAAGGGGGCATCAGGAATCTCATCCAGCTGCCTCCCGCATCCAACAGGAAGGAAAGACCCTCCGTCCCCTCGGCACATTCCGCCGCCGTGCTCTTCCTGGGCTGCTTCCCATTTTATTTATAAATAGTTCGACGCGCGAACAGAGTCATGAGGTGCCGCCGCACCAGCAGCGACGTCGATTTGGCCCCTTCTTCTCCATTCCTGGCAGGCGGGGAGGCAGCTTCCTCTTTGCCCCCGCACCTCCGCGTCTTTTCGAAGACCAAACAAGGGGTAAGGTGGGGAAAAAGTTAAAAATAAATAAAATAAAGGCTGGGTTAAGTACCACGGACAGATTTTGAGTGGTTTTTAGCTGGGGCGGGAGGCGGCGCACAACAGGGGCTCTCGTGCCCTCTAGGGGGCCGGACCCGCCACCGCCGGGACCGGCCCTGTGTCCCCCCCCAAAAAAGCGGGGCCGCCCCCTCGGGGCCCCCCTCGCCCCCCGCCGGGCCCGGG
>VXBO01014266.1:1090-42235 GCA_013400135.1 Rhinoptilus africanus
GGCTCTTTTCAGTGGTTCCCAGTAACAAGACGAGGGGCAACGGGCACAAGCTGGAACATAGGAAGTTCCGATCGAATATGAGAAAGGACGTCTTTACAATGAGGGTGACAGAGCCCTGGAACAGGCTGCCCAGGGAGGTTGTGGAGTCCCCTTCTCTAGATATTTTCAAGACCCGCCTGGATACAGTCCTGAGTAATGTGCTCTGGGCAATCCTGCTTTGGCAGGGGAGTTGGACTAGATGATCTCTAGAGGTCCCTTCCAACTCTGAAATTTTGTGATTCCATGATTCTATGATCTAGACCTGATAAAAAACTAAAAGCATTGTAAAAGGATATAGATATGTATTTCCTTTCTTGTTACATATATAATTTTTTTTTTTTCTTAAAAAAAAAAAAAAAAAAAGAAAGAAAAAACAAGCTAGTTTAATGTATACATTCAGGTGATTCAGTGATTGGATTCTGCATTCTGGATCAAGTGAATAAAACCTGTGTGGTATCTTAGCAAAAAGAAAAAATTTGATAATGCTTCATTTTTTCTTAGGTGTAATTGTAGCATATTAGTTGTAGCGTATCAATAACTTAGGCATTGTATGTTTATATTTTTCTCAATGTTTATATATAGTTCTGGAATTATTAGTATGGTTCACAACAGCTTTTTGAAGAGTTATTTTTGCAATGTCAAAGACACTTCATGGGAAGCAAACCACATATGCAAACCAATGTTTTCTTGAGCGGAAGGAACATGTGAATGTGTGCAGGTATTTTAGGATTTCTTTTCCCCTTCTTATTTCATTAGCTAGTACTTGAAAGGCTTCAGATTAATTGATTTTTTTAATAGCCTGACCAACTCTTAAAGTAAGGCTGCTACACCAAATGTTTCATTTTTCAATATCTGGATTTAGACCTTTGGAATCAGGAAAATTTATTAATTTTACTATTTGGTCTGATAAACTATATTCTCAGTGACAGTGGTATAGAAAAGGCAATATTTCTCTCTGATATATGTCCACAGTATATAAATGTTTTAATATGTTTTGAGACAAACTATATGAGAACAAATTGATTTTCAGGTGTGTTTGTTATTCTCAAGGCTCCTGAAATGCAAAAAGCTAATAGTCCTGATTATTAAGTCAGGCTTTGTTAAATTAAATTTTCTCAGGTAATTAGCAGCAGTTTTACAAACAACATGAGGGAAATGGTTTCCATAAAAAATCTTAAGGGCATAGACGCTGCTGTCTTAAAATTGCTCTGGAGAACGAACTACTAGGTTGTCTCATTATTTTTTTAAATCTCATTTGATATCCGATATTCATGTTCAGTTCTCTTACGCTGATTTAGGTAATTCTTCTCAGAAAGTATGTTTTGACCAACTTAATTATGAATTGATCTGTAAATGTATGGCAAAAGAGTTTATGGTTACATTTTTCAGTTATGCTTTTTGAAAAATCACCATTACTGTTCACTATTTTTTTTTGGCAGAAGTTATGGTATCTTTAAAATATATTTGTTACAGGCTAACTGTGCTAGACTTTGGAACAATGATACTGCCTCTTCATGATAAAATACCTTCTTCAGTTTATTTTTTCACACGTGAGCACTCTGCTGAACCTGCATTCTCTCTTTACACACTATACTCTCATCATGTTAGCAACAAATGTGCAAATTTGCAATATAAATAAGAAATTAATAGAAACAGTAAAAGAAAAAAAATTACATTGTTCTCAGCAATTTTAGGATTACCAAATCCCAATGAAGATCAGATAATCCACTCTCTTCCCATTGAGGGGGAAAAAAAGGAATCATTCTTGTTAATAAAGCACGGGATAACCACTGTTATCTTTCATTATCCCTGTCTGTAAACAGAACAAATATAGCACAATGTCATATAATCAGCAAAGAGTCATGGAATCATAGAATGGTTTGGGTTAGAAGGGACCTTAAAGATCATCTAGTTCCAACTCCCTGCCATGGGCACAGACACCTCCCACTAAACCAGGCTGCTCGAAGCCCCATCCAGCCTGGCCTTGAACACTTCCAGGGAAGGGGCATCCACAACTTCTCTGGGCAACCTGTTCTGGAATTTCTTTGTAATACTCAATCTAAATCTACTCTCCTTCAGTTTAAAACCATTACCCCTTGTCCTATTATTACAATCCCTGATAAAGTGTCCCTACCTATCCTTTATGTAGGCCCCCTCCAGGTTCCAGAAGGCCGCTATAAGGTCTCCCTGGAGCCTTCTCTTCTCCAGGCTGAACAACGCCAATTCTCTCAGCCTGTCCTCATAGCATAGGGGCTCCAGCCCTCCGATCATCTTCATATCCCTCCTCTGGACCTGTTCCAACAGGGCCATGTCCTCCTTCTTGTGCTGAGGACTCCATAGCTGAACACAATACTTCAGGTGGAGTCTTACCAGAGCAGAATAGAGGGGCAGAATCACCTCCCTCAACCTGCTGACCATGCTTCTTTTGGTGTAGTTCCTCATAAAGATTATACAGCCCACTGCAAATGTTTTGTTACATAATTATGATTTGTTTTCTATCAAGAAAAAAGATGTCTAGAAAGGTCACGGACTATACTGAAAGTACTAGGCTAGGTGAAACAGTAGTAAAAAGAAATAAAGTAGAACAGTGAGAAAAATATTTCAAACAATTCACTCAAGGCCTATATGAAGTTTGAACCTCCTATAAATGCAGGGAACAATCATTTTCTGAATTTATAAGAATCAGAAATGAAGACTTTTTTAGTTTATTTAATCAGAATGTAGTTGTTTATTTTTAATCATTATTTACTTGGTCTACATTATTCTGAGGAAGTAGGAGAGATTTTATTCTAAAACATGTTGAAGAGATGGGTTAAGAAATGCTAAGAGAAGACCAAGTGTTCATTGACCAGTAACTTGGGAAGGAAAAAAAAGAAAGGGATGAGAACAGAGGATCCAGCGGATGATTGTTGGTTCTTCCTATGGGGTTAAGCACTTATCTCTCAGTGTCTTCAGTGGATGTTGAGAACATTCCATATTTTTTTAATGCCCAGTTCTTTGACTGGAAAGCATGAAAACACTCTTCCTTTGTCTTTGGCTCTACCCAAATATTAAAAATCAAAATAAATCATCTCTGTATTGTCATTAAAATATATTTTCACCTGTATATGAGCTTTTGGCAGATAAGAAAGTATATAATATATATATATATAACAAAGCCATTTCAAATCTTCAAGCATTTTTTAAAGATACATTCAAGGAAGATGGAGTACAGCTTTTTGAACCACAATAACGTTGTGTCAGCCATGGAAAGAAGTAGAAAAAAATAATACTAATACACTCTTAAGCATCACAGAATAAAGTCTTCAGATAACACATTATAATCAATAACGAAGAAATCTAAATTGCAATTCAGTCTTCTTGTATAAAAATGAAACTTTTCCCATTTACTGTATTCAACTTAATTGAAGTATCATTGAAGAATTCTTTGCAGAAGGGAATGGTTATTCCTATGAAATGAAAACATTTTTGAGGAACAGCTTGATGACTGAATAGTTCCTTCCTTTGTAATGCTAATTAGTCTTATAAACAAGCCACAAATAGAAAGAAGGCTGTACTCGGTCCCAGGCACAAAACATATAAAATACAACTTTCAGATAAGCAAATATTTTTCATCAAATATGCTAAGACTGCATATTTTCATTGTAAAGATCATTACCTCTCAGAGGCCAGATTCACAAAGGTGCTAAAAGGTGTTAAAAAGTAGCCTCAGCAGTTTTGGAACGTAACTTGGCCTACACAGATTCGTAAATTTCAACCACATGCCTATGCAAATCCGCATGTTGTTTTGATATATTTTAATCAAATGTATCAATGTTAATAAATATCTTCAAACAGAAGGCTTTCTGACATTAGTTTTAATGAAAGAAAACCTGCTTACTGTGCTTGTGTGTGCTTCTGTGTGCTTGAATAGTCCTCACTGTGGTTACATGTCATGGTTGCACGGGGAACCTGCTCTAGCACATAGAATCATAGAGTCATAAATGCTTAGTTATAGATGATTTCAGCACAATTTTAGCAGAACCCTGAAGTCTGACACATGCCTAAGTGCTTTAATTTCAGGATTACTTTTTATTTACAATACTATTACAGGCATAAGTCCAGAAAAAGGGAAAGAAGACTGGAATTAGTTTTATTTTTATGTACATTTCTATAAAATCTGTGCAGCCTTCACAGCTTTTACACAATCAATACTACTTTAGCAGCAGTTTTAGAAGTGTCTTAATTCCATCTAGGTCTAAAAGCTTCTCTTATAGTCTCATGCTATCTAACTGATTCTATAGATTAATATTAATAGTTATTATTTTCATTGCTGTAATGCCCATAGCTGAACTTTACTGATCTTCAAATGGCTCCAAAGTGCTTTCAAATTAAGTGCAGGGCAAAAGACAACTAGATGGATATAAGCAAACAGAGAGAGTAAAAGAAATTGATGAGCTAATATTGTCAGTGTGCTAAGCAGTAGACTTATCACAACAGCATGATAATGACTGTCAAGTGTTTTTTTGTTGTTGGCTTTTTTTGCCTGGCATCATACTCAGAAACAGGAAAGACTACTAGCTTATATTTGATGTGACAGAAGAAAAGGAATCAGAATAGAGAGAGAAAATAAAGGCTGATGTCAAAATGGGAACAAGCTACCAGAATAAATTGTGCAGCAGCATTCTGGATATTCTTGAGCACTACAAAGGACACCAAATCAAAATTTATGACTAACCCATGTCTTTAATGAAACAGTTTATGTCATCAGTGACAAAAGGAATGGGAAAAGTAAGAGAACAATCTCTCTGTCCTATCTTTATCAAAATATGAGCTAAAGAAAAAAAAAACAAAAAAAACACAAAAAATCCAAACCAACTAAAAAAATAAAGCAATTCATGAGATGATGGTCACATGGTCTTATACAGGTGATAAAACAAGACTGTCCTGCTCTTGCACTGCCATGCTGTATGTCAGCTGCCATCAGTCAGAGAGCCAGGGAAACTTCCATGTCCTAGATGAAAAGAATAGTTCATATTTTTTCTTTATTGTGTTTCTAAAGTCTGGGGCAAACAAGAATTTCATAGATCTTTTGGGAATACCTGGAATAGACCTAAATTCCACATCACTGTTGGCCCATCAGGGACCACCATGACACACTCCTCATGAATTACTGCACCATACCTGATACTTACAGTTGTCCAAAGGACACTTGTTCCTACAGGAATAAATGAGTCAATAGTGCATTTATCAAAGCCAAAATGAAGTATGATTAAAAAGGACTGATGTAGTAGGACAGCTGTGTTAGTTTGCATAATTAAACTATTAGAGAAAACTGATAAAAAAAAGATTAAAAATAATAGTGAATGAAGAAAAGCCATTCTCCCTTTTAGTTATGATTTAAAATGTTATTTTTACTGTATAATACATGCTTCAGAGTTTCTGAGGTCAAAAATCCCTTTACTGGCACGACAGGACATGTACAGTGACTTGTTTACACTAAACTGTGATGACCTGTGGGGATCATTTGTAGTTTGTGAAGGAAGTAATAACCTTGAATAGCCAAAACCACCTTTTGTCTTGTTAAGTTTGTTAAGCAAGTTTCCTTTCTGCTGATGCTTTCTGTGATAAGTGAGGATGCAGACTCATTCACTCTGAACTAGCTGAGGTCATCAACACCTTCAACACAGGTTACTGAGCACAGATTTGTGATGAGTTCTGATCAGTTCTAAATGAAAAAAGAAAGGGAAGGGAAGGGAAGGGAAGGGAAGGGAAGGGAAGGGAGAGCTAGAATCAAATATGTAAAGTAAAACTGGTAATTGCTTAAAATATTTATTTCTTTCAATACTAATAATGAAAAAAATTCTAGGCAACTTAAGAATATACCCAGTTTAGTATATAAGTATACAAAATGATATAACATAGATGCATTTTCTATACGTCTAAAGGAAATTGTTGACGGACTGATAATTTCTCTAAATGTAGATACTTTTAAGGAAAGCAAAAGCAAAAAAATAGCAGCCTAAATCTTAAGCTCCAAAACCATAGAAAAAATTATTTCCATATTCACTTTCTTCTGTTACTTTGATAGGTAAAGTACACATGAGAAAATATATTTGATTATTTAAAAAAAATCCTTTGCATTGCATTTAATTAATATAGCTCTTATCGAAGCCCTCAGCATGAGAGATTTTGCTACTTTTTTCCTGTATTTGAAAAGAATTCATAAATCATGAATTTTAAGTACAAAAAGGGGATTGATAAATCAGAGTGAATTCCTGTCCAGCTATTTAATAGATTTTTTTGTATTTAGACACACTTGAATTCAAGAGCCTGCATTTTTGTCAGCTGGCTTATACTTTGAGGACTGTACAGGTCACAATTTAACAGAGATGATGACACTAGAAAATAATCTCACTTGAACTCCTTTTAAAAAGACAGACATGAGTTTCCATTTTGATCTCTGTGCCTCTGGGATCTCCAGCACATCACTACACGTGACCTATTGAATCTCATCTTTTTATGAACCTTAAAGAGCTTATACAGCCTCTGAAGTATGATGTATAAAAGTATTAATTAATTTACCAAATAAATTACTCTAGTTGAAAAAAAGTTAGTGAATTTGTTTATAATAGACAATATACTAAAAGTACGTACTACTTGATCTCCATTTGTGGTGGGCTGACCTTGGCTGGACATCAGGCGCCCACCAAGCCACTCTATCACTCCCCTTCCTCAGCAGGATGGGAAGGGAGGAAATAAGATGGAAAAGAACTGGGGGGGTCAAAATAAAGACAGATTAATAAAGCAAAAGCCAAGGCTGCGTGTGGAAGCAAAGGAAAACAAAAGATTCCCACTTCCGATCAGCAGGCAATGTCCAGATACTTCCCAGGAAACAGGGCTTCAGTACACGTAGCAGCTACTCTGGAAGACAAATGTCGTAACAATGAATGCCGCTCTGCTCCTTCTCCTTTCTCTTAGCTTTTATTGCTGAGCAGACATCATATGGTGTGGCATACCCCTTTGGTCAGTTGGGGTCAGCTGTCCTGGCTACGTCTCCTGCCAGGATCTCGCCCACAACCAGCCTACTGGTGGTGGTGGTGAGGAAGTTGGAGAGACAGCCTGGATGTTGTGTGAACACTGCCCAGCAGTAGCAAAAACACTGGTGTGTTATCAACACTTTTCTAGCTACCAACACAAGGCACAGCACTACGAGGGCTGCTGTGGGAAAAAAGAACTCCATTTCATCCAGTCTCAACCCACCATCCCATGAAGTGTGCAATTTTAATACCCATGTATTCTATATCATTGCCTACCGATTAATCAATAAGAGGCCCTGACTTCTCCACTGAACTGGAAAAGGACACATTTCAGATTGTTTGGCTTCTAATGGTTGACCCCTCCTATTCTGAAGAGAATTTGCAAAAAGCACACAAGATCAATTTTTTCTCAACCTATTTCACCTTTTGGAGTTATTTGTCTGTTAATTATTAAGACTGATTTGTTCTTCATCCTGTATTCATATATATGTATTCAATATAACTTTGTCAATCTGCACTCCATCAGCTCATGTGTCTTTTGTTTTCTAACTTTGATACAGTCTCCAAATAGCAACTCAAATCATTATAAAGCTGAAAGATGGCATTCCCTGAATTACTGAAACGATGTTCTTCTTGTAATTATTTCTTTCTTAGTTACTGGAATTGAAATATCACCCTTCCACTTCCCCAGTAGAGGCTTCTTTGTTCTTTGTCATAGGACTTTGTGTAGTCTTTGGATGCCTCAAATGATTCACATCTTTAAAAAAGTTGCTGTTATTCCTGGAGAATATTTGGTAAAATGAATCCGTATTATTTATCCAATTATATTTAGCAAGAGTATTTCTTTCTTCATTTCATGGTTAGGTTAGCACTTTGCAGTCCTTTAAATTTCTTTGGTTAGGTTTGAGAAGCAGGTATAGTAAATATGAGCATAAGTAGATTATTTTTTTCTTTACTTCCATACTCTTTCAGTTTACTCATACTATCAGAAAATATTACAAAACCGTCTTTGCTTATCTCTGTCTCTGCTATATCACTTTGTCTTATGCTATTGTAGATTATTTTGAAAGGTGTGAAGAATCTTTTCCTTTTTGTAAATGGTAAATGAAACTATATCTACAATGCAATACAACTGTATCTGCAAATATGTGGACAAAAAATATTGAGAAGCGATTCCTTTGCCAGCACTTCATTATCTCTATTTACTTCAATTAATTTTTGCCTGTCTATACTAGATATCAAACAAACAAATAAAAAACCCCCACACCTGTTAGATAATCTTGAAAAATCATCTAGCCCAAGCTAAAGATAAGATTGAATACACTTCAATCATTCCTGAGAGAAAGTTGTCTAATCTGTCTTTCAAAAACTCCAAGAAATGGGATCCCATAAATTCCTGAACAAAATAGTCCAAGCTTCATGGCATATAACACAAGAAAGATTTATAACCAGAATTTATCCAATTTGCCAAAATTTTCTGAATTACAGTTCAGTGTGGAGACCAGTTCCTGCAACTTCTAAAATGTCGTCTTTCCTAAATTTGAAAAGACTTAAGGAACGGAGAGGTGTAAGCAGAAATTCCCACAGAAGTAGTCTACTTGGTATTGTTTGCTACTTGATATTTCCTAAAAAGGAACACCTGCCTCACCACCGTTTAAAAGAAATCTCTTCACTTTTATTTCATAATTATAAACCTGACTTCTTCATACTCTTGCAGGACCTAATACACTGCATAAAAATCTCACAAACATTATTGCATCTGTCATTATAATATCCTGGGGCTATATATTCATTCTTGCCTTCGTACTCCAGAGGCAAAAAATGTTGGCAGACCCAGAGAGGGTATATGGCACTTAGAAACTGACCACAGATCTTCTACATCCCAACTGAAAGCCATGTCCACAAGCTTACTCTCACTCCCCCTCAGCTTCTTTCACCTTGAGAACCCTCATTAGTAGTAATAAAAAGGTTGTGATTAAAGCCTTAATGAAGTATCAACAGTATCCTTAAGCTATTCTTTATACTCAGAACAACTCAAGAGCTTCCTCCTATCAGGTCTTGCACATTCAAGCATGACAATGTTGTCAATAGAAAGACAGTATGCTGGTTTTCTTTCAACTAATAGCTAATAGGTCTGCTGCTTTCATAATGTCATTGTCTCTTTCCCTTTCAAAAATGAAAATTCAGTTGTCTCTTTAAAAACACCTTTAGTTATTCAAGCCCAAACCACGACACTTCTTTGGTCATGCTTCCTTCACTCTGGCTTTTTATGTGTTTGGTTTTCCCCCTCCTTCGTTCTGTTTAGTTTGTTTATTTGTTTTAATTTCAGTTTTTTCTCTGCTCTCCTCAATCAAATATGTTCAACCTTTCTAAACAGTCTAAGCCATGCCTCACTGTTCACTGAATGACTGAAATCTTTTGTGTGTATTTGTCTTCTCTCTCTTCCACTCTGTTTTTCATTGTAAAGTTATTTGCTCAGGATGACTGTATGTTCCTTTGATGAGAAAATCCTGTCTGCTTTGTGTGGTAGCTCTTAGCTTGAGGAATTTATTTACAAATAAAGGATATGCTGTATTGACAAATGCAAAGAGATTTGTTTCTGCGAGCCACAGGTTGTCCAGTGCAAGCAAAGGGATTTTCTTTCCTCTGCATCCCATTCAGAAACCAGAATAAAGTATCAAGGCAGTAAGTTTGCTACATGCTCCAGTCAGAACAAGTCTCATCTTCTCTATTATTCATTCCCCTTTCCAAGATTTTATCAGTTAAATTGCAATAACTTTAATGGAGTCTTTTGACAGACTTCTATAACACAGTTCACTTATGATCCATCTTGTTATCCCTCAATATAGGGATAGGAGAGACAGTCTTTTAGAATCATATGTCTTCTTTTTCTCTTAAGATTTTTCCCAAGCACAGCAGGATTAGTTTTTACTGGAAGACGTGTCAGAAATATAGTAGAAAAGTTGCTATCTCCTCCAGTTCAGCAGGTTTTGGGGGTTTTTTTTTGTTTTGGTTTGGTTTTTTTTTTTTTTCAGTGTATTGTTTGCTCTTGATTTCTGTTGTCTAGAAGACTAATAAAGAGCAAGCATTTTGAAACACTGCTGATCTATATAGAAAGAGGGTAAGTATGTGAAATGGATGGTGAATTTCTTTGGCTATAAAGAACTGGGTAAATGATGAGGGATCATCACCCCACAATTATAATAATAATTATAAATATATTAACTAAATATAACTAAATAATTATAGACATTAATTGGATCTCATCAACATATTCAATTACAATATAATTAAAATATTATAATAACGTGTTGCTTGCAAAAAAGTTAATCAGTTTACATAGATCTTTAAACAACAATCCACTGTGAAACATGCCATGAAAGTTCAAATTGTTGGTTCAAGACTAATCAGAATAATTTTCAGAATTTTTTAGAACACCCCATTTCTTTCACAAATTTCCCTTAAGAACTGATTATACACGGTGATAATACAGCTACTTTTTGTAGACATATCTTAGGATCAGGATGAAGATGATGGAGGGAGAAAATTATTTCATTATCAAAACTTACTGAAAAGCTAAAAATTGCTTATAACACCAATACATTAATCATGGACAAACATTGGCCCCTTTGGAATCTATTTTGGTCTGAGAGGGCTGTGTAATGTTCTCGCAGTGTGAAATTTCTTTATGATTTTAACAATGTGAAAATAAGCTCTTGTTAAATACCTTAATCCATTAATTTTTACCTTAAATTCATCTACCTTAAATGAACACATCCAACTGCTAAAAAAGTTAATAAAAGGTTGAGATTTTGTTATTGTTCTGTTATTTTATTATTTTAAATGACCTTTTATAAGAAGAAAAAAGACAAATTGATCTTATCAAAATGTCTTCAATTTTCAAATTAAAATTCTGGATGACTATTGAATTTTACACAGTTCTGTTAAACAGAAATGAAGTAACATTTCTAATCTTCCAAGTTGCACTTAACATTTTGTTAAACCTTTTAAGTCCTTTGACATTTCCTTTCACAATGGCAATTCATCCTAAATCTTGTGCACTTATGGCTAAAAATGGTCACCTACCGTTTAGCACACTATAATCCAGAATCCAACTTTAAACCCTTAGTCTTTTTATCTTACAAATTCAATGAGGTACTAAATGGATTTTCTTATAAAACTTTTCCTTATAAGAAAGTACTGTTTCATGTAAACAAATGTGTTTTTTGAAATTTGGTATTAATCAGTATAAGAATATTGAGAGTAATATAGCTTTCCAGACTCTCTAACTCTTGAGAAGCATTCCTATTGATATCTGAGATTTGATGACTCCAAGTTTCCAGGCTCTTTGCAAAGAATCAAAAGCTATAAGTATTCTATACTAAGAAAGATCTCTTAGGACACCAAGGCTCCCTTGTTCTACAGAAGGAGATATTCTTGTCTAAAGAACACATGCACCTGCCTTTAACTGCTGACGGGCTTCTGAAGAATGCAACAATCAGTTGATACATTTCATTTACCAGAACTAGAAAAAAAAAAAAAGCCAAAAAAGCCCACCAGAAAAAAATGCATAGATACATTCTCATTGTTCCATAATATGCTTTAAAAGCAACTTATTTTTCACTTTTCTAGCTATTTTATAAATCTAAGTGAAAACCGTCTTGAAACCTCAGAGAAAGGAAACATCAGGCAGCTCAGTCTGGTTCTGCTCAAGTTCATCATTATCAATATATATGCTTTAAATATGTTTGGTTAATAGAAAGTCCTATTTTCAGGATTTATAAGAATCATACATGCATCTTTCAAAACAATGAGACAAAAATACAGACTCTTTTTTGCTGATACTTCTATGGCGACACATCCTTCTACAGAATAAAGAAATGGATGAGTAGATTAGCTTTCTCATTGCCAGGAAAATACAATTTTTGGTGGCTACCACAAACAACATTAGCAAGATAGATTGATAACTAATTACAAAAACAAACTCCTAAATAACATGTGGTATGAGCATCTAAAAAGGCTAAGTAAACCGATTAACTGAACATAGCCTGTTTTATCAGTTGGTCCTTAGACTGCAGGAAGTATTTCATCAGTAACTTATTCATCAGTGACTTTTTGAGATAAATTTAATTAGAATGTGCCTCTGAGATATATAGCAGATGGTTTATTTTGATATTTGTTAAGCAACTGACTATATAGTTACATCTTTGCAAGTTTTGTGTGAAACAAATTCATTTTTCTAAGACAGAAGATATGTATGGCATAGACCCAAATTATTTTGAAGTAAATGGAAAAATTCTTTTTAACTTTAGTAAGACAGATCAGGCCCTTGTAGAACAAGGACAAAAAGAAAGGAAATAGGATAACATACTTCAGAGAATTAGTTGAGTGCCACTACAAAAATATACAGCATAAAATACATATTCAGGTATGTATGAATGCACTGGAAGTCTAATAACTGAAACCATGCATGGACCAGCAACACCATTCTGCAAAGTTCACAGTAAGATATGTAGTTATACATTTCTGAGACACTTGTTTGAATATTCGCTTTAAAAACTCATGCTAAAAATAATTGTATTATTTTATAAAATTACATCAGTCTTTATAATTTTTCATTCCATTTTTTTATTATGTAGACCGGAGTATCACCTAATTTCTGGTCTTTGTTTTCTTCCTTTCATTTTCATTTTTAAAGCCTTTTGTCATTTCATTTGCTTTCTATTTGGTGTAGGTTACATGTCACTTGAGCTACTTGGCAGAGCCATTCTCTCCCTCTGTGGTCAATAAAGAGATGGGTTTCCAGGAGAATGTAAACCTGTGGTAAAATGCAATGAGTCAGTATAATTTCTCCACTGATTTTAGACAGAACTTGAAAAACTGGATTGGACTAGACTATTAGTTTTCAGATGGCTAAAGTCAGATAACACGAGCCCACTGTAGATACCTTGGTGAGTATGTAGCTTAATAATATGTTCCTCCCTGTTAATTACTGACACAACTCCACTGCACATGCATATGGCTCATCTGCGGTACAGAAAGTTCCGTCATATATTCCTTCTGTGTCTGAACTTTGTCTGTAGATATGTATTATCCACCTGCTGCCTAGTAACATCTTTGAAACTTCACGTCGTTTTGCAATTCATCATTCCTTCACACCCACTATTCTTATTTTACCGATACACAAAAGCCTATCTAGTTTCAAACCCATCTTTCTGATTTATCATTTTTCTTTATTGCTAAACACAGGAAGATTTATTAACTCTGTGTAATATTCTGAAAATTTCATGCATTTGAAACTATAAGTAAGGAGACAAATTCTTGAAGTATATTGTAACAGTTAAATTTCATTATATATGATTCTTGAATTGACAAAGTGCATAATCTTAAAGATATTCTCAATGTGTTATGCTCCTTTACTGTTTATTCTTTAGCAATGATCAGTTTTCATTTGCAGGGTTTTGAGATTCAGTAAAGACAGTACCCATGATTCACCTTTAAAAAATCATTTAAGGCATTAGAACTGTAAAGATTTTGTGATGAATTTCAGAACTGAATTTTTAAAACTGTTACAATGAGACACTGACTGACATTATGAGAGCAGAATAACAAAAAAGCTGAGTCCTCTCTGTATCACATTCTAGATTTCTTACAATACTGGATTTATTTTATTGTACAACACTATGATCACAAGGTTATTTAAAAGGAATCTAACAGCAAACTTGCATGTCAGGCAAACCACTGCCCACATTTTACGAGACAGAAATTAAAGTTATGATTCCAGACAGATTATGGTTTCACAATAAACAGAGCAAGTTAGCTGAGAACCATAATGTCTCCAGAGGCACAATCTCTGTGTGTGCTAAGGGGCCAGGGTGAAAGGAAAATCCAGTTACTCCATTATAACTCCTGAATCACAATGAAGCACAGTCAATGCTGGCATTCAGACAGATATTCATGAGCCAGCCAGCGTTCTTCTGGTCCGAATAGCAAACTGGAGTATGTTGAAGGGGGGAGGGGGCTAGGGACAACACAACACTACACGACACTCTGCAAATATTTCAGAAGGTTTTGTTTACTTCGACACAATTCATTTTGAATTTAGTTCTGGTGACTGTTTTTCCTCTCCATTCCATGACAGATTCCCCCGTGCTTTAGTTTGAGATCTCTGAGTGAATCAGGCAAGGTAGAGAGTTTGCCTCAAAATAACTTCGTTGATGTGATGGAAAAGCAAAATGTAATCAACCATGATAAAGAAATATGTACGCACTATATAGAAAAGCACTGAGATTTAGTGAAAGATAGTCTTGCTTTGCTGTGTTTTGCCAAAGAGAACCGTTTGATGAATTCTATTTCCATTAGCTAGCATTTTTTTAATTGTAGGTAGCTCAGCTCAGTACAGTACAATTATCAGCTTTCCATTCCTTTTGATGTACCCATGAATTCTCAATCCTTGTATGTTAGTTAGTTGTACAGAGCCAAGGGAATAACTTTTCTCTTGATTAAACTGGTTTAAAAAGAATTTTGACTTGCTTAATTAGCTTCTCTAGAACTGCTAATAACCACACATCCTCCACTGTGAACCATGTAATTATTGTGACATTAATTCTCTCCCTGGGATACTTTATTCTTGATGTGATCATTTCTCTCTTTCAGTTGCTGGCTGGTGATTTTACTACTGCAGAGTAATGAGCACCATAAGACATATTTGACTATTACTCAGGATCTTCAGTGTCTTACCATATGATGCAAAGATTGTATCCATAAGTAGTAACAGCATGATGGCTACTAGTGATAAAGCATTAAAAAAAAGATTTTGAAATTCTTGTAGTATCATGCAACTGTTTTCATGCATCCCTGTATCAGCTTGTCTTTCCATCACATCCATACCTAAGACCCTCTGCAAAGTGAGGAGAGAATGACGGAAGAAAATATTATTTCCTTTACTTTAACAGCCAGAAATACTATATATTTCTTAAAGAGCACACAACCCTTATAATTCCCTCTACTTCAATACACGTTGTGCCCCCCAGCCTAAGGAGACCAGTGTAGTTTAGTTCTCCTGGGGCAAGTCAGAGTGGCTACAAGCTTCCATAAGCTCTTTCTTCATAGCTGGGGGCTAGGTCGACCATTCTTCTCTTTGCCAGATGCACTACTGTTACACTGGGATCAGAGTTGAAAGAAACCCTACAATGCTTCTACGTTGCTAACTTTCCTATAAAGATATTTACACTCATGAGAGAGACCTGATTATCAGGTATTGAAAAATTTCGATATTGAAAAATAGATCTAAATGGATTGAAATCAGTTTGTACATATAGAAAGGTTTTGGAGAACGTCAATTTGAAAATCCCTAAATGTAACAGTAAAAGGTAGTAAACAGTAAAATCAGCAGGGACATGGGCATTTCTGCCCTTGGCAACTTTGTGCTATCTAGATTTGAGGAAGAGCTTCATTCTGACTGGAGGAAAGAAAGCCTGCTACCTACTTCTCTCACATTTTCTAAACAGCTAAGCTATGTATATGCCATACTGACTTAAATATCTGCATGACATCTGCGAAGCTACTTTTTGGCATTTCATGATCACCGGCATGAGGTTTTTGTTTTCTTCTAAGTTGTTGTGGGTATTGTTGCTTGCTTGATTTATTTTTTAATCCCTTTTAAATTTCAGCAGACAGCCCTAAAAACGAAAACAAGTTGAAAAAACACCCAACCTAGAATGAGTAAGATAGTTCAGAGGAGCTTAACCACCACCAGTCATCTCCCTTGAATAACTAATTAATTTACCAATAAATTTAGGTTATAAGTTATGATTCTTAAAATGTTGTTTTCATTAGCTGTTGCACATAAGAAAGCAGAGCTACTTGTTGTCAGAGCTGTGAGAGCACTACCAGTCCTTGCTGGCTCTACCCAGCCTCCTCTGGGAACTCCTCCAAGCCCTGCAAATGGGCCCAGGAGCCCCATTTCAGCTCCGACTGGGGCCTCCTGGTCCCTGCCTCATAGCAGTGCTGGTCTCTGCCCACCATAGTCAGAATGTGAGGGATGGTGCCTATCAATGAGAGCACTGCCAGGCCTGGGGTCACCCTTGGCTCACAGATCCCAGTCTCTTTGGGAACAGCAGGCGGCCCTTGCTGCACCTTGATACATATCTGCAGAAAGGTACCCTGAGTGACATCCTGTCTCAGTGGCTCCAGGGTGGAAATTTCATTTGTAAATGTTTTTTGAAAGTGCACCGTATTCTTCTTAGTGTGACAGACAGCTCTTTCCTTTGTTGAAGACTTCATGTTCGACTTTGTGATTCTTAGTCTCCAGAGAGTGTTATTTCCATAATCATTATTACTCATTTATTATTTAATAATCTCAAATTTGTACGTACAGTACAAGTCATGCAATAGCGTTTTTCCATAAATGACCACAACAAATCTGAATTTACTTCAGTATTAACTACCACTATTTCAACACTACATACGATCCATTTTTTTTTCTTTTTTAGTGTTAAAGCTTGTTATACAAATTTATATTGGCTGCGTCTGGCTTGTTAAAATCTAATTTACAGTTTCTCTCTCAAGAGGATAAGAAGTGGTGTCTGTGTGCTCCATTGTACATCCCTGAGAAACAATTCACTTTTGAACTCTGATTTTTTTCATGGTCAACTGGTTCTGTGATAGAAAAATAAACACATTTGTTTTCATTAAATGCTGTAGGGAGAAAAAACACATCATTTTTTTCTAGACAAATAAGCTACAATGGAACTAGTATCTGAATTAGAAGTTGCCATTTCGTATTTTACACAGCAATACATGGGCTTTTTTACCTTTAACCACTCATTTGTTATCAATTCCATGTCATGAACATCCATTTGATAATTGGAATCATACAACATAGTAATTTTGATACAGCAACGCAATGGGGAAGGAGGAAATGCAGAAACATGCAAGAAAAACTCCTGTTCCAAATGGAAGATTTAGGTACTTTCCATTCTCTATTCTAAGCATGTTTTAATTACCCAAATTGCCGTAGAAGCATTTTTTTCTTTTTTCTTTCATTTGTAATGACTGACTTCACCTGAAGTCACTATTCTGGATACCCTTCTGTGAAGATTCAGTTTACAAAAGCACGAAACACATTCTAACAACTTCCCACTTGCCTTCTGCCCGTTAGGAAAAGTTGTCTTGACCCTTCACTGTCACTAGATTTATCACTAGCTTTTTTTAATTTAAAGAAGGCAGCACTTTCATATTTATATTTACACAGATGTGTATCTTCACATCCTTGTCCGTTTATAAAACTGCCAGCCACAAGTATCCAAAACTATAAATTAAATTGTTTTTGAAAGCATCATCACCTCTCTTGGTGAACATTTGGTAGCTGCCTATGACTGCCAGTGGTTTAGATGGCTACACTTCAGAATCTATGCCAAAAAAAAGAATTACATAATTCCAGAGCAAAAGATAGGTCAAAGCCAGAGACCTGAGGCCCAGAGCAAACACAAAAAACACGTGAAAGCCATATGAGTTCAGATGCGCAGGCTGTCCGTAAGTACAGAAGAGAGTTACGATCAGCTTGGGTCTGGCATTGCCCCATTAAGCCAATTACTTCTTGTCACTGACATGCATTATTACTACTATACTGTACTACAAGAACATGGTATACCTGGGCTTCATAATTAGTGAACATCTGGTTTTGTTTGATTCCCTTACATTGTTCTTAATGTGAACTCAATTTTAGTCCTTCAGAAGAAGCTAATAAATACATAAGAGTCTCCAAGAGCAAAAGAAAGGGTATGCTTAGTGAAAAACAGCAGTAAACATAGTCTAGTTGGAGACCAGTGACTAGGGTTGTAGCAGGGATCAATACGAGGTCCAGTCTTGTTTAACATCTTCATTAATGATCTCGATGATGTGGCAGAGTGTACCCAGCAAATTTGCAGACGACACCAAACTGGGAGGAGTGGCTGCTGCACCACGGGTTGTGTTGCCATTCAGATGGACCCTGAAAGGCTGAAGAAATGGGCTGAGAGGAACCTCACAGGAGAGGTATTGTTCCACCTGGGGAAGAAAAATACCATGCACCAGTATATGGTGGGGCCTCCCCAGCTTGCCAGAAAGGGACCTCAGTGGTGGACACAAGGTGGAACATGAGACAGCAACAAGCCCTTGCTGCAAAGGCTGGTATTCTGGGCTACATCAGGCAAAGTATTGCCCACAGGTTAAGGGAGGTGATCCTTTGCCTTCATTCAGCTCTGGTGAGGCCACAGCTGCAGTACTGTGACCAGTTTTGCGCTCCTCAGTACAAGAATGACATGAGCATAACAGAGAGATTTCAGCAAAGTGTTTCAAGGATGATGAAGGGACTGGAACGCCTCACAGATGAGGAAAGGCTGAGAGAGCTGGGACTGTTCAGCCTAGAGAAGGCTCAAGGGGGGAATCTAATCAATGTATATAAATTCCCAAAGGGAGGGTGCAAAGAGGACAGAGCCAGGCGCTTCTCAGTGGTACACAGTGGTAGGACAAGAGGCAATTCTGTGAAAACACCTTTTTCTTTTTTTTCTTTTTTTTTAATGTACCTTGTTCCATTAAGTCTTGGGCAGATAAAAATCTCACAATCTGTACAACTGTAGCTGGGGCACCATGGATTGGCTGAAGTAAGACTGCTGCTTTTTTCATGCTGAATTTTATATCGGCTTGGAGTCAGGAAGTGAGTTCAACCTCACTATCTCTGCAAAAAGGTTTATAGATTCTGAGTGGGATGCATTAGTCAAATCAAATTAAATAGCCACAGAGAAACTTTTGGCAACCCTTGGAGAAAGCGATTTACACCACAGGTTTGCTAAAGTGTGTCATCTCTACAGAACACAAGGAGAGCTGGTAAAACAGGTAAACAGTTTTCTTACTATTAACTATATATGTTAACAATCTGATAAATAGATATTCTCATATACTGGTTAATATTCAGTATCAATTGATATTCAGTTTATCAGCTGATAATATAGAACACTGACTTTAACCTAGATTCTGATGGACATAAAGTCAAGTGGAAAAAATTGCCTTTCATGAAACACAAAAAGCTCTTTAATTAAATGAATTTAAATACAGTTTCCTTAGCTGAAATCTACTGATAAATCTTGAACTAGTATAGAATCAACTACAGTCAGTGGCAATTCTAAAGCTTTTTATGTATTTGTTTTATTATTAGTATTAATTATTGTTTATTAGAATTCCTTTGGTTTCATAAAAGACATCAAATGATAAATCAAATGGAACCCTTAAATTCTTTGACTTTTAGGACCCTCCATCTTCCAACTTGGGGCCTATCACTGTTTTCCTCTTTCNTTTCCTAGGCTTTTGGACAAAATGCTATATACACATACAAAAACTGATTGTTGTATCCTGATTATTCCTTACATACTGCTCACTTACTGATTCCTTTTTTGTCAAATAAATGTACTGACTGCAATTGCATAATTTAAATTTCAATAACTTAGTCAGAAAAAAAATCACTATCATTAGAAACTACCACAAAACTCACCCAACAAAATTAAAGTAATACAGCATTTTAGTTTAAGACAATTCTATAAGGAAGATTTCCTTAAGAATGCTGGATAAATCTGTTTAACCCTTCAGTGTGTTAATGAAAGAGGGATTTTAACTGAAAATGCTACAGGTACAGCAATTTAAATGTTGCATCTGTATGTGTTTCTTGAGGCTTTTAAATGGATATTTCTTCTGTATCTATTTTTTGAGACTTTTAAATGGAAGATCTTATTTAGTCATACATTTTTTCAGGCTAAACATATTTTAAAAAGTACTGATGTCCTTCCAAACTAAATTTGAAACAGAGCAGAGCCTTTATAATAACCAAAAGCACCTACATCAGAGAAAGATTTGTCTTTCCTGTTTCTTAATAATGAAGAGAATGTATGAAAGTTAAAATGTGCTTTTGGACCACTTTGGTGTAAGGTAGGATTATGGGGTTTTGTTCAGTCAGTTCTCTTGTCAGCCCATACTTACATTATGCTTCAACAATTTCCATGATACTTTCCTCTAAAAATCTTACTCATTTATGCATTTTCTCCTGGCCTTTTTTATTAATCAAGAAGATAGCAATGGAGATGTATCATTATGCTCCAACGATGGTTAAAGAAATGTGAACAATGCCTAAGCATTCAATTAGCAATCATATCACTGGCTCTTGTCAAGCATGGTCCACCAGTTTTATTATCTGAACACTACCTCTATGGCTGGCAGCAGATGAGGGGGTGAAAGGTATCTCTTTCTTCATGTGTGAATAAAAAAACCTCAGTACCCAAGCAGGTGGATGGGAAGCAGGTGAAAAAGTAGTGCCAAGGGAAACTCTTCTCTTGGAGTCTCCCCCAACAAATAAGCACTCACTCTTAGCTGGTTTGTTAAATATGTGTAAAAGAATCATGTAATGGTGGCACCACCGTGGGAGGGGAGGTGTAAATTTCCTAATGGATGCTGGCAACCTTCCACATGCCTGTTCCAGGCACCTTGCCATCATTCCCAGCAGTGCTCAAGGCCCCCTCACCCCTGCTGCCCGGCGGCACACCGCTAACGCTCCACCAGGGACACCCCACCTTGCTCCCGGCCCAGCCTCCACATGCTACAGCCTATCGGCCTTCCTTCCCAGCACCCGACAGTTGTAAGGTGCCTGTTGATACCTAACATCCCGCCAAGCCACCCATTCCCACTAGAAAGGGGCATAAATACACACACAGTAAGAAACACACTCAGGGACACGTACTGGCTTGCAGATGACACCAAAAGAGTTTCTGAAATTGCGGATGTCTGAACGCATCACTGTGTCCTCAGGGTGCGAGTTTGCATAGGTCTATAGAGGGACTACAGGGTACCTCAGTTAAAGTTGTACTCTTTTTTTTATATTTCTTTAACATAACAGCGTAACATAACTCTGTTTATGAGTTACAGAGCTATTATTATCTAAAATCAGAATTAATCATAAACAAATAGCTGGTGTATAGTTATTATCACAAAAGTGATAATAGTGTGAATAGTAGTGGGAATTTATAAGTATGACATGCTTTTCTCAGGTTAGTTAAAATAAATGTTTCTGCTAAATTGATTTCCTGCATTTTTTTTTAATTTATATATTGGGGCAATTTAAAAGTAAAGACAGTGCTTGAAGTGAAAAGTCAGCATTTCAGCTTTGGCAATGACAACAGCAAGCACTTCCTCCTTTATATCCTTTGGTTTGTGAGATGAATTTGTTATATTTAACTCAAATTAACAAGTCTTTTTGGAAGACAGAAACTAACATTTTGTCAAATATGCTTTTTGTAAAGGAAAAAAAACACACCCCAGGTTAGCCTATGTAGACATTTGTCACCATGACAGATTAAGCTGAAGACTACTGAAGGCATCAGTTTCAGTACATGGACCAAGTACTTTGATCACTGAAAAGCCACAACACAAACCAATTTGATCCCAAAACACACTGCTTACAAGAATGGATCCAAAAATCATTACCACTCCCCCCAGCACAGTGGAAGGAACATAAAAGGTCTGAGGGCAGGCATAGATTGTTGTGTATTATAATCATTAAAATATAGTTTTACTGAAATATATAGAAATACACCCCTTATGTATACTCAGTTTATAAGCAAGGATCTAGTTGATTATAATCAGGCAACAGACTAGTAAAACAGACATCTAAGGCTCTATTTGCTAGGTGGTTTGGGGTTACTTTTCTTTTTCTTACAGATATTACTGGAGGTGGAGGCGGAGGCAGAAACAACTACCTAGTTAAGTTTTTATCTTTAGGAGTTTGAAAATTGATCAGAGAACCACAAAAGCTTAATAGCAGTGTGTAATCACAGAATCACAGGGTGGGAAGGGACCTCTGGAGATCATCTAGTCCACCTCCCCTGACAGAGCAGGGCCACCTTAGAGCAGGTTACACAGGAACGCGTCCAGGCGGGTTTTGAATGTCTCCAGAGACGGAGACTCCACCACCTCCCTGGGCAGCCTGTTCCAGTGCTCTGCCACCCTCAAGATAAAGGAGTTCCTTCTCATGTTTAGGTGGGACTTCCTGTGCTTAAGTTTATGCCCGTTACCTCTTGTCCTGTCACTGGGCACCACCGAAAAGAGCCTGGCCCCATAAATTATCTACACACTTATGGGGGGTTGGGGTTTTTATTTCCTTAAAGCTCCTTCAGGATAGAAGAAAAAAATCTAATAAAATTAATGGCATTTATTTTGCATCCATTTCTATTTGAAGTTCCTAAACAGAGTAAGGAATGGCAGAATTGGTGTCAAAATATCCACAGTGAATAGCAGTTTAGGTTTGAGGTTGGTATTGAATCAGAATTCATATTCACATTTTACAGTGTCAGAATCTTATCAGCAGTTCTCATAGCGGTTATTGATGACAAAGTAGAACCCAGATACTCAGTGATATTGGGAACCCATTTTATCAGGATCTGTACAAACATATAATAAAGGAGAGCCCATTCCCCAAGCTATTTGTTGTATAAATAGGCAAGATGGAATATGTGGAAAATGAAGTAAGATAAAATAAAAGGTAAAAGAAATTAAATAATTCCCAAAAGCTACACAACACCAGTATTATGAAGCAGAAAACAGACCTTGAATTCTGATCCACTGTACATCTAGACCTCTAGTTTATTATCCTATAAAAAGTTCTCTTTCAGATCCTGTCTACATTTGACTAAGAACCAAAACACAGATGATAAAGATTTACCTTGTCTATGCCTTCAGAGTGTACGAATACTCACACAGAGCAAAAGTTGTTTATTGCAGCCCAGGGAAGAGAAAGGCTGGTGGTAGGCATCAAAATTTGTATCATAGATAATAAGCAGTAAAGATTACTTACTTAGGATTATGCTACATCTGAACGTAATGATGACATGTATCACCTCCCCTAACAAAGGATGTGTTTTCCTGTGTTTTTATAGCTCATACTGGTATGTCATCTGCAAAAGAGGTAACATTTCAGAGATAAAAAAAGATATCAAACATGGGCACCCATACTTTTTAGCTGACACAACCAAATACATCACTAGGATCTGGATTTTAACCTAGTTTATACTTAAGACCATACTTAAAAGTAAGTGTACCTCATCCTTATAGGCCAATTTTGTTACCAGTTCATTTTCTTTCTTTTTTCCTTAACTGACTGGGGGTAGGGTGTGTTCTGATTCTTTGTGATATTTTTGTTCCCTTTTAAACGTTGCAGGTTTTTTAACCTTGAAAACCTTTTGGTTTTCTCCCCACCCTACCCTCCCCCGCTCCTGCCTTGTTCTCCTTGAATCTTTTTTAAACATCAGAGCTGACTTTCCCCCACTTTTCCTCTCGCATAGTACAGCAGCTCACTGCATTTTGCTTTGGCAGCGTGGGTCAAATCTAGCTCACTCTATTCACGTGGTTTACTTAAATTACCTTTGCTTTTCATTTCCACAGTGTTGCCCTCTGTTACAAGGACCTCTTCGTACTCTGTTGGTATGGGGACATCTATAAACAATATCCCCATTGTATCTGCAAGACTTTTTTTAGAAGAAAACCTACTAGTAAGTGGGACTTCTATTTTTTTTTCTGTGTACTCAAATGAACTCTTCTTGCTAAATACAGGCATTAAAGTCAGATGAGTTGCAGCTTCTCATCCTGAAATGACCACCTGCTCTATTGATTTTTTTGTCAGCCTAGTCAGTAAATGCTTTAGCTGCATATATTCTTTCTTACAGGGCATGTTATATTTTGGAGATGTCTTTTTTTCATTGTCTTTGATTTTCTGTACTACTCACTCCAGCCTGAAACAGATCCATCAATGACATTGTCCCTATAAGGGTTGCTAATCATCTCTTTGTTTTAAACTTTAAGAGTCTGTTCTCTAGACACAGACACTCACTCATGATCTTTATTCAATATGTTTTCTCTCGAGAGTTTCTCTCCTTTGAATTCTACTGTGTCATTTATGTCCTGTTTTGATGATTATCCCTTTGATTACATCTTCTGGGGATCCTCTTCCCTTTCACTTTCTCTCAGGGTGTTGACTGAAGGTTTCCGTCCCTGTTAGAGTTTCCTGTGCCAACAAGTCTCAATTATACTTCCTTAGTTCTCACCATCTAGTCTGCCCAGTATCCTGTTTCTCCCTGCCTATGACATATCCTCAGGGAAATCCTGCTGCTAGTCTGTTCTTTTGTCTTGAATCTTTCTTCCAAAATCTTCTTCTTTGACACTTTTCTATCATCTCACACAACTAAGCAGGCACCCTGTCATTCACCTCACAATCATGGTTATTTTTTTGCTTTCTGCTTTTCTTTCCCTAAGCCTTCCCGGATCTCATTATTTCATTCTTAGTAATGTTTTGAAATCCCATTTCTTACATCAGTTTCACACTGTAAAAAACCCGGAACAAGTCTTTCTTACATGTTCTGACCATTTTCTGTTCTGACTCTGTACCACTCCTCCAGGCTACCAAACGTGCAACAGAGATAAAACTATTTTGAACCCGTTGCAGCCATGTAAACCTGCTTCTGGTGTCTTTCCACCTACTCTTACTTTTTAGCATAAAATTCGTACATATTGAGCTCTATATAGTCTGTTTTTCTAATTTATACAATTAAGCGTGTATAACAGGTACGACAGAAATCTGTACATTCCAGTAGAATTAAAGTTCTGCTGGAAAGTCCTTAGCGGAGAATGCAGAAGATACATAGCAGAGCATTCCAGATGATTTTATTACTTATGCCATGAGCCCATGGTCACGTTTGTGGACACAACATCTGAGTATTGTCAAAACTCTGCACAAATTTTGAATTAAATTTTAACAGAGTACTTGTTCTTGCTGGTTTTAAGATTTTATCTGATAATGTATTTAATACCTGCTCCATATTCTCAGCATGGAAGTCTCAATTAGATTTAACTATTCTACGTTGAAGACTATAGCCCCAAAATAATTTTAGCCAATTTTAATGTCTTGTAGAATATTATTCTGGAGCATGAGGCTATCTGAAAAGTCTTCTTATAGGAGTTTACAGCCTTCTTAATTTCCTATAGATTTGAGTGACATAGACAGATTTGTAGGTAGAAGCATATACATAGTTTAAATTAGTGTTTGTTGGTAAATTTATACTGGATACGATGCAGGAAAAGAAAGAGGCACTTGTCAGTTGAAAGAATACATATGATGGATTCAGTAGCTAATACTGAAGGCAAAGTATATACACACACACAAAAAAATAAGTCAGAGAACAGATAGATGAATCTAAAAGAAACACCCTCTTGTCTATCAAAGAGGGAAAAAAAAATCCTAGAACAATAAACGCCACGTATTCTCCTGGGATGCTGAGAATGTTCTTTCTCAATAATGGATTGATATTCATAGAATCATAGAATCATTCAGGTTGGAAAAGACCCTTGGGAACATCGAGTCCAATCATTAACCCTACTCTACAAAGTTCCCCCCTACACCATATGCCCCAACACCACATCCAAAAGACTCAACACATTCAGGGATGGTGACTCCATCACTTCCCTGGGCAGCCTATTCCAGTGCTATTCTATCAGTACTGATATTCTATCAGTAGCAGAATATATGATAACTTACAGTGAGAAAAAACAGGTTTAGAAGAATCTTAGTATATGCGTATGCTGAGGTGCTGAGTGGCTGAAAATGGGTTGGTTTTTTTGGTTGGTTGGGGTTTTTTTCTGTTTTTTTGGGTTTGGGGGTTTTTTTGGAACTCTATATGGTAGCTACCAGTGCTAAGCAGAATACATTCAGGTTCAAAACAAAGCATATGGAACACATGAATCTTGGAAAAGACCAAATTGCAGAGGAAGTCCATTAAAAAAAAAAATTAAAACATTAAGAATGAATTAGTAGTAACTAGATTATAATCAGTGAAAATCATAAGGGGGGATTATACAAAAAACAAATACACACAGTACAGTTAAGAAACAGCTGCTTGATCCTTGTTTTTCTTTTTAATCTTACACTGTTTATTCCAATAAAACACCAAGATTATGGGGGGTTGTTTTGTTGTTTTTTTTTTTAATAATAGTACAGCCATTAAGACAGGGATAAACAACATATATCTTGAAACATTTCTCATTTTGAAGGATTCTGAAATATATTACAAGCATAATCCAACATAATGTAAAGTGAAGACCTCAATCAGCATGAAGACAGAGACAGTTTAAAACAGAAAAAAAGATAAGGCATCATAATGAAATTTCAGAAGCAGTTATTAAGGAGAAAGAAAACAACAAAACTGGTTAGAATTTGTTCAAAACACTCAATAGTGCTGCTCCCTTCAAGATGGTCAGTGTGTTTTAGTCATGAGCAATGTAACTGATTGGCCCAAAGGGACTAAAAAGATGGTTTGTTTCTGGTTGTCAGCATATTTTTACTGTGACAACATTTTTCTTACCAGCTATAATCAACTCAAGCAGTAACAGTCTCTCTGCTTCACAGCTCCAATGGCACGGTGCTCCTGTCTCCTTTCCCATCATGTTGCCATGGCTGTCAATGATTCAGTAGAACTCCAGAATCGGGACTGTCACAGAAACACAAATATAGAATCATATTGTCAAACTGCCAAAAATTTCACTGCAATGATATTTTCTTGTTAAAGTCAGTCTGGTTTTAAATGTCCTAATCAATGGAACATTTTCTATTTCCCATAGGGAAACTACAGAAAAATGTTAGAAACATTCCGCATCATAGATTTTTTTCTTTATTACAGTCCTCTTATACTGCCTCAGAAGGAGCTATACCAATTGTTGAACCTCCAACTGGTCTTTTGTAACTAGCTAATTTTGTAGAGGTGTTGTGGGTCAGCCCGCAGCTAATTACCACACAGTTGCTCGCTTACTCTCCCCAATATCCCAGTGGGTTGGAGGAGAGAACAGGAAGATTAAAAGCAACAAAACTAATGGGTTGTGATAAAGATAGTTTAATAAGCAAAGGAAAGAGTAAAAAGACTGGAAAAAAAAGCCAAAACCCAAAGCAAGTTATGTAAAGGCAATTGCTCACTGCTTCCCAGCCATTCTCTGAGCAATGGCTACCTTCCCCCCTCCCCGAAAAAAATAAAACCTCTGCTTTTTTTTATTGCTGAACATGATGTTACATAGCATGGGATATCGTTTTGGTGAACTCAAATCAGCTGTCCTGGTTGTGTGCCCTCCCATGCACCACCAAGGTACTCACTGGGGAGGCAGAGTTGGAAAAAGAGAAAGGCCTCCATGCTATGCAAACACTGTTCAGCAGTAGCCTAAACTTTGTGTTATCAGCACTGGTTTAGTCACAAATGCAAATCATAGCAGCCTACTGGCTGCTGCCAGTATATACTGACCCAGTACAAGAGGTAACCCAAACAAGTAGCTCCTCATCCTACCTTAAGCCAAAGAATAAAGTTAGAAATTTTTTAGCATGGGGATGCCAGGATAATCAGTAAGTGCAGTCTTATTTAGTAAGGTGCACTGGTCAAGAACTCCAGCAAATGTTGAAAAAACACGGAACTTGCTGTATATATGTTTCTTTTAGGTGTTTATTGCCCTGAGGGATTCTCAGCACAAGCTGGGACCATCACAGTGCGGGGGAGAGTGTAATCTCTATACAACAGGGTGACAAAAATTTATTCAGCCCTATCTCACTGGAGAATAGGAGCTCTGGGGCTGCTTTAAACCACAAGAGTAACACAAACTAGATTTAATGCAGCTACTAATAATGACTGAAATCTCCTAAGAATTTCATCTTTTCTGCATTTTGGAAAAGAGAAAGCTTTAGGCTCCAAGAAGGTATTTTACCAGTTCTTGTAAATGACTGTAGTCATTCTATGAGGACACTCGGAAGCTTTAGCCGTGACACCACCAGTAAATGTAACGGATATTACAATCAATAGCTCAATGTGTAGGGCACAACCATTTCAATTTTATAAGCCTGTACACTACAAGCACCTTTAAATCAGTTCAGCAGTTGACAAGAAGCAGTGTTCCAGTTTTAGTATCAATTCAATGTTTATACAGGTTGCATTTACAGAGTACCATAGCCCTTGAATTCTATACAAAATGAAGTTGATGTACTGAAGCAAACTTCTGGGACCACTCCAGGGTAAAAGTCTTAAGAATGTATAGCTTGGTTCTACAAATAAATAAAAAAAAGGTCTGTGTGTCTCGATGAGGTAGGATATCTTGTCAAGAATACTGTGATTTAATTTGCTTGTCATTAAAAAATCAGGAGTCAAAAGTAATATCAAGATGAGACTCAATGTTTGGCACCAAACAATAGATCCATACAGAGTTATGCCAGTTCTGATACTCATCATTGCAGTGCCTAACTTTCATGCTCCTGAAACAAAACAGAGTCTAAACTGAATACATTATTTTCCTGTATGGAAAATGCTAAGACTGTAATCACATAATTGTCACTAAATTAGGCTTCTTACATATTGTCAAGTGCAAGGGACAAGCTTCTCTGAAACACAGTAAAGAAAACAAGAAGAAAACTTTGGAGCTCCTAATCACTCTGTGAAGGAATTAGCTCTCCACATTGAGTGTGTCTGATTTACATTGGCTAAGTTAAAAATTCCACGGTTAGGTGATGTAAACACTCTCACTTGATCAGTCGAGACCAGGATTCACGACAGGACTAGACAAAATTAGCTAACAGGATGTCAATTAAATACTGCTGCTCTTGAGATATGATCCCCAGGGCTTTGAGTGCATCTCTATCAGAAAAGGATTCTGTGTTGACACCTTCAGATGAAGATAAGTGCCTAAATATTTCTTCTTGAAAACTGGGCAACAGTTATTTAAGACAACAGCTTAGGTATTAGAACACTCACTCACAACACAAGAGAGTTCAGTTTAGAGCAATTGTCAACATGGGACAAGATTACATGTCTCATCTGTCAGAGAATTGCCCTAATCCACTGGCTGTTTGCCTGTCCTAGGGTACTTTCCTTGGTGAACCTATACCGCTTTGCAAAAAGAATTAAAAAGACTCATGGGCGCATGTTTCTCCTACTTAAAAATAATATGTAAGGAAGAACTAATATCTATGCACATCACTTGGTTCTCCCCATAATATCTGCATTGTATTGGTCTGGTTTCATATAAATACTATAAATAGTGTCCAAAAGGCTGTGTGGATTCTGTTTTTTCATGTCTTTCACTGTGGACAGGCTTTCACGTGAGTGTTTTAGAAATGATTCCACATGCACGCTTTGGCATTCCGTTGCCTATGGTTGTATCAGCAGAATTAAATCCAGCTCCCAGGCTTTGTGATACATGGATTAACTCATTTCACCATTGCCTTTTTCTGGGGTGTGAATAAATAGTTTTGCCTACTCATGCCAGTCAAAGCTGAGACACAGTCCATTCAGCTGGTAGAGACAGTCCTCAGACAACAGGCCTGCACCTGCTCTGATTCTTAACTTAAAGGATGGCTCTGTTTCAGTGCATTTTTTTTCATAGTGTTGCCTTAGAGAGCTGTAGCTTCAATGAAGTCATTGTTTCCATCATTAACTGCTTGAATAATTCATTACTTAGCAGAAAACATCCCTTTTTGCTTTCTGTTTATTCCATTGTTTGTACATTTCATAATAAATAAGTCAGTGAGTAATAGAGTGACTATTTTGAAAAAGACTTTGTTTACCCAAGAAAAAAAATGTTTGGCTCAACAAACAGGGGACTAAGAGAAAAGAAATTTTGTCTTTTTGGTATTGTACATACCCTGAAGTATGTGTTTCAATGTAAATGCTTTGACTACAAATAAATGTAGTGACCAATGCAGTGAGCTGATTATTTAATGCATAATTATAATCATAATTGGTATGTAATTAATTTGTGAATAATAATGTTATGATTTCCTTATAAATATAAAGAAATCTTCTAGGCTTGAGAAGCTGAAGATACAGATTAGTATCAGGACTAGAACTGTCACAAAGATAAGCCGTGTTCCTGACTTGCACTTGTAAACAGTAGGGAGGTAACAGAGGACATAATGCAGTTCAGCATCTGCTTTGTCTGCTTCCTGAGAGTTATGAATCATACGCTATGGGTATTTTTCACTATCTAACCAGATCTGTATGGGATATTTCCTAAATCTGTCCTTAAATTACTCCAAGGTTTCCACATACTAATCTGAAGTGACCTTTACCGCTTCATGTACTTTTATTCCTTTTTGTTTTAAGCATTTTTTGGTAATAGATTTAAATTATAGGAACTCAAATAGCTCAGTAATGCATCTGAAATTATGGGTGATAAGATAATTGGCAAGATCAAGTTCCTGTTAAGGCACAAGATAAGATAAAATAATAAATCTTACTTTATATGGTAGTAAAATACACTGTCAGTCTTTAATTATTTTCAATATGGAGCAGCTCTGGAGCTTAATCAGTTAGTGTAGCTTCCTAAATCATTCTAGAATCTTGTTAGCAACAGTTTGTGTAGGCTAAAAATACAAAAAAATCTTCTTTTACATGCCTCTGTAGAACAAGAAAAATGTGAAGAAGCAATAAAAATTAAAGTATGATTTCTGTGATTGAAGCCAATTGAGAGTATGTAACATAGTGTCATGGGCTGGACTGGCCACTAAAATGAACAACAGATGCTCTACTTAACTTCTCTACCAAGGGAGAGAAGAACGAGAGTGAGAGAGAGAGACTTAGGCATTGAAAAAGAAACTGACCTACTTTAATGAAATCTTGATAAAAAAAAAATAAAAAGAAAAATAATATTAATAAGAAAATAATGAAATATATACAATATATACAACCTGAATCAAGATCCAAGGATGACCATCGCATCACCAGCAGGTACTGGGAAAGTCCCAGACTGGACTCAGCAATGGTGGGAACTGGATTCTGGATCTGGATTCGGGAACTCATGGATCAGGATCAAAGGCAGACAAAGAGACAGAGTCCTCCTCAGACACCATCCATTGAAGAAAGAGGGCTGACCCGTTGATCCCTCAGCTTTTATACTGAGCGTGATGTAGATGGGATGGAATACCCTGTTGGTCAGTTTTGGGTCACTTGTCCTGTCCACTCCTCTCTGCATGTGCAACCCCTCTACGCTTTTCTCCTTCCAACCATCTAACAGGGAAAATAGCAAAGTTAGCTGGCCTTGGTTGTTATAGTACTAAGTATAAGCAGGAGTCTCTCTGCGTACCATCCCTTGGTACTAAATATAAACATTGGGCCTTAACACTCTGGAAGCAGACACTACCTGAAAAACATGCTGTTAATTTCAGAGAGTTAGAAGAGGCTTAACTGAAAGGTGAAACTGCTGCAAAGAAAATTGATTCAGTTATACTTCAAACCAGGACACGTAGTAGTATAATGTATGCAACATAGTAGTAATCAAATGGAAATGCAGACTAAATAGGGATGAGTGAACCAATCTGGATAGATTTCAGTTAGCATGGTTATATGCAAGGAGAGGACCCAAAGTGCATAAAGGGTACCTATAAGACTGTAAAAGATCAATCTGCTGTTCTGAGGCTAAAAGCACTGAGGCTAAAATACAGGAATCACAGAGTAAGATTCTGATTCTTGTTGTAGTAGGTAGGATTTTTACAATTGATTTCAGAGGGCCTAGGATTTCATCCAATGCGTTTGCAAGTACGTATGTGTATAAATAAATGTAAATATATTCACACAAGAGAACATGTCAGAAGCTCTATGCAAGGTAATAAAGAGGATATTGTTAATACTAATATATTAGCAGTCCTTGGGCAATGAAAACTAAGATTGACTATGGGAATGAGTTGAGAGAATTGGGGTCCAACATATTTTTGGAAAATTCATTTTAATGTAGTTCTCATATTACTAATGCAAGTAAAAGTGCCAAACAGAGTTTTTAATAGAGTTTCTGCATAAATTATGCTTGTTTGATATTCATAAAAATCTCTTTCTCTCCACACATAAGCAGAAATGTCTCCTCTATAGATACCTGGAGCATAAAACTACTGAAAGTGGGGGCAAAGTGAGCCAAAAATTGGTGAAAAATACTTTCAAGAAGAGGTTTGGTTTTAAGGAACTGGAAACTTCCATACCATCAATTCCACATAATGTAGAACTTTTCATTTTAAGGTTTACAAATATTTTTGTAAAGGACATCAAGCAGTACAGCCTTTTCTGTGTTTTCAAGACACATTTTCAAAGTGACTGAAGTGATTCAGACTCAAGGGGACGGATTACCTAATTTGCTCTACCCACTTGGCACTATCCAACACATTGTAATAGGCTATAATTTAATTTGGAGTTTGAAAAAACTGCATTATTCATGCATGATAAAGGAAATAACAGGTGTATAAAGATAAGTTTGAAAAAGCCTCCTATAGCACTATTGACAAGAAAAAAATCAAAAAGGAGAAAAAGGACTTGAATAAAGGCAGGTAAGTATGTTTAATAGACACATATATGTACAAGTACGTAATCCATTAAAAAATATTATTCTTAGCCCAGAACGTTATGAATTTCTAATGATTTTTAAAATTACTATCTTTTTCTATAACTTTTTAACAGTATTTTGCCTCTCTGCAGTCTACTGCAAAACATATGTAGTCGTTTCCTAAAAAGGAACTTTTACTGCCATGTGTCAATACCTCCAGACACAGGCTATTTAATTTTGCAAGTCTGTCCATGCTTTGTTTATGAGACTCTCATAGCTGGGCCCCTGAGATCTATTGCAATTGAAATTAAAGATTAGTCAGAACAACAACAAACATGCTAACAGAGTGATGCTAGCAACGCTGTAAGGTCTGTGGTTAAAGGTATAATTATGGTAACCATTATTCAGATGGACTACAAATCCTAAAATCATCGTTACTGACAATCCCCTTCTACTTGTGCTCTTAAAAAGCTACTGTAGTGAGACATACTATCACTGCTGCGGTATGATTCTGCCCTGGCACATTGTAATTTCATTTTAACATACTATTCCTACTTTTTTCAGAGTTCCTGCCAAACCGTGGAAGTACTGCATTAAAAAGAGGAGAGACGTGAGGTACTAGAAAGGGGAAAGAAAGAATTAGTAGAGTTTTGGCTGCCTACTGGAAATTAAGAGACTCAGTCCCTTTCTTTTATTGTAACTTGCTTGGTAAAGCTGGGGAGAGTTTCCTATGCCTTTTGTGAGTATCCATCTCTGTCCCTGGTTTCCTTTGGCACATCTACTCAAATATGAGTTTCTTTCACACAGGGACTGTCTGATAAGTTCTTTGGAGCATGCCTGAGCATTTTGATGCCACCGCTTAAACAGGCTCCCAGGCCCTGCAGCGAAAAAAACAGCTGACGAGTAACAGCACTGCTATCAGGACATATCAGCAGTGTATTTTTAAGGTCTCATACAATGATTCGATTTTGAAAGGTATATGGTCAAGGAAGCATAACCCAGTACCATTTTTCATTGCCAGCAACCTGTCGCTGGTGTGAGGCCTTGGGACGTGCCCAGGCTTGGCTCAGCCTGGTCTGGTTTTAGCTGTGATAAAAATTGCTTTCTAGAGACCAGGCAAATATCAGGTAGCCTGTTTGTCCCTGAGCTTGGAGTTCAGTCATTTCTCCGTAACAAACAGTATCCCTTTCTGTTCCCAATAGTTACTGGGGCCAGGGGAAACTCTATCTTTAAATAACAGCTAGTGAGTGAGCACAAACTTCAGGTGGGAACTAGTGGGAAAAAAACCCCAAACCAACAAAACAAACCTGGAAACAAAACAGGAAGCAGACTGCTGAGATAATGCATAAAGGGAATCCCACGTGGACCCAAGGCTGAGGTAGACGATGTCAGCTGAGATGGAGAAGGGACAGCCTTCGGCGAGGGCTGCCTCTGAGCCCCAGTCCTGCCCCGCAATGCCAGCCCAGCCTCAGCAGCACAACGTTGTTGCCTCTCCTGAACACGCGAGTGCTACTAGGCAGCACTAATAATACGTTTGTTTCTTAAGTGGTACTAGTGTCCTAAGAGCCACTGAGGTAACAGAAAGGTGGCTGCAAATAGCATGGCGAGGTCTCCGTGAGGCCAGCAGGAGTGTGCTGGAGAGTGGCCCCACTCTTGTTTCCCTAAGCATTGGGACCCTCCTTTGGCACCTGCTGCCCTCCAGATGGGCTTTGGGGTGAACCTTTTGGTCACCCCAACAAGGACAGGTTTTGACACAGGAGGACAGGAGGCCCCAGCATAAATGGCAGAACAACCCCAGCCGCAGATGTTTCCTACATCATGATTTGTTCGGGACCAAAATGTTGTGCAGGAGGAGGAAAAAGTGCCAAAACTGCAAACAAAAGCTGTTTTCCTGCTGACTCCCTTTCTGCTCAAAATATTATGCTAAAGTTCTTGCTGCTTATTTTCTACTTAATTTCTGCATGAATAAAGTGAGTAATTTAGAGAAAGTCAATTTGATAACCTTTTGTGCAGTGGATTTCTAGGAGTGCCTCGTTAGAAACAGCAATACTAATTTTATATTAAAAATTAACTTACTTCTGTTTGATTTAAAACTCCGGGTGAATTTAGTCTCACATTTTTCTCCTGCATGACAGACGTTAAATTGTTCCTGAGCAAATTTGGTGTGAACAAACTTACTGCCTTCTCCTTATGGTAGCCCTGAGTTTGAGTTGTTATTAAATAATCAGGTAATTTTCAATCTCTTTTTTTCTTTCTTTACATCTGAAAGCTCATTTTCAGCCTTATTTCAGGAGGCCCAAGATGAAAACAGAACATAAAAAAACCCTAAGAGGATTATTTTAATTGCAGAAAACACTAGGCTTTTCTGTTTGTTTGTTTGAATTAGATAGTGACAACAGACAAGAGTAACAGGGAAGGGAAGCGTTTTTATTTAGGATGTGTGTTAGTGATCTTCAGTTTCCCAGACGTGGAAGTCTGATGCCGTGTAAGCCAAGCTAGCTTGTCCCTCTGCACTTGCAGCACTGTCTCTTGAAAGCCACTGGTCTGCTGTAAGTGCAATGCAGAGGGATGTGTCAGCTGCCCTCACCTCTTTGAAAGATCATGAAATGCAAATCACAGATCAGAGAAGTTAACTCTGTCTTCAGTATTCATTCGGTGAAGAACAGGTGGAGTAGCATTACTGAATTCCTCTTGGAAGTGTGTGGTGGAGCCTGTGAGATCCTTAAGGAAAGATATTATAACCAATATAGGAGAAAAATTTAATCATAACTGTATGAAAAGGTTATGTCATGTAGTTTACAGGAGCACCAAAATGTCTTATCTTAATATCAAAGTTGTGTAAGATTTTAAAAGCCAAACACTTGTTTGCATCTCCCTCTTTTACAAATTGAAAACTACACAACAGCTTTTTTTATAATGCTAAGTGACATTCAACTTCATAAACTCTTTTAGCCATTCTATATAGAGCAAGGTGTGGTATAGATTTTGATATTAGTATTGACTTCTGAAGAATTACTCCATTTTCTGCCACAGCTGCTGCTATCCCATCATTGTTGTAAACTTGCAAAGCCCTGTATTTCCAACCTACACCCAGTCATTACCTTTGCAAGTTGCATTGCTAATTCCCTTTTGAGGTAATAAGCTGCAGCTGCCTCCTGTAACAGGTTGCATGTGGTATATAAAAGCAGCAACTAGTGACACACGTTTAACAGTCTGAGCTCACAAAAGGCCTTCATTCATGTAAACTTTTGTCTTCAGGTTTCATTAACCAACTTTTTTTTTTTTTTCAGTTTTCATGGATTTTTAAAGGCATTCAGATAACTTCTCTTTTCCCTATTGAAGTTCTGAGTAAATTCAGAAACTGAAACTTCTACTTACATTCATGTGGTGTTGGTTAATATTTAGTAGATGCTGATTGCAAATTCAGAGGTAAAAAATGGAATTATTCTAGATTCTATATTCTTGCCAATCAGTTTTTAAATATCCTGGCTCCATTCCCAAGAATGCATTCTGTACTTGCTTGAAAACACCTGCAACAGCATCTTGCACCGGGAAATCTGTAACTTTTCATCCTGGTCTCATGATACAACACCTAATTTAAGCCCCTTATGGGGCTTTCACTTCCCTGCCCACAGTTCATACCCCCATTTCAGCCCCATGGGGCTGTGAGCCCCTGCCCAGCACCCTCCCTGCCTTCAGCCCCACAGAGCAAAACCCACCTACAGACCCACATCCTGACTTTACTTTTCAAAGCCATGCCCTAGCAGAGTGCAATACTGCCAGATTGGGACTGGAAAAAAACCCTCCCTCTCTCCTTCCCTCCACAGGAATACTCAATACCACCAGACACCCACCTACCACAAGACCTCCTCTGTAGTACTGCAAGGTCACCAAAGCCCTATCTGAATTGCAGGCAGGAATCTGTGGATGACAAACCCATGACCCTTGATCTTTCATATGGCAGCCCTTAGGTCAAACAAACAAATAGCTGCCTCACCATTGCAAGAATTGCAATGGTTGTTGCAAGGGTAAAATAACATGTGCAGTGCGATTTAATAGGCGGTAGGAAAGCTGCTATATATGGAACACAGTCTGAAAATGCATTTTATTGAGTACCTGTCAGTAACTCTTCTAGCTCGCTCTTGCCTCGCAGTTCCACATGATGCCTCTTCTCTCTTCTGCACCGATTGCTGCCACAGAAGGAGGACACAGTTAGAAGGGACAAGTGCCCACTCTTCTGCCTGACAGACAGAAGCACACCAGCCACCCCTGGAAGGGAGCTCCCCACACAACTGCTGGACACCGAACAAAACCCTACCCAACACCCCCTCACCCCTAATAAAAACCTCTGAGCTCAGCTTTCATTACCCACCGCTCAGCACAGCAGAGCTCCAGTCAGTGCTGGAGATGGGCTCAGAAGTGGGCACCCTGGCCAAATGGAGCTGGGCATGCAAAGCAGCAGCTACAGAGGCTGCAGCCAGTGCCCAGGACTCCAGAGCACTGGCTGGGCCCTGAGTTACAGGGCAGCCCTGGTCCTAGACGGCCAAGGGAGGCTCCTACTTTCTCTCCAAGGTGGGGGCACCCTGACCTGCACCCCACTAATGGGGCAGACACCCCACACAGTCTGGCAGCTGAGCAGAAAAGCTCCCACACCCCCTGGCTGACTACAGTCAAGTTGACATCCAGAGAGCCAAAGAGCTTGGCCTTCCCCCCCAGCAGCAGGAAGGACTCTCAGCAGCCAGGCAGCGGGGAGCAGTAGGGCCAAAGGCCAGGATCCTAGCCCAGTGATAGGGAGGGCATGCCCAGCCTGGCCCCACACATCTTGGCCCCACACCCCTGAAAGGTTGGGGCCATAGGTACCCACCTGATTACAGGGGATCCCTCCAAGCACCTCCTGCCAAGCGAGGCAGCCCAAGGCAGGGACACGCACAGCCCTGAATACAGAGCGATCCCCCCCCCCACTGCTGGCACTCCAGTAAGTAAGTGTTGTCACTCCCAACAAGCCACGTGGAGGAGTAGGAGGCTCCAGCCTACACCCCGGTTAGAGGCTGGCCCTCCTGGCTGCAGCACAGCACCTCCTCTCTCTTCAGGAGTCCTGGGACCCACCTCAACCCCAGCTGCAGGGAGGTCACCCCAGCCAAAACCAGTGTCAAAGGCAGGGCTGCACCCTCTCCCCAGCACAGCGTGTCCTCAGCCTGTAACCTCTAAAGGGCCAGGGGGGCTCACTCCTGCTGCTTGGCTAAGAGGCCTAAAGGACAAACTTTCTCACTCACTCACTCCAACAAGGACAAAAACATAGATGACGATGGGGACAAACATGACTTTCCAGAGGAGAAAGGGAACTCTCCGTAGCCAGCCTCTGGGGACCAAGCCCTCGCCACGAGCTGGAAAGGAGAGCCTTAGACCCCCTCAGGGAGCACAGAGGCCAGAGCAGTCAACATGCCATGAGCTTCACGGCTGGGCAAAGGCCATAACACACCTGACGGCAAGAGGTCAGCCTGGCTAGGCCACCGGCAGGCAGAAAGCTGCCACGGCTGTGACTGGAAGAGGAGCGGGGCAGGCAAATGGCCCTCCTCTGCCTACAGGGTGGGCTCGGGGTCCAGAGAGCTCCATTTCCCCCTTGGGTGCGGAGAGAGTGACCCTCCTTACAGGGCTGTCACGCTCCCCGGGCAGCCAGAGGGTCAACACAGCAAAAAGCCAACACAAGCAAAGACCCAAACCCTGGATACAGGGAAGTGACCCAGGGCAAAGCAAGCCAGGACACCAAAGGTGCCAGCGGTGCTCTTTGGTGAACCCAGCCCTGTAGGCAGGGAGGTCCATTTGCCCTGGGTGCCTTTCTTTTGCCCTCTCCTCAGGCCTCTGCTCTTCTTATCACTCACTCTTGCCCCATATTTCCACATGATGCCTCTTCTTTCTTCTCCATCGGCTGCTGCCGATGAACGAGGACGCAGTTAGAAGTGACAAGTGCCAGCTCCTTACCACTACACCCAGGAAGCACAGACTGTCGGAGCACCACTCTGTCAGTCAGGCCTGTGTCTTCCCTGCAGCATGTTTCAAATGTAATTTTCCATCCTGGCAGCTTCCTCATCCTTTTTCCCAGTGTGACACTCCCTAGCCTTTAGCCCTTCACTGCATGAGAACCTCTTGCTCAACTCACTAGAAAGTTCTGGTGATTCTTTTCTGCCTGTGTCCATTTGTCCATGATTTTCTCTTGAACCCGGGCTTTAGAACTGTAAAGTAAGTGAAATGCCATAGCTATGTTAAATTCATCAGTCCCTACAAGGATTTCCCCCCCTGCATTGGAATCTCATTCCATGACCCTCTGTTCATCCCTCCTGAACCTTAATGCCTAGGGCTAGAACAGCCTCACAAAGACAGCTCGCTCAGCATGGCTGAGCTTCATCCTTTCCACATCTTGCAACACCATTGCTAATGCATTCCCTCATGTATGTCAGATTTCACCCTTAAAAATCCTCACCCTGTCCTACATAACCTCAGTCTCACCCTACTCCCGCCAGTGACAGAGGTCTCCCCTCCTGCTTGCTCAGTCCCCTCGGTTACCTCAAACTTTCTCCTCCAAAATGGTGATTCCCCCCATAAGAAACATCAGCCTTTCTTTCCAAAATGCTTACTCTGTACCTGCTGAGGTACCACATATCTTCCCTAAAAGCTGTCCTTTCCAAGTTACCTCAGCTTGCCCCTCCGAAACATATTCTGTCTCGATACAATACCTCAGGCTTTCCCTAAAATCTGCTCACTCTCTCCCATTACCTCAGAATTTCCCCCAAAAAAGCTCCTTTTGTCACCTCCAGTACATTATTTTTCCCCAAAAAATGTCATCTTATGCCCTCTAAATTTCCTCAGCTTTTCCCTCAAGCAATGTTTCATTTTGTTACCTCTGAGTTATCCCAGCTTTCCCCAAAACATGTTACCTGTCCCCTGTGAGTTACCTCAGCTTTTCCCTCCTGAGAACTCATTTTGTCTCCTCTAATTTACCTCAGCTTCTCCCCAGATTTTCCCCTCTAATTTAACACAATTTCCCCCCAAAAGTCGCATAAATGCCTTCTATGTTACCTCAGCTTTTCACCCCAAAACACCACCTCCCACTCCCCTAAGTTACGTCAGCTTTTGCCTCAAAAAATATTTCATTTGTTCATCTGAGTTACCCAGGCTTTCCCCCTTAAAACATCACCTCTGTCCCCTCTGGGTTACCTCAGCTTTTCCCTCAAAACCAGCTCATTTCCCCCTCTAAGTTATCTCAGCTTTCCCCAAAATTGCCACCTCCAATTTACCACAGATTTTTCCCCAAAAAAAGTCGCCTATGTCAGAGTATCTTGCCCAATGCTCATTTTGGATGAAATCTGCATCTCTTCAAGACAGAGATTTACAACATTAATAAAATCTGTCCTGTGGAAAGAGCAGAATGACTTGTGTCATGCAAGGGTCAATGGATTTGCTCGAGAAATCAGGTGGGGCTGCACCTGTACAATTTGCCCTTCAAGTGCTTGCAAAGAAAGTCCCACCTGGATTCCCTGGGAAGGCAGCCTGGATTCCTGTAAGTAGCTTCCCAGGAGGTAGGGAAGGTTTTTTTGCTAATGCTGCGGTATGGTGTGGGGGAGCTAAGAAGTGCTGGGAACTCTGACAGTGCTATTTAGCAGCTAGACTAGCAGCTAGGCTAAGGAAATAGAAAACTTATTCCCCAAAATACATGTCACTGGAGAGGCATGTACCACCTAGGGGAAACAAGTCCAGTTTTGTAAAAGATGGCATTTGCTTTCTTGATTAATGTCAGTATTTGCTTTCCTTTGGAAATGCCTGTTTAATGGTAAATCTGAAGCTCAGGGCAGAGGCGAGGCCAGCTGTGAACTCAGGCTTTTCTCTGCCTTATCTTGGAAGACTCTCTTTCGGACCTGGAGCAGTGAAGGGAAAGTGCCTGGACTCTGGGATCCCCACACTTGCTTGCAAAGAGACACTTGACTTTGGCAGGATGCCGAGGCACCCAGTTCCTACTCCTGTATGTTTTCCCTCACTCTCTCTCCTTCGGAGATAGAACACCGCCTATGGGACAGGTAGCTGCAGAGAGAGATGCAGTCTTTCATAGCTTGCTAGCCATCGATCTCCTGAGCATTAACCCTTTGCTGGCCACCATTTCCCACTTTGGGAAGAACAAGTTCCTCTTGTGCAGGAGAGGACAGAAATGTCCAAACACCAACAGTATCAGTATAGTTCTTTCATTTGTCTAAATATGATTTTTTGAGTTTCATGGGGTGTTTTTTTGCATGATTTTGCTTTTTTTTTTTAATCTTTATATTCATTTTTGGCCACAGGGTCTCCTTTTCTGTCTTCTACTCCCCTGTGAAGCAGGGATCCCCTGAAGTAAACATTACTTGTTTTAAAATTCAGTGTTGCTTCTTTCCAATCAGCTATAACAAACCTAATTTCATTTTATTCTTAACTTTCAAGATCATACTTTTTTTTAATTAGAATTAATTCAATATTATATATTCACAATTTAAATCAGCTTTCCCCTGTGTGTTGTTGGTTTTTTCTCACACTTTTGCAGAATCTTCAGAGGCAATGTTTGCCTGGGCACCAGTGTCCAAAAGTTTGCATAAAACTTCTTCTGGTCTCCAAAGAAACATCCATTCCTTTCCTTTGGTTTTGCTTTTGCTGACAATCTACAGAGTAT
>VXBO01014266.1:48516-75611 GCA_013400135.1 Rhinoptilus africanus
TTAAAATCACCGTGCCACAAAAAAAAAAAAAAAAAAAAAAATCTAATTAATCAAATACTTTTGAGGCCACAGTGGTCAAATTATTGGGGTTTTTTTATATATATATAGTGGATTTGCTTAATTAAATCCAGTCTTAATTAAATATTGGGATATATTTTACTTTTTGAGACACGTTGCTGGTCTAAGTTTTATAAAGGATTTGAGCTCAATTAAGTGTAGAATGCTTGACATCTTATAATGCCCTTAAAATTCCTGAGCTTATTTAGATTTTACTGCTGGCAGCCTGACTTATAATGACTGCCAAAAGGAAATCTTAGGATCTTCTGAAATTGAGTAGCTGGTTACAGAAAATTCAGCATATTTTATCCTTAGAAAAGCTAACAAGGTTAAGAAGTAATAAAAAGAATAATATTGAATTATCTGTCCTCCTTTCATTAAACTTACTGATTTTATGCTAATGACTTAAAAGTCATCTTCCCTTACATAATTTGCTCCATTGCAGCTATACTTTTAATTTCAGCTTTAGTTAATATGATTGCAAAGTATGTGGGTATATTAAAAAGGATGTACTGAAAAATACTTAATCAATTATGGCTCTTTTCATCCCCCAAAAGAGAAGTGTCATTTTACTAAGGTACATATTCTATCACGTTGATTATTTGTTGATTTAAAACTTGGCTGTATGTTCTCTGCACAGTGATAGATCGACAGCTTCAAAGATTTCTCTTTGCTAGTACATTTTTTTCACTAAATATTCATATACACTTCCTGATTTATTGAATGTCAATGGTTAGTATTCATTTCATCAAGCTCACTTTTTATGAAGGTATGTCCTGTGAAAATGTGTGTACTTTAGCTAAAAATACTTTGCACTTTTACGATGATTACAGTGATTTCTCTTGCAATGACATTGAACTGCTTTAAAAACATGAATTAAAAAACCTTTCTAGAGCAGCTGTGAATTGTTATACGTATCTTCAAAGTGAATAATCTGAATGACAAAGATTCTAAGTGATTCGTCTAAGTTCAAACAGGGTATCAATACAAGTAACAGTCAAATCTTCACTCTAGCTTAATTAGTAGATCAGAGTCTTTGAGTTATCTTTAACAGTATGAAATAAAATTCTGTTCTGAAAAGTGACTCCATAAAAACAAGTGCCATATTTATGAATCATTGCTTCCATGGATATTCCTGCAAAAATTTTGCTGTATTAAGAATTCATTTTCTGGCATTGCAAATACCTTGTACAAAGCTGCCTTTAAAATGAAGGAAGCAAAATGACCCTTCTTCACAATTAATGCCCTGTTTAGCAATGCTTTTTGTGAAAAGGACCATCTAAATGGAATCCCATGTAATTCAGGTCCAGGCACTTACTGCTGGACAGAGCTTTCAAGCTATTTCACTAGGTCAACTGAAACGCACTTTATCAAATTCAAGAGACAATAAAATATAATAACCAAAATCTGTAAAAAAAATTCATCTCCTCTTAAAGCCAAAGATTAACTGCACCTGTTATTAAAGCAAATAGCCAATGTGCCCTTCACAGGAGCTCATCTGTCAAACTCCTTAAAATCTAATCATTCCTCTAGTCCTTACAAATTCAATCCATTAGCCAGAGGAAATGTATCTGTGCTCACTGCTGAATCTTTCTGAAGAGATGGGCTAGTTTGATCCCTCTTAGACTTTCAAGGCAAGGAGGACACTTCAGAAAGGAAGAAGTTTACCAGCTGTTAAGCTTTTATTACTACAGGAGAGGAAGGATGGGCATTTTACTGTTAGCCCTCCTATTTATTCGTACTGCGTTATGTAGGTATGTTATGAAGAGGTCTTGGTTTATGCTGTCAGTCTGTCTTCCTTTGTAGCAACACAGAATGCAAGGCCTAAACCTGTCCTCTCTTGGGCTAGAGGAATTTGCCATGAGAACATTATTCCATGAAACTGGATTCTGGATAAGTTGTACGTAGGGGAGTCTTTGAAATCTTATTTTTTGAAAAATACTATTCATTATGAAAAATATGTGACAAAATTACATTTCTCTGAAGCCATTACCACTTACAAATCTCTTCTAAAAAAAAGAAAAAAATCTGTTCCAGACAGAATTTTACCACAAAAGATAATGTTAGAGACCCCATGAAATGGAGTACAGTTCCTCTGAATCATTATCAATGTTATGTCAGTATGTGAAGCTGTAAGCTCAAATCTGGAAAGGGATAATTAGTTCCTTATTATTATATAGTTTCTTATCAGCGATTATCCATGCTTCCCTTTAACATTTTTTTGTTTTGATTGGCAATTGAAATATGATAGCAGATGAATTTTACTTTATTTACATAAATACACAGAATGAATACACTGCTTGAATATATTTAGCCATGCTAGGAAACCTCTCTTTTTTTCTTATAAAGAATAATGTCATTTGCTTGTTATTCACATTTTGCATTATTTCCTGGCTCACATCTGCCTTTGATTTAGCATTGCAAATACAGCGGCATCTCCTGTACTCAGTAAAAGATCAATTAAATCTTTTTTAACATACTTGTAAACAATTTAAAATCAGTATAAACATTGTTCTGAATATATGTGAAAAAAAGCTCCACAGTAGTGCGGACCAACCCTCAAAAAATTATAAGAAAAAACAAAGCGGAGTGCCCCTTCCCTAAAAAAACCCCAGAAAACCAACAACAACAACAAACCCACCCCCATCCCAAAAAAACCCCACAACAACCACCAAGCAAAACAACTATCTATAAAAGCATGAAATAGGATGCATACCACTACATTGAGCAATATGTCACCATTGCCCTATGTACAGACATAGAGATTTTTATCTGTGTCTGTATGTAAGGGCATAGATAAGCTTTTAACAGATCTGGTCTAAACTCAGTTGAAGGAAAAATATGAGTTGCAACATGAGAAATTTCAATTAAATATAATGAAAAACTTTTCCACTCTAAGGGTGGTCATGCACTGGACCAGGAACCCAAAGAGTTTGTGGAATCCTCATGCTCCACGTTAGTGAGATCTGTTTGGGCACAGCACTGAGCAACCTGCTCTGCTTTGAGCAAGGGCTTGGGCTGAAAGATCTCCAGAGGTCCCTTTCGGACTCACTGTTCTGTGATTCTTTTTATGTATGTGGTCAATCTTACTGTTCTTTTTTAAGGTACCTGTGTCCTTGCCTCACTTTCTGTTCTCTGAAAAAAAACCCCAATCAGCTGCCTAGGCTGGACAATTCTTATGCTTAAGTCTGTGGGACTCTGATAGGCAGATGAAGAAAGCTAAATGTTATGAAAAATGTCCAGATCCTTTTACTGAAAAATAGAAACTTACCCATGACTGCTGTATTGAAAGATACAATGTAATAAAGATGTAAATTCCTCCACATGCCTTGAATTGTATGTGTTTTAATAATATAAAAGGAACAGGGAGGGAATTAGAGTAAAACATGATAATGAAGTTTTCCTTGTGTTAATGATAATGAATGTAGTTGTTCATGTTATCAGTGTGTACTTGGAACAAGATGAGTCTACCTGATAGATAAACCACCGTGGTATGTTTTCAAGAGCTAATGTTGCCTGCTAATGAAAATGTAGTATCATCACTAAAGGAAGTGTTTACAAAATCCAGATTTTTATATTCAACCTAGAAGTATGGGCCCTACATACTGTGCATTACTTAGTTACCTAGAATCTTACAAAATGGACAAATACAAAATTGAAATAGGGGGAGAGCAAAGGGCTGCTTCAGAGCTTACTGAGGAGAATTGGAAGAGGAGTAGGTTTGTATTAATCACACCTGAAATATATGATATTCTGAAATTTAAGTATAGTCTGAGTAATTATATAAAGCTTTGTGTCTAGCCTAGTAAATTATTCTCAGATTATAAATTACTACAATCTGATTTCAGTTTGGCCTTTTGATAGGTTGTTTAAGCAGACTCAAGGGCTAGAACTCTCTCTGAGAAAAATTGTCCTGATCATCTCTCTGTTGATAGCTGGAAAGAGCAGCTGAGTAAACTCATAAGGAAAGTTAACTGGAGTAATTTCTTACGATCTTGAGAGGTCAGGATAGTGATATCACAGTTGCCTTCCTTTTGCCTCAGGATAAGAAAGTGACTAAGCAATAGTTTATTATTCTGGGTTTACAGGGGAGAAACATGAAATGTTGATACCAGGATGTATCAATTGTCATCAACACATCCTCTCTTGTGTTTTGATACGAGGAGTGAAAAAATAATAGCATGCACAACAATGATGCCACAAAGAACTGTGGCATTAGTTATATGCAAATACTGTAAGCTTTAAATTCTTCTGAGCTTCATTCTCAATACACCTAAATTTTTGAAATGTCACCTTTTTTTTTAGATTATAAATCATATTTCTTATTAGTTTACAGGCTACTCTATAAAATGTCTAATTAGCTTCCTTCCCTCTTGCATTTCCCTACTATCCTTGTACGGCAGAAGAGTCCCAGGATGACTAAGCCATGTTTCAGAATGCCAATTCCATTTAAGTGCACACTTCAAAAAAAAAAAAAAAAGGAAAAAGCAGACTAAATTCAGCCTTGCACTGGGGCATAATTCTTTTGTGAACAGAGCACATTGCTTTACAGAAATAGCAGTAAAAATAATTGGATGTTGGACAGCTTAGGGATGTTCATATAAATATATTAAAAGAAATATTTGTCACTTGTGAACTTTTACATCTTTTAAGATAGAAACATGGTATAAGTCATGTTCAGTGCATTCAGAAGTACGTCTTTATTCTTTGTCAGACTGCCACCTCTTGCATTCAACTCATCCTTTTCTCAAAGTCCCAGTACAAAACAGCATGTATCAGATGGCCCTCAGATAAAGATAAGAAACCATCTCACACCACAGGATACAGAAGGGAAGTTTAACAGTTTAATGTATTACATTTTTTTTATTCTTGAACAGAACAAGACTTTCCATTTTTTACACATTGGTTTTATAGACTCTGTATGAATAGCTTCTTTTAATGGCATTTCCCATGAGTTGCAGCCTACATTTTAAAAAATGAGATGTGGTTTGGGGTTCTTTTGTTTCTGGAGGCCTAATTTTGTGGTATCTCTTACAGAGCCTGAATTTCAAAGAAGGATTTAACATTTGCCTACTAAAAACCAGAATGCTTTAAAGAGTGTCCATAAAGAAAGGATAGTGCTGGCTCAATTTTTAAAATTGTAAAGGTGAAAAGGTTAGGAACAATCAGCCTTCACTCGTGCCATCAAAAACAAGATAGTTGTGTGGCACTACAAACATGAAAATGAGAAATCCTTGCTACATTAGAAATAATGCGAAGTTCAATAGGAGAACTGTCTGCAGGACAAGAGGGAAAATACATCTGTTAAAAATATTAATTATGAATAATTTATTATTATATGTTCTGTTGTTTTCAAGACATTAACTTATTTTGCAATGACTTATTTTAATTTATGTCATTAATAGAAATTATTATATACTCATTGGAAAATGTAAAATTTGCATTCTGCTCATCTTGCTTTTTCATATTGCTGCCCATCAGCATGACATTTGGATACCTCCTTTAAGTACTGAAAGGCTGCAATATGGTGTCCCTGGAGCATCTCTTCACCAGGCCAAACAACCCCAGCTCTCTCAGCCTGTCTTCATAGCACAGGTGCTCCAGCTCTCTGATAATTTTTCTGTCCCTCCTCTCGACTCACTCCAACAGGTCCATGTCTTTCCTGTGCTGAGGGCTCCAGAGCTGGACACAGCACTCCAGGTGGGGTCTCACTAGAGCAGAGCAGAGGGGCATAATCACCTCCCTTGACCTGCTGGCCACGCTTCTTTTGATGCAGCCCAGGATGTGGTTGGCTTTCTGGTCTGCGGGCACACATTGTTGGCTTACGTCCAACTTTTCATCCACAAGTACGCCTGAGTCCTTCTCCACAGGAAAATCCTGAAAGGGGAGGTTAAAGCAACATTATTTGTCCAGAACACTCACATTATTTGTAAGAGCAGAATCTGGCCCAGGAAAGGAAATGAGGAAGATGTAATTTTAGCTTCTCAGTACTATCTGAATAGGCCTGTCAGAATATGACAGCATCTGCTATGGATTAATAAGTATAAATTGCTTATCCAAACAGAGGAAATTATAAGAAAGCTTTTAAAGATTACTGTAAAGATTTTTACATTTCAGAGGAAATCAGCTGATGCTATGACAGTAGAGTACATTAAGGGACTTGAGAAGTAACATGATAGATGGAACAGCCAAGTAATTCTGAACAAGGATAAGGTATTTGGTTGTTCTAATAGTGTTTAATTTCACATTAAATCACCATTAATGTTTGATGAATGCTATATGCCAAACTGATATGAAATTCAGAAGAGGTGGTGGGGTGGGAAAAACTCTGATGAAATGAGAAATGAGTGAGTACATCCTTCTCTGAACTACATGTATTTAGAGTCAGTCATGCTATCAAAATTTACATCACCTCAACATCTGGCCTATCAAGTAAGGTTATTCATTTTCTTCCCTAAAAAGTGAGAAAATATGCACTATGATTCTTCAGGAAACTTCTTAATTTAATTATAAATGAGCATGCTAAACTAAAAATGTTTCCTTTACACCTGACACAAGACCTTGTGATCTTGCTGTTTAACCCCACCAGTAGACAGGATTGAGGAAAATGTTATTTCATGGATTTCCAATGCCTTCAAGAAGCAGAACACCCAAGATGGAAAAGTTCCATGTTGTTGCTGAGCCACTACCTGGAACCAGACATTGAGACTGCCCTGAGTGAATGTTGTGTTCTTGTGGCTGAGCTGTGCTGGTCAGTGCAATGACAACTGGGGCAAGTCTCAATAAATTGTGTGTGCACTCTTGAGGGTAAGTTTTTCCTGATACTGCCTCTCTCTTATTTGTTGTGCTCAGTAAGTTGAATTTAGCAGTATCATGGTTTTAGTGTTCCCTTTTCCCCCATGACAACTTCTTACAGTAGTGGGCACTCAGCAGGTGCCAAAAAACAGCAAAGGGCTCAGGCTGTAGGAATATACTTTTTCTTTCTCTTTAGTTTCATACTCCTTGCTATTATTCTACTAGACTACTTGACCATGATGGTTTTCTGACTTTATATGAAGTGAAGCCTGGAAAGTACTATTGCTAAGAGTATGGACATAACGCCATATAACCAGTGAGAATACTGTATTTGCCATGTTTCCACTCCTGCTGAGTGCTAAGAACATCATAGAAAGTGATAAGCATCCTCAGCTTCCAATGAATTTAGCAAAATCAAGAGCACTCAATACTTCTGAGGAGGTGCTCAGAGTCTTTAAATAATCAAGCTCTCAATAAAAATTTCTACTGCTAAAAATATTATTTTCTAGTAGTATTTGCTAAAAGTATTATTTTCATGCTTCATCTTTGGCATAACCATAAGCTAAACAAATGGTTGATTTAATGAAATGTATATTAAAGGGGCAAGTTGAGAATATGGTGTTATGGTATCAGATGTAATAGTTGTAGTGGATGCTAAAAGTAGTTTGCTGAGATGTAGATCTGTGCTCTGGAAACAGTGACATTTAGATTTATTATTGACTTTCTAAAAGGCACAGAGTAATAAAGGCACACATGGCACACGTCAGAAGCTATATTTGGTGCAGTAAAGGTAGGTTGTCCTTTGGGAGCTGCGTATTTCCAAAAAGATTCTGGGTTGTTCCTTGGTTTTGTCATATGTGGAGAATATCCACGATGTTGCTTCTATCCTGATTGGTTTTTCCTCTCTTTTTTAAGACTTTTTTCAGTACCTGAAAACCAAAACCATCTCAAGATTTTATAATCATTAAATATTACATTAATTAAAAAGGGAAAAAAAAAGATTTGTGGGTTTCTCTCAGATTTCTTGTCCTTTACGGTACATTTACAGTGAAATTGCAAAGCCTTTTCCCATGACTTGAGGAATTACAAGCATAATTTTTACTATGCAAGCTGAGATTTTCATGTAGAATTCTTGCCTCAGGATCTTCCAGAAAAACAGCAGCCGTTATGAGACTTATGTTTAATAACTTACCAACTGACATACGTAGACTTCTAAGGACATGTCCACAGCATATAGTAGAGTAGACAGGATAACTGGGAAGCTGACAGGAACCATGCTAGCTCTGGAACAACAGATAATATAACTGATGACGTTTTTATACATGTCTGACTTCCTGTCAGCACACCTACTGATTCTAAGGCTAGAAATGGCACTGCACTGAACTGCACCTGCTCAAATCTCTCTGTGAACAGTGACATATGGATAAACTTAGACATGAATAAATTATGTACTAAACCATAATCTATTACCTGAGAACATGTATCTGATAAAAAAAGTCATTTTCCTCCTATCTTGGTGGGAACCATTATTTAAGCTTCCATTTCCTATCTCTGAAAGCCTTTTCATCTTGAAGACCTGGAAGTATATCTTCAGAACAGATTTGTGCCTCTTCTGACAAATTTTTATGAGAAGTCAGAACAGGCTTTGGTGGAATGAATGCAATTGGCTGGTGAACTGCCTCTTGGGTATGGAAAAAATGAGCAATTTACACCATTTTTAGGAAGTTTAAAAACACACTACCTTATGCAGAGGATATTCAGGTTTCTGCTACTGGGCTTCCTGTTTTTATTTTCAAGCTAGGTTAAGTAATACAGTTTAGAAATAATGTTTAAATTATTTTCACTTTTTTAATGGAATGATTCTGCTACTGTTACCTCAACTAAGTCTGGTATTACAATGCTTTTTTTGCTAAGATGTTTATCTCATTCATTTTTTATATGAAAAACATGAAAATTAGAAACAACCATTTACTGGTTGATCAGCCTTGGACTTACAAGAAAAGATTCAGATAATTATGAATTAGTTTAAATTGGTGAGATACTGAAAATAAGGCAGTAGGATTTCTGATTATTTCCTCTTTAGCTTTGAAACCTCCAGGATCACCAGGAGTTACAGGGTTTGGGTGGTTTTGTTTGTTGCCCCTAACATGTGGCTTAGAGTACTGTCTCTGCAGTGTTTTGCAAAAAAAAACACCACAAGCTTGCTCTGGCTGCAGTCTAGCTTGAAAGGTACCTTCATGAAAAGTCGTTAGCACAGCAGCAAGCAGAAACTAATAAATGTAAATGAGAGACAGGCTTGACACTGCTAACTCGGGTTCAGTGCATCATGAACCATACTGTACAGCTTCCAGCTAATCCTGTGTATAGACAGATCAAGCTAAAATCTGCTTGCCAAATAGAACGCAAGCAATGCTGAAAAGGTCTTTTGTAAGTAAACGATGCAATTCACATGGTGTTTGTGTAATGCTGGAGCTTAGAATGGAAAGGGACCAATCAAAAATTAATGAAAATTTTACATCTTGTGTTTGATTTCTAGAGAATACTAGTGTTCACACCTATATGTAATACTGGATTTCTGTAATGGAAAAAGAAAATATTGGATCATAATAGCATAGTATGTTATTTGGGCACTTGAACTGTCTTTTGTTCATAGCATTTTTAATACATCTGGATTTTGTGAGGCTAAAGTTTGCATTAAATTAATAAGTTGAAATTGCCATGATATTTCATCTTTAAATGGTCCAAATTTGAATACATTTTGTATGTATTTTCCACCAAAGTTACAATTACTAAGTCAAAAATGCAACCTGAATGAACTGGTACTCTCAAAAATGTACCACCTGACTATGTCTTCTGATATACCTTATCCAAATTGCAGCTTTCTGATAATGAGACACTTTAATGTTACTTTCCACAGACTTGATGATAAAGGTAAAGATTATCAAGGTTAAAGACCCGAGAGGACTGAAAATGTCTATTTCTTAATGAAAAGGTGCTGTGCTGCTTAGACACCCTGACGCAGACAAGCGAGTGACCATCTTCTGGAGCTAGTTTAGCATTGTGTTGGACTTTTGGTTTTATTTTTTCCCAAGAATGGGATATAACACAGAGTCTTCTGAGTTACATTTTAGATACAGATCTTGAGTTTCCCAATGGATTGATAGTTATGTTCTTGCAGTAAAATAAGATAACTCAATTTCAATGAGTTTTGAATTCCATTCAAATTGATTCCTTTCAAGAGTCAATTAGAAATCATAAAACAGAAAGAAAAAGTAAATATAGGTATATAGGTATGGTCTATAATATGTAGATGATCATTATTATACTTATGGGGAACGTTATAATGAATTGCCTTAATTCACTTTAAAACATTAATGCCCCTTCTACTATGACTAATGCTACTTACATATTATGTAAATAAAGCGAGGCAGGTAGAATTTTTTAGTTATCATCGTCAGCAGCAAAAAAGGGGCAAAACACATCCCAATTAGAATATTGTAACATGTTTGTTCCACCAACTTAATATAATTGACTACAAACTATAAAAATAGGCAAAGTCATAGAAAAGCCTGAGAGGAACAGACTAAAAAGGAGAGGCTCATGGGAGATAAAGACTGAGGAGGTTTGTATCTCCTTCTGATAGCAACAATCACAATCACAGAATCACAGAATCATAGGGTTGGAAGGGACCTTAGTAGATCATCTAGTCCAACCCCCCTGCCAGAGCAGCGAAACAATATTAGAGAAGAATTTCAGGACCTTACCTAGTGCAAATTCGAGTGGGATCTTTCCCTTTTGGTCATGAATATTAACTTGTTAGCATTTTCTTTATGAAGAGCTTAAGTGCTCTTCATAAGGGGTCCATTCATGTTTGGAAAATTCTTCATATCAGGGAATTTAGCAAAAGTTAGAAGAACTTCTATAGTGTTTTCAAGTTCCTCTTCAAGTTTTGTTTTGTTATGTGGTAAACAACAGCTATAAAAAGGCTTTTTAATTTAGATCTAGCTTTGAAATTATGAATATTTTATTTTATCCTCAAGTTAACTGTTCTGTACTTTAAGGTGCTTCTTACACAAATGACCCAGTCAGTCATCCGCTTCCCAGCGCCTCTTAGACATCTGATAAAAACATGCATTAAATTGAATTACCTCATGAATATAAAGTGACAAGAAATGATTCTTCATAAAGACAGCCAAAGGGAATATAGTCATTTTCTCTCATTCAGATCTGATACGGAATACAAGAAAACAAAGCTGTCTTGTTTCTGCAGAGCCTTTAAAATGCTGAAACACCGAGAAAATGTATTCTCTACTTTCTTGCACTGTCCTAGTTGTTCTCACAGTGGAGAGATGGTGCACAGTCTTTTCACATTTCTGATTAAAACAAACACCCAGAGTGTAGGTTTAGAATGTCCACTACGGATTTAGCTAACATGACACAAAATAAAGTATTGGATTTATTTTGTACCCCAGAAAAATTTAGTTCAAAGCTGAAAATCTAGAAGATTTAAGCCGTTAAAGAGGACTTGTTTCCACTGAATTTGTTTGGACTTTCTTATATATAGGAATGATATTCTTCCAGAATATTAAAGCAATTTTATACTTTATTTTGTAGCTATGTCAACTTTGTTGGTTTAATTTTATATTTGTATTTTTTATATTCGCTTTTCTCATTTGCTTCTTGTTTTCTTGCAAGATGGAAATACCGATTCCTGGCCTATAAGAAAAATTCTATTGCGATCTTCAGCGGCTTCTACTAAATATGCAGATCTTCTTATAAGATTTCCCTAAAAGTGAAAATACAGTTTGTTGGTTTTCACCTTTAGCTACATCTTTCTTTTTTATAATCCTTAATTAAGCAAGTACATAAACACATGGTATATTGATACTAACCTGAAGTGAACTTCATTAGCAACACTTTACAACCTTCTGATGAGTGATAAGAGGAAGAAATATGTGCATATGTGTTTAACCTTAATATATTTCATAGCCTCGTTGTAGTATTTCTGATCCAATATTCACAGTCCTAGAGTATTTCAAATGTCTATGTTCCGAAATGTGTAGTGTTCAAGCTAACTTGGAATTGTATCTAACTTACTGTATTCATTTACCCTGTTTTATATATTTTATTGTTTTCTCTGACATCATGAAGGCTCTGCAGGGAGAATATTTGAACTTGATAAATTAATAATGGGACAAGGCTTTTTTTTTTTTCTCTTGGTCCTACATTTGAACAGTTCTGTGCGCAGTATTGTATCTAAAATCCTCTCACTGAAGCTCTTTGAATAGCCTATGTATTTACCCATTCTTTAGAGGAGGCAAGAGAAACACTGAGATATAGTAACGTTTGGTGCTTCTCTCAGCCAGAGCATATCTTTCATTTGTCTGCTACTAAAAAATATGTTCCATCCAAGTTTACTTTGATATTTATTAGACAGTGTGAAAGAGCACCTCCTTCTGAGCCACATTAAATGATCAGAGAAGTACATCTTTGCTGTATTTTTATGTCCCTGATTCCAGGCGATCATGTTTGCTTTTCTCCCAAGGGTGTAAGACCAACATAGACCATGAAGAGACAAGTTGTTACCAATAAATCTTCTGAGAATTAATGAAAAAGGGGTAGAGATTCCTCTTGCATTGATTTTGGGGAAGCATAACTCTGAATCAGGAGAACCAAAACATGTAACAGAATGTGTCACAAAGACTGAAAAGAAGTGACATGGCAGAAGTAGTAGGGAAATCTTGACGTTTTAAGGGCTTTGAGGTGACTGTTGCTTTTAGTGCAGTAGATTCAGAGTTAGTATAAAAGGTGCAGCCAAGCTACCTTTGTTAAAACTGTCATGTGTTGATTTTCACCTTCTTTAAAAATTATCTTTCAGTAATACTCTGCATTTTAAATGTTTTGACTATGAATATGATTTTCTGGCTTTTGAGACTTATAGATGGATGAACTATTCTTACGGGACTTTTTCAACGGCTATAACCCACTTTTCCATTATGAATTTTCTCCTGATATTTGATTTTTATGAACAGGTTCATTATTCAGTAATATTTGACTGAATATATTGTCAATATATTGTCAATATATAATATATTGACATTGACAGTAATATTTATGTATACACATTTGAGCTTTTTTTTTTTTTTTTTTTGCTAGTTGACTTAGGTAGCATTTTACTTTGATTTAATACATGCTTGCTTATTTTTCCACACCGTAACCCAAAAGCCCCCAAAAGCACTTACCATAGAGCTCTTGACTTTGCAAAATTTTCATTGCTATAAAAATTCCTATGAAGTAAAGATCAGCTATCTGCTGCTTTCTGCTTCTACTTTTGCCTCCTGCTCATTATGTTTTCCAGTCATGCATTATTTCTCAAACATTTGGATTTCAGCAGACCCAGTGATGGACTAAGTTAACCTGAAATTTGACTATACCAGTCACTGATTGTGAGTCCTAATCTCATACTGAAATAATTTGCATTTTGACACATCTTTCCATGCAGTTGTTTATGTTTAGGCTCAATTTTTTTTTTTCTGCAGTTGTTCTTTTGATAGCTAGGTAATCAGATTCCAGAAAATAATTCGTTCTCAGTAAAAGCCTAAAATAAAACCTGTTATCCTCCAAGATTTTGACTTGTAACTCAGACTGAACATTAGTGCTAATGTCCCTCTCTTGACTCAAAAACTATTGTGACATTGATCCTTAATTTTCCAACCTGCTGTCATCAGATTGAGGTCACGTCTGAAATATTTCTTAGGATTTCTTTTAGAAACAAGGCAGTACTGCAATCATATGGTCTGTCTTTCTCCAAGAAGTTTTCGATGTACTTATCAGTTTGAGCCAAATTTACAGGGGATTAAAGGTCATGAAGATAATTAAAATCCAGCAAGTTTCATGAGATCAGCAATTATCAGTTTTGTGTGGCCAGCTGTTAAGCCTATCAGCCGGCACACACTCGCTGGCTGCAGGAGCACACGCAGCCTGCACGCAGCCACAGCATATGCTGTCACTTGTCCATCTGGGTCAGCTGTGAAGTAAGCTACTGGAGAGGGACTGCAAGATTTACAAGGGCGTGAGACGTAAAGACACAGAAATGTGGTCATAAGGCAAATAAAATCATGAAAGGCCACAATATTAGAGAACTCTTTCACTGCAATGCATTGTGCTATGAAGTTATTCTATATGAGCATCCTTTATTTGACAAATATAGATTCTGCTTATGTAAAAGGAATATACTAACACAGAAAAGTAACTGATTGATTAGGGTAACTAGGGATATGGTTTTTAATGATTTTATTTTATTTTTATTACTACTTTCTATCATGGTTTAACCCAGTAGGCAGCCAAACACCATGCCGCTCACTCAGTGGGATGGGGGAAAGAATCAGGAAAAAACAGTAAAACTGTGGGTTGAGGTAAAGACAGTTTAATAGGACAATAAGGGAAGAGAAAATAATGACAATAATAATTATGAAAGAATATTCAAACCAAGTGATGCACAATGCAATTGCTCACCACCTGGTGATCAATTGCCCAGCCCGTACTGAGCAGTGATCACCGATTCCTGGCCGCCAGCCAATCTCCATTTAGATACTGACCATGGTGTCTAGGGTATGGAATATTCCTTTGGCCAGCCTATCCTGTCTATTCTCCCTCTCAGCTTCTATGGGAAGCTGAAAAAGTCCTTGACTTAATATAAGGATTATTGGCAACAACTAAAACAATATATGTTATTAACATTATTCTCATACTAAATCCAAAACACAGCAGCTACTAGGGAGAAAATTAACTCTATCCCAGCTGAAACCAGGACACTTTCTAAAAGCACTAGTAGTCTTAAAGGAAATAGTTGCAGTAATTTTATCTTACCAGATCCCCAAAAAGTCTCTGAACTATTCACTGACTGTGTCAGTAAAATCTTTACTACGAAAGGACTAGCTTTTTGTCCATCAGAACTCTCGTCAGATCTTAACTTGACAAACTGTTTAGCCCTTTTATTCTTGCATATTATATGTAAGCAGCTTCAGATTGTTACTATTACTTTGCAATTGCTAACTGAAGACTAGATACAAACATATGGTAGGCTAGAAGTTGTTTGATGTGTTCACTTTGAAGATGCCTTCAACTATCTGAAGTTCATTATTCAGACTCAAAAAAACCACACCATTTCACATGGTCTCACCTGCTCTCTGATTGAATGGCTGCAGCTTTACTAGGAAAAAACATTTGAAGCTCAGGTATCATATCAATATTAATATACAAACACAGGTATTTCCCTAAGGAGTTGACAAATCACAACTTTTGGTTTGAATAAAAATCGTTTTGCATTAATGCTTATGGACAAAAAAAGGTAAGAATTCTGCAGACAGCTTGTACTATTACAGTTCTAATAGGTCTAAAGGTGTAATCGGAAAAAACCCAGGGAAATACAATATCTTTTTTTGTTAATAAATAACACAGTTAATACAATTAAGGGGAAAAGCCTAAAGGCCTTGGGCATGGTATAATTTTTTGTTTTCTCCATCTATATGGGCTGATCTAAAACCAGATTATTACCACTCGCATACATCTTATCTTTGAAAAATATTTTGAGGGTTTTTTTTCCGTACTCCTTGTTCTTGCTCTTGCTCTGTTTGCTTTGATGAAGTTTGATCTGTCAAACAGAAACTGGAAAATTAGACATATAATTGCTTACAATTTAGTTCTAATTTGATCTCTGTTATTTCATCCATGTTACAAGGTTTAATCTCAGTTAAAACTTATATTATGGATCTCAGTTACATACATCAACTTGGAATTTGCATCTTTCCTCCTAAGTGTCATCAAAATTAATTCTTTAACTTTGAACTAAATTTGCTTTCTTCTGAATACAATGATAAACATTCAATTTGGTTGAAAAATAAAAGCAAGAGAAGTGGATATTTTATATAAGATGATTTTTTCAAGGAACACCCAAAAGAAGAACCTGAGTACAGTTTGTAGTAGCCATAATCTTCCTGATCTACAGTTATGATAACAGTAACCTTTTTGTTTTGTCTATGTCAATGATCCTTACTTTTGCCTTGGGATATCCAACTCACCTGCTGATCTTTAATTTCAAGCAAAAAAGTGACTTTTTGTGGCATTGCTTTAGCATTAAAGAAAACATTCTTTTGATCATAGAGTCATATTTTTATAGCTTTGTGAAGTGTATGACAAATGTGTGGTGTTTATCAGTGGTCATATCAAAATACATGAAGAAGTAAAATTTAGAAAGTTAAAGGTTTTGTAAGTCGTACCTAACTATTTATTACAAAAGTTATCTCTTCAATATATGAGAGGTTAATACCCTCAATGTTCACATCTTTTTGTTGTGAAAACAGGACTGTATTATCAACATGTAATGTTCTCTTATGAAAATTTTTAGTTTTCAAAAAATGCAAATAGATAGAAAAAAAATAATTGATTGAAATACATTCAATAAACATACCACGAGTCAATATTTAGACTGCTTGTTTTGCTTTAGTTTTGGACTTGACTTTTCAAAGTTCAGTAAAATCTAGCAGCATCAACTGAAAAAAATAAATAACGTTGGCTAGAGACTACCAGTTTCCACAGGTGCAAATGGATTTGATCATATGTTAATTTATTGAGAGCCAAGGGCACAACTCCAAATTACAAAACCAGATGCTCAGCTCTTTTGTCTATGTGAGAAAGAAGGAAAAGAGGAAGATAGAAAAGCCATGAAACGTGGGAGGATTCTGCAGTTTTAAGAGGATTTAAAAGCAAACATAAAATATAAGAAACTGGAGATGATTGCAAATTTATAGAGCTTATCTATAAGGTTTATCTACAACAGAGGCTCCTGAACCTTTTCTTATTATGATTTTTGTTTTTCTCCCCATGAGCTACAATTCTAGCAAGTGAGATCCCCTCCAGCAAAATTCCTTTCCGTTCTCATCCCTCCCTTTTCTTGATCTCTGGTGGCTCTTGAATCTATTATGGCACTCTGTGTGAAACAAGCTCATGTCAATTCACACTCTTTCATCTTCTTTTTTAATTAAATTCACTTGTTTTGTTAGTGGCAGCATAAAAATGTCTGTCGCAGTTTATTAAAATCTTGCATTATGAATATTTATTTTAGATATAAACTTTCAATATATTTCAATAGATAAACTGCCTTCCAGTAAAGTTTGGAAGTGGGAGGGAGAAGGAGAAAAAAAATAGAACAGAGAAAGGCTTCTTTTACAGCAAAGATGCAGACCTTTTAGATCTGTAACCTTGTAAAAATTTAGATAGTAATATTAAATGCATTGCAGGCTAGAACTGGACATTCGGGGGGGGAGTTAATTAGTGAACCTTTTAAATATAATTCAAACTGGGTGTAAATAAACCTTCAAGAAGTGATATATTTGCCTTTATTGGTAGCACTGACTTCCTTATTTTAACAACACCTTGAAATTATTTTTTCTTTCTTTCTTTTTTTTTTTTTTCTTTTGTGGTGTTCATGACCTCTTCTCTGTTATTTTGGTCTCGAGGCTATAGCAAAAATATAGTTCACCTGTTTCCAAGTGTGAATTTCAAACAGTATTGGGGAGATATTTAAATCAAAAATCAGTTTTTCTGTAGAAGGTCTTTCTCCTTCCATTCAATCAAAGATCTTGGCTTGTTTTTCACAAATAGCTGTGTCCAGTTGTTATTTAAAATCCATTATGGCCAAAATTAATCTCTTGATCTTATCTTTCAAATTGTTTCACTAATTCATTTTCCATCTTAGGCAGCAACACCACTGTTCTCCAAATTACTTCACTGATGTCAAAGCTTAAACTCATGCTGTCTCTAGGGGGATGCTTTCACTGGGTTTCTCTCAAACCTTGTCAGTCCAACTGTGCACACAGTCAAAACATTTGTGCAAGCTTTTATTATTGCCTACATTAACTATGACAACATCTGTTCTCTAAGCCTTGCTTACAGCAGCCTTGTTCCTCTGAAGTCATTGCAGAATATTGCTGGTAGAGTCATCCTGAATTAATTTACTGGGCATTATATTGACCCTACTTATGCTCCTTCAGCATTTACTTATTACCTATTTTCCTCTTCTGTGTTTCCCATAATTCAGTCTAACAATAATTGTAACATCTAATCAGACATAAATGTGACTTTCTTTATTTTTCCTTCAAGTCACTTTTGCTAAGGTTATCAAATTGAGAAACCATTCAAGTACCCTTTCCACTGCAGTGAATAAGTATTAACTTATATCTAAGTCTTTTTCCCAACTTTATTTTTCCTGTTCCCAAAATGACAATGAAAAACCCAAAGCTAATAAAATACTGCCCCTGGACTATCTTGCGGAGTTTTTTTGTTTGTTCTCATTCATGATAACATAAGGACTTTGCTAACAGAGGATTGTTAGTGTAGATAGAGCTTTAGTTCTTGAAGGAAATGCAATTAAATTGTTGTGTGGATGTACATTGTGATGGGAATTGAGTCAGTCAAACGAGTTTGTCCAGACCTTTTCTGTATAGACAGCTCTCCAAAAGCTTAAAATTTAAAAAAAAAAGTAAATGAAAAACTTTTTCAGAACTTTTAAATGACAAAAGCTGCAAGTGAATAGAAATGATAAGAATTATAAAATATTCTCCCACTGCAGCCTTGCAGGCTGCTTCCTGCTTCCAAGTTTGTTTTCTTTTATGAGGTCAGTGGCTCTGAGTTGGAGAAAACTCTATGAGGTCCCTTTTGGCTTCTGAAGAGTTTCTCTTTCTGTCATCTCTGTGGCCTGCCTCAGAGGTGGGAGTCAGTAGTACCACTGATATACCAAGATATGAAGTGACAGGTGCCCCGAGACTGTTTGTTCCCTGATGCCTTTCCCAGAGCTACTGGTGTGGATGCCTTTGCTTTGCCTCATGCTCGGCTGCTCCCAGAGAAGGAGCAATCTCTCCCTTCTTGCAGGAGTGCTCCATCCAGCACAGACTTCTTTTCAAATGAATGAGGAAATAATGTACACAGACATCATAATATACAAACTGAGAATGAGATACCATCCATTGCACATTCAATTAACTGTCCTGGACTGTTTGGACAAATAAAATTAATTTGAGGACATAAAATCAAATCAGTTTACTGATAACATGAGTGAGGTTGTATCAAACACGTATTTGGCAGAAAAAGGCAGGTTTGAGACCTTCATTTTTAATTGTCCACAAGTTCAGCAACTGTCAAGGCAAGTATCATGACTCTGTCTATAATCAATGAGGCCTCACTCAACCTATACTGAAGTAAATTATCCTTCCTGTTTCAGGCAAGAGTGAATGGAGGTACCTCTCTCTTTTCCATCATTATAGAAGAGAGTTTAGGCACCTTTTAGAATGTCATCCTTGTGTCTTAGGGTTGATTGTATTGTTCAGTTTAAAATTCTTCAGAAAAAGTGTTTTGAAGTCTGAGTGGTTTTACTTGAAGGTTTAAAAACAAGGAATTTCAAGACTTAATTTCAAAATGAGTTTGGTTTTATTTTTAAACAACCAAGTACAAAATAAGGTAACAAACCAGTATGACCTACCATGTTTTAAGATGAAAAATATATTTTCACTAAATAATAGACTGGTTAAACATAGAAATATCAGTGGAATTACAATTGATGGATTGGCCATGTAATTGCAATATTAGTAAACCAAGTTTTTCTCTTAATTTTTAAACTACTACTGAATTTTGAACTTCACGAAAATGGTAACCATTTATTTAGTTATATTTAATTAATATGGCTGTGCATTATCTATGACCACTGCTATTTTGATTTTCTTAATAATACCTTTTTGTTCTCCATTTTCCTCACCTCCTAATGATGTATTTTCAAGACACTTTGCCCATTTTAGAATCCATTCAAGACCTTGCCCAATTTAAGCATTCTTGACTATACAATACTTTTTTAAAAACTTGCTTTGATATTTACTTTAAAATAGTAAAATACAAACTGTGAAAAATTTCCCAAGAAAAATCTTTGCCAAAGTTTTACCCATTTCTCAAAAGCTTAGTTGACTTTATAGTAGTTTGCAGATATATGAGGGAAGAGAGAAAGACATTTAATATTATAAAGTTAAACAAAATTATGAAGAAACAATTAATTTCACTGAACAATAGAAAGATGGTCTAGATGGACATCATCTGGGATGAACTTAATAAGAATAAATAGATCAGCTGACTCCAGTAGACTTCATCTTGGGAGGTTCGGATTATACCTCTGTTCTAAATTTTCTAGGCTGATACTTAATCCTTTTGTCTTTTGCTATATGTTGCTATTCTAGGTCTCCTTTCTGTTGGGATATCTTTTATTGTAGCACATATTCGTATGTCTTTCATGTTGTGTCTGCCCTTACAAATACATGCAGTTTTTGCTACACTGTAAATCTAAAAAACGCCTATGCTTAAGAAGGCAAAAATGTACATAGTGGAGTGCTGTGAACCAAATCTTGAAATCCTTTTCCCATCACATTTAATTAAAATTGTAGTAAAAAAAAAAAAAATAAAATAGGATAGCTTTGGGTATTGGTAAAAGAATATGAATGTTTTCCTTTCTAGATCAATAATTCAAATCTGTCAAAGTTGATGGAGAGCTATAATTCCATCAAGCTCTTTTCTGCAAGCAAGAAGTTGCTTTGTGGACAGTATGATTCAAGTTAATAGTAGACAAGAGTCTATATGGCAAACCTGTTACAGAGAATTTGAACTACTCAGCACTCATAGTGGCAAAGCCTTTATTAGAGTAGGTCTAAAGATTAGATGTAAATGTAAGTGTACCACAGTTCCTTCTTTTGGCTAGCCTATCTAGCCTAATACACAATTAAGTTTAGTGCCTATTTAATAGCATTTTGTATCTTAGTGGGAAACTTTAGTTTCCAATTCTGTCAAGGCACATATGCAAACAGTAAATTAACAGATAAATTCAGCAAAATTAGGACTGTCTTCATCCCTCCAGTCAATTAGTAATTATGCACTCCTAGGTAGTCCAATGGATTTTAAAATTACAGCAAAGTGGTGTTGTTTCAGGCGACCCAGTGAACTGTCCTTGTTTATACTTTCCAGTCAGCCCTGAATTTGTTGTCAAGGGTAAGAACTGTGCAGGCAGTACTATACGGAGGATCTGTGGAGCTGGCCAGACAGAATATTTTGGCAATGATGCTGGGGGTTTTTCTCTCAGGTAATGTTAATTCACTATAATAAAAATTATTTGCAGGCATTTCACTGTCATTGACCTCATATTTGGGAATTTCTCTTCAACAGAGGCTGTTCCACCAGTTGGATAAGCAGGATACTCAGCTGTACTGATTATTAGGTTAGGCAGAATCACTGTCAGGTCTTACCTCCCAAGTAAGTTCTCTAGGACTGAGCTGGAAAGGCAGTCTCTTTTGAGCATTATTCTTCCCCATAATATAGTCCTAGAACTTCAGTGGTTTTCACTAAGAAACTAATGATATACCACAGCTATGAGGAAATTTAGGTTCATTTTCCTACTTAAGTATGACTCAGAGGCACGGAAAATACCTTTTATGCCCATGCTTTGATTGTTTTCAGGTGAGACATTGCATGCCTATAAGTCCCACATCTCTTTGGTATGACTGAATTTGATTGTTGAGAAACAGTTACATGTCAAAACTTTGCAATACTTTTCAAACTCTGTTCCTGGTTCTCAAACTGGGTTCCTGGTTTGGGCAAACCTAAATGATTTCTATATTAAATATAAGCAACGTTCTTCTTGCCACAGTGCTAAACATATCCAAATCTTATTTGCTTCTGCATGTACAGATGATCGAGTAGAAATGTTGGGAGGGATAATGCAAGGCAGATTTATTCTAATTTCCATATAGGAGGAAAAGCAAGGATACACTTCTTTGTTCTTGAATCGGTAGGAAAAGGCCTCTCTTCAACTCACTGAAATAATGTAGCACAATATGCTAGCTCAGGAATGTAGAAAGGACTCAGCTTCTCATAGGTATGCTGCAGTTAACAGTATGTACTGAAATACCATCACTTATAAATTTATCATGGGGCAGTGGTGTGATATACTACTGATTATTTCCCTCTCCTGCCTTATTTTCATCACTAATTCAAGAATCTTCTATTGAAACTCATATCCGTGACAAAGGAGAGAAAAATACCTCTTCTTGGTAGAAGCTGAGCCAAAGAAAGAATGGGTTGAGGTACATGCTGTAAGAAATACTGAAGCCCTCACCATAATTGAGCCACAAGTGACCTCTTTAGAGTAAGGAAGGGGAAAAAAAAAGTCAGTTATCCAGTCTTTAGGAAGAAGAAGAAAAGCTGGCATCAGAGAAGCCCTTAAAATATTTGTTTTATTCATGTAACCATGGCCACAGCTTTTAGTCATGATTAATGCATGCCACTGATGCATCGCTTTTAACATTTGTTTTTATTTAAAGAAACTAAGTAGGCAGTATTAAAAGCCTCTAGATTCAGGTTTTCAGCTAAAAAAGAAAAGAAAGTGAAAGTTAAAAGCAAAGTGGTCACTGATGGCATAAAAATGAGGACAATGTTCTGATGCTTTTCAGAAGGGAGATTATAGACAAGAGCGCCAGAGCACTACAAAAAATATTGCTAAGGTATCTGCATTGTAGGTTTTTTGTAAATACTTTTTTTTTCTTCCAGTTTAAAGGAAATTGATTAAAGTAGTTTTGAATTATCTTAGAGATGTGTTGTATGAAGGAGAGTGTTGGGGTTTGTTTTCTTTCAGGGAGGGAATAATGGAAAGAATCAAAATGCCACCCACTGAAAAAAAGTTATATTGTCTCCTCAAAGGGCTGAAGGGCTAAAATAAAAACCATAGCAGTACAGAAGGAAAACAACATAAAATTATTTGGTCAAAGCAGTCAAGTGAAAGTGTATGAAACATATTCTTAGATGAGTATTTTTGCTCCTACCTCTTCCCTCCTGCCAAGTAAATGCTGTATGATATTTCAAAAGTGTTAAATAACTAAACTCTTGAACAAGGCAATAAGACTTTTTTCTTAGGAGTACATGATACAGAGTGCTGATATTTAAGGCATTTAGGAATTTTAAAGTATGCTTGCAGAGGCAAAGCAGCAAGATGGTAGGCTTACAGATCTTTGTTTATCTGTTGCTTCACACATGCAGTAGTTGAGTGGAAAATCTCTATTTAGTTGTGTTTCACTTCCTCTTTGGTATGATACAGTATTCAAAAATGTTGACTGAGGAGAGATGAGTTGGGATTTTTAACCATTTTTAGACATTATTGTAACAAAATGCTAAAGGAAAGAGTTTATGAGATAGGCTAGAGAAGTATTTCTGTCTCTCAGGGTCCTGTCAGTGGTCAACACTGACTGTAACTGGGAGTTTTATATCTTCATGTGAGCCTTTTAAAGGAAGGGAAGGGTACTCTTAAAAAGAACAGATGAGGGAATAAAATTGGCTGAAGTAAAGAATTCACCCCATCATCAGAAGTTTCATTTCTAAAGAGGTATATTTAGCAATGTTAGTTTAATTCATGCAGTATGAGTCACTTTAGGGAAGTAATGATTCCTTAAACAGAGGTAAATACATACCAGTTAAAGAGAGCATAAATTAATATGGGCTTCCAGATAGATCATTGATAAAAGGTACAATTACTAGCCTATGACAATTTTAAACAGAGAATTCCTACTCTTTCTTGCAAAATTCCTGTCAAAAGATATTAAATATTTTCCCAAATATTGCACATAATCTTAAACATTTTGAGACGCTGACATGCAAACTTTAAATACCGTGTTTCAACAACTTTTTAGGAAGTCATACAGTACATTGGTTAATATCTACGCTATTGATAATCTTCTCCATCATTAATTAATTTATTCTGAAATTGGAACAAACATATTTATGTCCTTTGGACATACAAATCCATACTAAAAGTACTATAGCATATGAGGTCTCTGGATGTAAACTGTGTTTCATCTTATTGAAATGAACATCACTTTAACGGCATGGCAAGGAACATAACCAGAAAGGGTTAATAATAATGAGGAAATATTTTGAAACTCAGCTGATTATAGTGAAAACTGACGAAGTTATTTCTGTGAGACCTTCAATTAATATTTGTAGAGAAAATAGTATCTTATGCTTGTGTGAAGAGACATAGAAAACCATTTGATGGTATGAGAAAGAGTAAAAAAAATCAAAACTTCAAGGAAAAAATAAAATTGAAGTAAAGAAGCCAAAGACAAAAAGCCAAAAAAAAAAAAAAGGTGAGGGAAAAACATAGAGAAAACTAGAAAAGTAGGAGAATTAGATTGCTAGAGAAGGCAAGAGGCTAGTTTGACTATCAAGCGAATTATCACACGCAGGGTTCAAGACAGAGAAGAAAATTAAGATGAATGGGGTTCAAATACTGAAGATGATTCCCATCAGGTAAGTTCAACATGAAGACAACAGCTTCATTCTTAAAATTAGGGGTACTCAGTGGTTCTTAAAATAACAACAACAAAAAGGATTCGAAGGAAAATTCATGGCCTTAAGAAAAATATATATTGTACAAGGCTGTGTGTAAAATTAAGATCCAGGCACAGCTATGCAAAAAAGATATTTTGCACCGCTTTTCTTTATGCAGATCTGATGTTGTATGAAGATGGTTTTTGACTGGGATGTTACAAAGGAAGGAGATCACCAGAGTAATTTCAAATTTTAAAAGTTACAAACCTCTGGATGAACTGAGAGATAATTCAGTTTACTTCTTTACAATACAAATAACTTCTCGTGATCTGAATTTGGTGGGAGGGGGAGGAGACTTCTTCACTTTTGCCTAGGGAAAGAATTATTTCACCAATTAAAAAGAAAGGGGATTGCATGTTGCCTAACACCATAGGCAAATAGTGTCTTCTATGTCATCCTAGCTCCAAATCTGATTCTCAAGCAGGCTTTCTATTGTGATAGGTCCCTTTGCTCCCGGTGTTCTTTTTTTTTTTAAAAAAAATAAATAAAATAAACCAACAAGTTGGAAAACTGGATGCTCTATTAACACAGCCAAAGTGAGGATTTCTGTTAAGAGATCAAACAGAATGACACATCTAAAAGAGAGGCAGTAAAGCGTTCAGTACTTGCTTCTGTATTATGTCATCCTAGATGGTTTGTCTTTTTATTTCCTAACTGGTCAAGTTCTTTTCTCTGCTCTTCTTTTCATTGATTTTTCCCCTATTCCTTGTTTGCCTTCTGCTTTATTTTTCTCCCATTTTTTTTTTTCTTTTTCTGTTTTCCCCTACATTTTGTACAGAAGACTCCATCTCTCTGCACATTGTGCTCCTTTATCCAATCCCTTCTGTTGTTTTCTCCTTTGTCTTCTCCACCCATGACCTACCAAGCTGCAGGAAACTTGACCTCACAGGATGTAGCACTTCATATTTTACTTATTTATTTATTACTAATCTCACGAGTGAAAGACTGATGTATCAATGTAGTCCATTGCACAGAAAGAAAGTGTTAACCCTCACCCTAACTAAGAAAGTGTTATACCTCAAATACATAGTCTGCACTAAAGCCAAACCATTTCCCCTCAAAGCAGTTATAGAGTGCGATAGCACTGGCTTTTCCTAATTCAATACTGGCCCTGAGCCTTTCTTGACAACAAATACTTTGAATTAAATTCTAGCTAGCAGTTTTTAAGCTTGAAACCAATGCAAACCTTTTCTGATAGCGAGAAATAAAGCTGCTTATACTTTGGTCTGTGCTGTCTTGTGCTGTGAAACCTTCTGGCTTTTCTGAAGCTGAATGTGAGATAGCCCCTCCTCTGCACAAAGAAAATGTCATACAGAAACAGAAAATATCATATTCGCTGTGTTAAGTGGTAGAGCTACTTTTGCTTCTGATGCTCCGTGATTGAAGTAACATTCCAAATACCTGCAAGGGGAGAGAGGGATTTGAGGATTCATGCAGCACTCTCCTTGGCTTTGCCTTAGCCACTGTCATGAACTTATTTCTCTTTGTGAGCAGACAGCCCTTGAAAAGTGGTGAATCTCAACACCACACTAGAGAGTTCATGTCCTCCCTGTGTACCTGCTAGCTTAACTGCATGCTGATTCTGCTGCCAGTGAAAGAAGTGAGGTTTGCCCCTGGCTGTTTCTTACTCCTTTGAGGACAGAAAATGCGTGAGCATTTCTCATGCAGAAAATGCATGAGTCCCTGAGCAGTAATGATTTTCAAATACGTCTCTTTAGCCTACATACATGAAGTTAGAAATCCTGTATAACTATTTGTAAGTACCTGGAGACTTATGGGTCTATACTAGTTACTAAAATCAGATGCATAATTGCTGTTCTTGTGGGAGAAGATTCACAGAGTAAGAGTCATTTAAAATGGGCACAGAAACCAATTACATACATTGAGGGGATAAGATCCAGTTCAAATTTAACAGGATATAGGCACTCAATGGTGTCCTTCTGATACATACAATAATTGAGGATTAAGATAAAAGTTATGGTCTCCCATTATCTATAATTGGTCATTTACAGTTTTTCAAAAAATGAAGGCACTTTTTCAACTGCCACAATGGTGACAAGCATAAAATAACATCTCAATGTCACTGCAATGTCCCTGAAGTTAACCCTTCCTTTCACTCTGAATTCCTGCTTTTCTGAGTTGGGCATAAACATGTCCTTCCATCATTCCAGTAAATTGTTCTAAGGACCTTTAACAGTCTTTACCTGTGTGGAGAGAGGACATTAAAAATTCTCAGTCATATTGCTGACTTAAAAAAAATAGTAATTTTGTCACCATGTACTTTAACTACAACCGAGCGTTTGCTATAGTTACTGGTTTTGAGAAACCTTGAATTTAAGGTTTGGATGATGAATAGAAGCCGTAGGTCAGAGATCTCTTCAACCTGAATTCCCCTCTATTTTGGCTGTTGGAAGTGGGATTCATGAAGTGAAGTTCCAAGGGAAGATGTTCAGAAAAGGCTTCTCACACATACATTAAAGTCAAAGTCTGCCAAACCCTTCCTTCCTTCCATCTTCCCTACTCCACTACCTCCTTTCCTAAGTTTCTTCCTTCCTTTCTTTCATAATCTGCAAAAAAAATAAAATATGTTACTGGGTAAAAGTAGACCTTGGATGGGCCTAAGTGCATCTGAAGTCTCATTTTGATTAACTTTGTTTACACACAGAAGCCCTCATCTCCTTCTGGGAGGGGCATGACTTTTAATCTCGTTCACTCAACTAACTCGTATTTTCCACTCCAGGGGATTTTTTTTTTTTTTTTTTTTAAGCATCTGCCTT
>VXBO01014266.1:75628-98210 GCA_013400135.1 Rhinoptilus africanus
CTGGCCTTTAGATTGTTTAAAAAGGTAGGCTGGAACCAATATAGTTTCATGTGTAACTTAGATAATACCAGAAGATTATCGGTAAGGTATGTGTTCATGCAGTTAATAGTTCCTTCTTTCTTGAAGCATCTATTAACCATTACAAGTGGCTTTAACAATACATATCATGTACGAGATTACGGCTGTGCAATATTGTGGGACACATATTTTTGTCGAGTCTCCTCAGGTTATATTATTAAAAGTAAATATGAGAATCAAGGACAGATCTTTCAGCTACTGTGGGAAAAAAGTGAGAGAAAATGAAAGTGCTATATAGAGTTCAGGGGAAGGAATGTTAATGAGGTGTTTTGATGTTTTGGAGCTACAGACTTTCAACTACAGTCATTCAATTTCCCTTTCTTCCTTTCCCTGGTGGCTTCTGGCATTGCTCAACATAGGGATACCCATCTGGCTCTGCACTCTTCTCTGTGGTACAATTAATGTTGTTTTTGCATGCACACCTTCTTTGTCTCAAAATCACTAGGGAGAAAGAATGCTAGACCTATTCTTTCTATGCCATTTAATACAATAGTCTTCTTTACAGAATTTATTTTGCAAGCAATTATTTTCACTATACATCATTAGATTCCAATTAGCTCCACTGCCCATTTGACAAAACGTTAAATTGCCTTTCATTGTGGCAAACCTGGATTAATCTCAAGAAGTATACTGTTGGAATAGGCCCTGATGCAGTGTTAAATACTTAAACAGTAAGATTCACAAATCTCATTTTACATTCAAGACCTTTTCTTCTTCTCTGTATATTTGTATAAGTGATGTAACAGTTCATGAGACAGTTGTAGATTTGAGCACAGGAGCAGCAAAACATGCCTCTGAGAACCATGAACAGAAGCAGTACTGCAATGTAGTATTTATTTCTGTTCAACCTGCTGCTGGAACACATACATTAAAAATCGGCCATATATGAAATCGTAACTGTGATACATAGTCTTTGCAGAGCAGGAAAAGAAGTGAAACTCTCCACTCGCCCTTTTTGATTTCCTTGATCTGCGCCAGTTATGATAAAACCACAGCTGAGAATCTGGGGTAGAGAAGGAGAGATAAGTTGCATGTTTTCTTCCTCAGATGTGTTCTCAGACGACCTTTCTCCTTTACAAGTCTGAGCAGGAAATGGCACTGGCACAGCATGGCATCATCCAGTGCGGTAGATGATGTGGATTATTCACTCCTCCAACATAAACTGAAACTCGTGCAGTTCCCTTCTAGTGCTTGTTGTTACGTTTTTCCTTGTTGTTTCAAAATCCAGTCTCTGCCTCCTATTGCTTTGCTGTTTATCAATTAGCAATTCTATTTCTTTTATCGTGGGAATATTGAATCATTATTTTTTCCTCTACTTGTTTGCACATCTGGGTAATCACCATAGCAACTGATGTATGCCAGGTGTCTGCTCAAAAAGAACTCTATCCTCCCAGTCTCTCTCACTAAATTCATTACATTAATTGCCAAGCAGATATTAAAGCAAACACAGGACTGAATAACACATGAAAAAGGCATATTCCTTATTTTAAACATTGTAAGCAATTCCTATGTAATCTAAAATAGATATCAAATATATAAATCACTTTAGTGCTTGAGTTGTAAATTAATATGCAAAATAATAAAACTGCAAAATTTTAACTTAGAAGAGGACAAACACACTTTGAAATAAATGCTACTAGTCTTACTTGCATAAGATCTCTTTCTCACTGCAGTGAAACAACTCTTAATGTTTTTATTTTCTTTTTAATTCTTCTAAAGTAACATAAAGGTTGTACAGTTAAGAATTCAAATATCAGGCAAATAAGGTAACAAGGTTTGAAAACCTAAATAACCCTGTCTTGTATATCTTGTATGTCCCAAGTTTAGATCAAACTTGGGATATACACACCATTAAGTTTTACTTTATACTTCTAAATGTACAAATTAATCCTATGTATTGTCTTAAAATTCTGATGGATTTTAATCATGATAGACTTTAGCACTTTTCATACTTTTGCTAGAATTTTTGTTTTTCTCATATTCTGTATCTGTTCTCCCTTCATTAGTATACTAATAATTTTCTTTTCAGCTAACATCAATTTTCCATAAACGTAATTCAAATATTTAAACAAGAACTCATGACATTTTTTATTAACAATTTTTTATTTGACAATATTAAGCCCTTGAGAAAGTTCCTCATGCTAACATGCCATTTTTTCCCCCCTCAAACATGGTATTTTGTTTTTTGAGACACTAATCACAATAATTTTGTGAAAAGACAAGATTGTATGGTGCGGGTAATATCCCACATACCAAATTAACATCAGTTGTTTCTGCATGTCAGAGTATAGCTTTGCATCTTTAGTATTCTCTTTTTGTAGCCGTTATTTTTAATAATAATTTCCCATCACAAAATACAGAAAAATTAATGTATAACACCCTTATGCATTCTGATACTTTAAGATTGCATCTAAATCACAGGATCAGTATATGCCACAGTTCACTCTGGTCACCGTGGACATCCAGTCATTCAGATCAGGTAGCTGCCTGGCACAGGCTGCGTGCTCACTGGCACACATGCCTGCCTGTAATTTCTGACAGTACGGGAGCATGATGTAAAGCTGGATGTTGTCTCTGTAGAAACAGGACATGATTTAAGAATCTCCTAGGTTTGGGAACTAGGATACTTTGAAATTATTCACAAGGTCATTTGATAAAAAATATTGTCATTGCTAAATATTAGTAATTAATGAGAAGAACAAAAAATTCTTCTGCTGCTGGTCTCTTACCTCAATTAATCCATTTTTTTTTGCAGAAAAAGGCTTGCTACATATGGTGGGTATTGAAGTACCTTTAAAACTTCAGAATTCAGAACATTTAATATCATGGTTATAAATGTTAAAAGTGTTCCACTGTGGACCTGAATTTCCTGAAGATATATCCTTGACACCTAAAGAAAAGACATTTATTGCACAAAACCACTGTTTCTTTAAAAGTTTCAACAGTGAGCATGCTAGGCTCAATGTTACATTTACTCTTAGATTTATATCAAATAGCTCTGAAGAATGATTTTATAAAGGAGTGAAACCTCTGTGTTTTCTGAAACCCTTCATCATCAACTAATTTTCAAGTCATAGATACTTCAACTCAGGTGAACACTGTGGAAGAGTTTAAGTGTTATAAATTCAGGCTAATACTGAAAAACATCATGGTGTGCTAACTATAGATAAATTCATACAAGCTCTTATACATAAACAAAGTTTATTTCTACTTTGAGTTCAAGTTACTGGAAAATAGAAAGACAACAGCAGTGATTACATTGGAAAATAAGGCTGGTGATAGTTTGATTCAGCATCTTCAGATTAACTTAAAAATAACATCTTTGTACCTTTATGACAGAGAATATAATACTTTTTTTTTTATTACAATCTAGTATTCAAAAATGTCTCCCCTACCACTTCTAAAATCTTTACTTGACACTTGAAATTATTCCTATGAGCATATACTGTACAAATGTCAAGCCTTTTTAGCTGTTTCTGTCACGCTATTTTTAAGTCTGGAGTATAATAGACTCCCTTAAACATGCATGAAGGTAATACTAAATGCGTAACTATTAAGCTGTATTCTTCAAGTAGATGTTGATTCATCAACAAGAGGCTACTGTATACTGATACAGAAGTTTTTCTAGTAATATCTCCTGGGCAATTTGATATGAGATTTTGTAGGAATAACTAATCACATTTCAGATCTGAAGCTATTAATTACATTTGTTTGTATTAATGTGTTGCTGAGTACTTTTAAATCTGTTTAGTAAATGTAATTAATTCTCTTTTTTTCCCCCTTCCCCATTTATGCTTCGATATCTCTTCTTCCTTCTCTCTCTCTGTCTCTCTATTTTCCTCCCCCCTCCTATCCTGACAGTGAACTAACTTGCACAATTACACTTTGAGTTCACATATAGAAAGGTGACTTTGCAAAAGAGTAATGCAGTTTGATGGAAGATCATAAATGAAATTGAAATGCTTTTTCTGATGATCCCCTGCTCCTTAAATAAAAATTAATGGAACATGTTACTGTAGATTTATAAAACTGCAAACAGCAGCAGCAGCAGCAAATTGCTGCCATTACCCTCAGTACATATTATAGAAAATTAAAATTTTATTTTGAGGGTTATGCAATATGCTTCTGATTAGTTCAAGTTAATTTAAATGATACTACGTTTTTCTTTGCTTTGTAGAAAAAGTATGTTCTTTTTCAAGTGGTCATTTAATTCTGTCATCTGCATCCCATAATTTATCCTTCTTTCCTCACTTCAGAATATGTTCTGGGGACTGAGTATTCTCTCTGATCATTTCAACATTTTCATTTAAGAGAGATACAATTTTCTCTCAAATACACCTTTTACAATCTATGAAACTCTTTCTTATATATCTTGTCTTTGCATAACTGTAAGAGATTTGTATGACACCATGAGCATGAAGGCTATTTCTCCTACTAAAAAATCACAGGCCAGATTTTTTTCAAGACATGCTCAGCAAACTACCTATCATGACACAGATAAGCAAAGCTATTTCACAGTAAAATAACTGATCTTAAATACATTTTTTTTGACATAGTAATTTAGTCATTATTTGTTGAGGAAAAAGGCTACTCTGCCTTTACTGCAACATAAAAGTGTCCATATGGGTAGATATCACACAATAGCTGGATTATTCCATCCTAATTTCCAATCTTTCTTGCATTTTTATACAGACATATGTTCATCAGCTTCAATACTATATCCATCATAGTAGAATTATTAATGTGTTTTCCAGTAATATTTCTATAAGTTAAGGATACCTTTATAAGAGAAAATCTAAAGCACACAGGAGTGTGATCTAAGATCAATCATGTAATTTCTGGTGTTGCAAACTGAACCCAAGCATATTTTTCAAGTGAAATGTTATTTTTCTTTCACTTGATTTCTGAGAGTACCTCAGAATCTTTGAAGTCAACAAAGCATCTGTTTTTCAAAACAGGAACCGTGTACCTGCCTAATTTTTTAACCTTTTAAGATTAGTGTATCAAAGTAAAATTTGTTTTCATTTAGTCTAATGATACAAAGGTAGAGTCTGGAAAAATATTTTTAGTACTCAGAAGAGTTAAGATTTTCTTCCCTCCACTGCCCCCTAAGAACATCAGAGATTTTGTTTTATCACACTTCAGTGCAATAAGGACTTGGCCCCAACATAGTTTAGTTTAAATTAAGGGGCATGCCTGATCATAGTCCTTGGTTTAGGCAGCATTTCTTTGAACAGGGAAGTAAACTGTCTGAGTTTGAAGATCCATTATCCATGGCTGTTGAGTAGCCATGAGTTCCATTTTAAAACAAAATTTATAATTTATTTTAGTTGTCTGAAAGAGAACTGTAGGAGGAAGACAAGTAGGGAATACATAGAGAAAATACCAGCCACAAGTTAACTGACAGACTGCTAAGGCTGAAAATACGCTGCATTTAATATAATCATTGTATCAGATATGGTTCCAAAAATCAGCAATTTCATTAATTTGTCGGTTTGGTCCAGAAACTCAAGAACTCTCATAATAAACAAAGACCAAAATCCATGTGACCATCACACTGTGGCAGACAGAAAGCAAATAATGACACAGAGTCACGTCTATTTATATGTGCGTTGCTGTTCAAGGTAATCTCTCTACATACGGAGGAAAAGAACACCGTGAAAGGGGATGGATGAATCATTACAGTGATTTTCAGTTCCTTGCAGAGAGCCTGATCTTGCTGATCTACAGCATTCTTTGAAATTCGTTTTCGGCAAGTCCCATTTGTTCTTTCTCTGTTGCTCTTATTGATGTCCACAATACAGCTCTAAAATGGTTACTGGAAAACAGAGCGAAAGAATTAAGATTTTAATACTAGAACTTTCCTAGAATGCAGATTCTCACAGTAGCTCAGATGTGCTACATTTGTGGTGTTGGCTCTCTCGATTGCAATGTCAACATAGCTTTTACTTGGCCTTTGCCCAGTATGTGTAATGAAAGATGACTGCATTTTCCTTCTATATTAACACTAAAACTGGACAGTATTGCCCCTTTATGCGCAACATAGGCCATGCATAAAATAACCTAATGCACTATAAATTTCCTAGATGTAATTTAAAGAGTAAGGAAGAGTTCAATAAAATTTTAATGAAATTCTAAACATTAAGCAGACTCAGAATAGACCTCAACTTTCAACCTAGCTGTTTTCTTCAAGTGCAGCAGTGCAAAGAAAAAATTATTTACTTTTCAGCTTTCATTCTTTATCTCCTTGCGTAAATGAAGGACTTCCGTACAGGATCTGTTATGAGACTATGCAAAACTAATAATTACCTTTCCAAACCAAATAATTACCTTTCCATACCAAAATATGAATATCCCCAAAAGCTGTTATTGTGTAAAACATATCATGTAGCATCTAACAAAGAGCCTTGAGGGCCTTCATAATTACTGACAAGGATATTAGAACTGACAGATTTCAGGTGTATGCTACGGAATAAAAAGGAAATATTGTAGGCTTGATTAACAATTTCTCGTTTATGTTTACACTTTTGACAAATCTGACAAGTATTGTGTTACAAGAAAAATCTGGTTTTGTTACCTTTCAAATGAGGATGGATGGTTCAAATAGTCTGTTTTCTTTACTAACAGGAGGGTACCTGACATCCTGCGGAGAGACTTGTAAGTCTTTTAAGCAACATAGAGTTATTCCTTAAGAGGCTTCCAATGCATTTATTGAGATACATTTCAAACTAATAGTTAGAATAATGTTAAGGTGAAACAACATAGTATTTTAAGAATTATTTTATGGCAGTGAGCGTAAAGTGGTTATTCTATGGCACATAATTTTCTGGAATTTCATTGGAAGAAAATCATTATACTTATAAATACAAAGCATACTAGGTTGAATTATTTAATGTCCTATGCAACTTTTAGAGCACTACCTCTTCCTACTGCTTATTAAAAAAACCCAAAAAACAACAACAAAAAACCCCCCACAAAAAAACCCCTATATTTTATCTTCAATATTTATTTTTGCCTTGCTGCCAGATTAGGTTGCTAGGTGAAGTCTGGCTTCTCTGCACTGAATATTACAGTAACCATTGGACTAGGACTTGTTTCAGCCAGTTTTCAAAACATCTTATTTTATGACCTTGGCTTTCAGCAACAATCAGATTTTCCCTCCCTCCTGTTTAGAGAGATGTCCCAGGGACTGACAGTCTCTTATTCTAAATCAGTTATTTCCATAATATTTCTTATTCTCCTAAAATCAGATCAAATCAGTTTCTCTAAATGTAGCAAAAGTTAAAGCATGTAAAGGCAAAATCACAGCTTAAAGTCAGTTGAGCTATGACCACTTACAGCCCCTGAGAATGTAACTTCTGTAGTGCTTTTACCCTTGGTCCAAGTGGCCTGCCTTCAGCTCTCTCTGGAAGATTGCAGGTTTGACCTCAAGGAGTCACTTAGCTTCTGAGGTTCACATCTGTGAAGTGGAGACTATGAGGATATGAAGATAGAGAGATGGCAAAAATAATGACCGTGTGAATTTATAATATTTTCCCTAATAAAAAGCTGCTGGTCAAACATGTATTCTGTGATTCCTGTATGCCTGCTTTCTTTGTTTCAAATGTATCAACATTTGACATCTCAGTCAAAATAAAAAAAAATTAACTGGCAATAGTAGCTGTATGACTAATCATCTATATATTTCTATAGCATGTTTCTGTGAGGGAGTTACATGCTTTTGTTCAGTTTTCAATTGTTTCTTCTCTGACTCACTACACTCCACTTTGTTCTTTTCTAACACCTTTGTCGTTTTTTCCTTTCTTTTACGTACTTTGCTCTTTCTCATTATTTGTGCAAAAATACCAACCGGTCATATGCATGCATAATAAAATTTGTCAGGGTAAAACCTATTTGAAAGTAGTTAATTCATGTGTTAACTTCATGGTCATCAGATGAATAGAAGAAAATGTCAGATCAAACACATTGACAAGTTAAAGTTTCCCATGGATCAGAAATCCCAGCTCCTGATTACTTGAAATCAGTATTCTTTGAATTGTTTGTACAGACTATGTTAATCAGTCCTTCCACCATGAAGAAATCTGAATATGAGACTCAAGAGCATGAATTGGATTGAAGCAAGCAGAGAACTGGTATTTTTTCATGAGTAGCTCCTGGATTTTTCATGTACTCTTAAATGCTGTGACCAGTTAAATAAAATATGAATGATTGTTTCCTTCAATACTGTATCATTAACTGAGTGCCCTGGAAATGATTTTCACTTTGTTGCAAAATAATATGTTGTTGTACAAGTGGCCTTGCCTATAATTATAAATGAAGCTACACTGTATGGAAAGAGCTCTAATTAATTATGTTTATGTTAACAGTAGAATAGCCCAATAAAATAAAAATGTCAAAATACTATGAAGCAATTTGACACATTAGTGTGGTGTTTTCTTACTACATTATTTACGTTACTGTATGTTGGAAGCATATTTCAGGTGCTAAAATTAGGGTATTTAAACTATAACAGTGAATTATAGAAATTTAAAAAAACAAAAGTAAAGCATGAATAATTGCTAATTCAGCTATAGACAGACCTGGGATAGCTTCATCTAGATAGCTTTTAGGACCTGGATAATCAGGGAAATATCAAACTACAAGGAAATAGTTATGCTATAGTACTGATAAACGTATACAGAAACACTGGCAGTAGATGTTGGTCATGGAAGCAGTCATAAAGGCAATTTTGAAATGAAAGCATAATTTTCCTTTCCAAAACGTGAAGAAATGAGATAAACAAGTCCTGTCAAAATGTTGAGAGTGATGCTATTTTCCACCTTCTCCTAAACTGCTGTGAGCTCAAATTGTACATTAATAAAACACAGAATCACTTTCTCCAGGCATTTCCCTGTTTTTTGAGAAAAACGGAAACTTTACAGCATGTCAGAGGAGCAAGAAGAGCTCCTTAATATTGTACTATCTCTTGCTTCTCTCAAAATGTTAGGCCCGAATCCTGCAGGGACGTACACAGGTTTAGCTTTATGCACTGTGAGTTATTTCTCTGACTTGACAGGAAACTGAAATTCCATTACATTAAAAAAAGCTTTCTGGTTTTTGAGATTCAGCTTGCCAATTTGTCAGCAACCCATATTAAATTCTCTGATCAAGATGAGGGAAAATAAGTTTTCTTCACTGTGGACAGGAGCGCTTTGTTGTAGGATTTAAAATGTCTGATCCAGACATTTTTACCATTGATGAACTTGCATGCTCTCCAAACATCCTCTCTTAAAAAAATTATTAATAACCAGACTCATTATTTCCTCAAAGCAGCACAATGACACTTACTTGTATGTTCAGTGGAGCAAAGGTTTTGACTATCAATCAGCTTCAGGTAAAACAACATTCCTGAGATTTGGAAGTAATATTACCCATTGCTAAACTCATTCCAAAACCGAGATGAATCCTGATCAACTTTGAGCACAACAATGACAGATATGATATGATAAAGTTGGTGACTCATAGCAACCCTGCATAGACCTTTTGAATAAAAATTAGGGGCAAATATATCTGTCATATCAGATAGAAACCTGATGTGAAGAGTGAGGACAGTAAACTTTACAATACAGTGCTTCTTAACTCATCATATTTGTCCAAGGTAAAAGCACTGTCAATGTTTTTTTTAATTTTTGTTTTTTAGAAGTACATGCTATAGCTGAAGCCAGCTTAAAATTCTGTAATATCCTTCCCCGCCTGCCTTTCTTCATATTCCATTACAGAGTAAACCAATGCTCCCTGTTAAATTCTCAGCAGTCCAATTAAACAAATTATACTCCAACTGAAAAATATTTTGATCGTTATTGATGTGGTTATGGCACAGAAGCTTTCCCCAAACCTTTTAAAAACCTGAGCTACATACACTCCCTTATCTTTTAATATGCAAAAGGTTGTTTTTCTATGTCTTAGGCTACCATATCTTTGCACTTAATGGTGATTCCCAAACCAGAAAAACTAGAAAGCAACATTGGTATAAAGCGATAACTTAAAATGGTCAACATTATGCTCCTTTGGAGGATCAGAATGTATATCTACAAAAACTGTGTATCAGTGGAGCAGGAATCTATACTTCTGCAATTTGCACTTGCAATCCACAGCACACAAGAACTGTGGCCAGCAGGTCAAGGAAGGTGATTCTCCCCCTCTACTCTGCTCTGTGAGACCCCACCTGGAGTGCTGCGTCCAGCTTTGAGGTCTCCAGTGCAAGAAAGACATGGACCTCTTAGAGTGGGTCCAGAGGAGGGCCTCGAAAATAACCCGAGGGCTAGGTTGGAGTTGTTCAACCTAGAGAAGAGAAAGCTTCAAGAGCACATTATTGTGTCCTTTCAATACATAAAGTGGGCTTATCAGAAAGACGTAGAAAGACTTTTTGCCAAGGTCTGTAGTGACAGGACAAGGGGCAAAAGTTTTAAACTAAAAGAGAGTAGATTTAGACTGGACATAAGGATGAAATTTTTTATGATGAGAATGGTGAAATACTGGAACAGGTCTCCCAGAGAAGTTGTGGATCATGGAAAGTGTTCAAGGCCAGGCTGGAGGGGGCTTTGAGTAACCTAGTCCAGTGATGTAGATGATCTTTGAAATTCTCTTCCAACCCAAACCATTCTATGATTCTGTGACACTGATTCTAGAATTCTGATAAAACAAAATTAATGAAAGGGAAGTATTTTTAACATTTGTTACAATAAAATCTTTTGTTTGTGAAATAAAATAATAACAGAAGTGCTCCCTAAACTAAACCCCATGTATTCCTGCTGTGAAACATGATTATTTATACCTAAAATACAAGAAAATATTGGACACAATTCTTTTATGTTTGAAAAATGTCCCTGCTATGTCAAGGTTGGTGCTTTGCTGAGGATGCACATGAGAATGACCTGTTTTCCTTGCAGTCAACCTTATTGTAAAACAAAATCCACAGAAAAAAGACTGAGTTCTTTGAGGATCTTCAAAAAACTTTCATCCACACCGAGAGGGGCCTGAGAAAGTAACACAGGTGAGGAGCTCTGTGGGACATGACAGCACAGAGAGCATCAGAACAAATGAGCAAAGAGTCAAGGAAAGCTCAGATTTCAGATATGGCATTTTGAAGAAAGATGTATCAAAACTCACCCCAAAACCCAAGAAAATCACACACACCCTTAATAGCCGTTTGGATTTTTTTTACTTGATTTTCTGTTTAGGGTCACTTTCTTTTTTTTCACTACTAAGTACTATTCTCAGTTCCAGAGCTGCTCAAAATGTGACCAATAATGTGTTCTGCAAAGATTACTTTCACCTGTAATTTAAAGAGTTGATCAGCACAGTTTATTGTTGCTGATAAGCAACAATCCATTTCCACTCCTGTTACGGAACTAGCTACGTAAGTACTGTCATTGTTCTCTCATTTAGAAAGAAAATACCCAGACGTTAAGCACCTCATCGTTCAGAGGACAACATTTTCACAACCTGTTCTAAATAAAAATTTTGTGACTCAGTTTCTTTTTATTGTTCTTTCCAGTGTTGTTTTGGGTTTTTTTTACCTTCAAAAGAAAACTGTAAGTTTTCAGTCTTACACATACACACAGGGATAAGTGGAATACACCTCACTTTTTGCATGAGCTTTTGCTGTCACAGTTCATGGGCAAGGAAAGCTGTACTTCCCAGACCACTTCTTCCTCACCCACTCAAGTTGGAGAAGAGAAGCCACACAGTCATGGTTCCTCTCTCTCCCTCCACATGCTGGCTGTTGCAGCTGAACAGGAAGCAGAGGAGGAGTTGTCTGTATGGCTGGCTCAAGTCACTTGAGTTTCTTCATACCATGAAGAGAAAAATGTTCTGGGTCAGAACAGAACCACGGTGAAGGTTTGATGCAGTGCCACCATATGGTCTGTACCTGGTTTACTTCTTGGTTCTCTCAGTATCTCATTCTTCTGGCTCGTGAGTGCACAGCACTTCACACATCTCTGCAGGTTTCCACCATGTGGCAGCCGTCCCGTCCTTACCCATAGCCCTGATGGACTCCTGGTCCCAACACGAGAAGGCACAGCAGAGCCCCAGTCCTAGGGGGGAGGCTGTGAAGATCTGCACTTCTTTGGTCTGTAAGCAGAGATCTCTGCTTGCTGGTGTGGGGCAGCACCAGCTGTCTCCTAATTTGACAAGGCCTTTTTATTTTTTGTAAAGCTGCCTGTTTTCTCTGTCCGGCTCGCTTGAGTACTTATTTATTTATATTCTAAAATCAATTTTACATTCTTCTTTGTTTTTCTTTTGACAGGGGAGAACTGTTTAAACTGAAAGTTTCACAGTTTGCATCTCTAATAGAAAATTTTGTTTTGCTTTTAACTCTGTCCCTCAGAAAAAAACCTTGCCTTTTTATCTCATGTTTACGTGCATCTTTTTAAAAACTCTTTCATTATTATGTTAAATACTTCCCCTTGGTTACTCTTATTTTATTTTGAGACACTTTTCACAAACCTATGATAAAAACATACTTTTTCAACTTTTTTTTTCTTTGCTTCCTAAAAATCTACCTGGCTAAATAATTCTTTCAAAGCCCAATCCTGTCTCGGTTAGCACCTCTGGAATAACACAGAGTGCTGGGAGCACATTGCTAGCGCAGTCTGGCTACCAAATTGATTTAATTGCCTCAGGAAACAACGTCATGAAGAAAAGGTGATTTCCTCAAAGTAAAATCGATGCTGAGACTTTAACACCTCTAAGTTTGCCAATCCTAGTTCAGCAGAGGTAAAGAGAGTTAACAGCAGAGAAATATATAGTCACAATGTTTGCTCTGTAGGATGAACCGCAACTGCATTTCATTGCAGGTGGTCATTGCCAGTGTAACTTGGAATAATCCTTAAACTATGGCATGGGATATAGTAAATGGCCATGTACAGAACATTACTAGGTTTAAGACAGTGCTAGGGTGAAACCTTAACCACAGCTGCAGAACAAATTTGACTTGTGTGCTGAAGAGTTCAGTTATAGTTAAGTAGAGATGGGGAAGAATTTTCAAATATTAATACAATGAGGTGATTAACTGTATAGTTAATTTTTTTGGTTGCAGTTTCTTTACATTTCTGTACAAAGAAGGATTAGTTTGAGCATAATTAATTCTATGACGCATTGATATCTTCCTTTGCATCCAGTTGATCACGTTGTGGAGAAATAGCACGTATCCTGGACGATGTAAAACAAGGGGTTGAAGAGTAGATTGGGCAGTTGTTTGAAGTGAGGCTGAGATCATCAAGTTACAGAGATGGTAGAAAGAAAAACATTGTAACTAAGAATAAGAGTTTGCAAAGGACTTTCTGTAATTTAGAGAGACATTAGGTTAACTGAGACTAAACCTAAGAGCAAGTACCCGCTTTGCATGGTTGCAATAGAAAAAATATGTACAAAGTCTTCTTACTTCTGTTCTGACCTAGCTATTTTGAAGTTCCATAAAAAGCTAATTGGCCTTTAATGTAGGCAAAAGCTTTTCTTTTTTCTTTTTTTTTTTTTTTCTTTGGAGTGTGTGTAGTGTGAAATCTTTCTGGGTTTGGGAACTTACGATAAGGTGAAGGCTGAGTCAGCCCTAGCTCAATGATCTGGAGAATAAGGGCCTGTTACAAATTATAAAACTGTAATTAAAAATACTCAAAAGTAGCAAATACTCTATAGAAGGGAAACAAGTCTTTTATATATTTTGCAGTTTTCTTTATCCTAGCCACTCCCTTCCCAGTTTGTTCATGTGAGGCTCTGTTTCCCTAGATAAATCCTCAAGGCATTGAAGAATCTGTAGGAAATAGATTCATTTGAACCGACTTCACAGTCATTCAGTAATCACACTGCTGCTGTGTTGTAATCCAGGAGCAACAAAAGCAGAGGAGTAAAACTCACCAAATTCAACTTATATGATCAAATGGGCTTATGCGAAGTCATATATTTGCTTGCCGAAATTTCATCTAAAATTCTATGTACCATTTCAGCCATGATTATGGTAATCGATCATGACCCCTAAAATGTATTTTTCAGTGGGGTAGTAAATGTGTAAGCTGAATTTTCAGTCCTCATGAACAAGCAATAATGCAGACCGGAAAAGGTGGAAGTTACATGGAATACAGGTAAAAAATGTCTTCTACATATATATGTCTTCTCATATCCTCAGCATCAGATCTGAAAGACAGTCAAATCTGACAGCACATGCGTACATAGAGTTTTACATTTTTTTCTTGCCTTCAAAGAACTTTCTCCACATTGTTATAGAAAACCATCAAACGTAAACAGAAAGCAGATTAATAAATATCTATTTAGCAGTACATATTGTGACTGACCTATAAAATACTATACCTACCTATATGTCAGATCAAAGCATGCATTAAGAATAATATTTGAAACAATATGCTTCTTATAAGAAAAAGGGAAATGCACACCTAATTCTTCATTTCCCTTGCTGTGTCTAACCATCAGGTTGCTCGTGATCTTCGCAGATATTTCTGCTTTTGGCTGCAAGACAACTTAATGAACCAGGTTTTTCTCTCCTTCCTTTTCATCCTCTGAGGAGCAAATGCATTCATGAGCAAAACCTTTGCTATACTTTGGAAATCAATTTTGCATGTTTCACCCAGTGTTTCCAGCACAGTTATACAGCGGAATTTGTAGTCTCACTACATTATTTATGAAAATACTTAAATAATTTAAAAAATGTAAGGTTTGGAATGGTATGACCAATAAGAGGACCCACTTTCTGTGATGTTAATTGCAAGATAAGTCTTTTTCAAAGCTGTTATTTGGTGTATCCTATTTTCTGTTATCCAGAGCAGAATAAAGTTGAGTCCTGGAACTATAGCAGTAATTTTTAAGCAGTGTTGGAGGTAGCTCAATCAGTAAGACAAAGACTGGAATGAAGATTAAAGAATCTATCATTTCAGACCTGGACCTCTTCAAATGATATAAAAATATCTGTAGCTGTTACTTACATAAGTTAAAGAGCAAACCTTCATCGTGACTTGAAGCAACAGAAATGCCATTGGTACCAAATACTGAAAATGATCCTCTGAGTTGTCATCGTTCATTTAAAAAGGTGATGGGGAAGAAAATCCTTTATATTTTTTGGAAATCATGTATAGACATTCAGATAAAATATTTCAAGAAAACATTTGTAGGGAAATTTCTAGATGATAATTACCACAATATTTTCATTAAAAGATAGTTATTTTCTCAATAGGATTTCCAGAAGATATCAAACCTAAATTACCAGTTAAATTAATAGGGCTTAAATATTTAATTTTGGTTTTGGTACTTCCTGATGATCCCAGTACTCACCTTTCTCAACCATTACATACTTGAATCTATTTAAAATCTGGTTCAAGATGTTATCCAATAAAGCACTGTTCTTTTGCGGATATTGAAATGTAAAACACATGAATTTAGACACAGTTCTGGTTGAGGTAAATGTCTGGTTACATAAAATTGCCAGAATAGGTACTAAAATTTTTAAGCAAGCATCTTGCTTCTGGTCTGCCATAAGTACCAGCAAAGGTACAACAAGGGCAAAACTACCCGACTGAAGGAGAGGAAAGGGCCTGAAACACCTTAAAAACTAGTTAAATTAAATAAATGCCATGCAAAATTGAATTTAACTCTCAGCAGACTAAAATAATTCTGAATCTTATGTAATTTTCATAGTACACAAGTCAGATGCAGTTGGAAGGAGTCTATGTGATTGCTGCAGAATTACACGTGGGTGCCCACCATGTTTACTGTGCCCCATTGGGGAAGAAAAGTGGCTAGGCAACCCTATGACCTCCACCTGGAAAGTCTGTGTTTGGCAGTAACCAGGAGTGGGATGAGGGACTTCTACTGCCCTGATTGATCTTATTGGAAAGACTGAAGCATGGCCCTTTTGTTTTTTCCAGGAGACTTGCTGAACAAGTATGTTTTTTCATTCTGGTGAGGAATTTTCAATTTGTTACTAAATTTGCCCATCTGATAGATAGCCTGATAATTTACATGAAGGATTCCTTTTTAACTTTATTCAGGAGTCAATGAAAGTCTATGAAAAGTCTAAGCTACTGCTTCTAATGCTATCAGTAAAAAAAGCATTAGAAGAATTCACTATAATTATTAGAGTAACCACATGTGCAGCCATTGTCAGTACTGTATTTTTTCATCAACAGCAATATCCACAGTGTAATTCAAAACCACTTCAGATTATTATAATTTTATATTCAAACTGAGGGATTATTCTCACAGTATTTTCATAATATAGGCTTTGTACCTAAAAATGTATACCCGTTCCAGGGTAAAGTAGCTAATATGCAAAACACTTTGAACCTCTACCAATTCAAAATAGGCCCAGCAAGTACTCTTATTAGTTAGTATTCAGTGTTTAGTTTCCAAATTTTAAATTAGTTAGTATTCCTTCTCTGCTTGTTTGGCCAAATCCTTTTTAATTTCCTGGCATTATTCTGTAGGTTTTCTAAAATATTTTATTTTTGCCCTTGTAATATCAGTGGTATTGTTTAAAATTCATAACATTGACACTTTTATTTACTGAAACCCCTGCCAGTTTTTACAATGTGTTTGAGATCCTGAGATGTGTTGAGATTTTGCTTAAAAATTATTCTTAAACTCATTTACATTAGATATAGCTAATGTCCTATTTTTCATCCAGAAATTCCCCCTAACCTATATCACTTTTCAGAATGCATGACAAAGGATTAAAGGTGTAGACAAAGAGAATAATCTAGTATCTAACTGCTTAGGAACAGATTGGTCACAGCAATGGAAAAAATAACATTTTAAATTTTGTGCTTGATTTTTTTTCTTTTTAATATTCTCCAATCAGCACCAGTCATGTTGAGTACAACTGGACCTTTGGAGGCAAAAGGAAGACCAGAGAAGTTATGGGCCCACTGTTGAATGAGACAGGAGCCATGGTGACGGAGGATGCGGAGAAGGCGGAGTTATTGAATGCCTTCTTTGCCTCGGTCTTTACTGCCCAGCCCAGCCCTCAAGAGCCCCAGGCCTTGGAGAAGGTAACGGGGAAAGAGGAAGGCTTCCCCTGGGTTGAGGAGGATCAAGTGAAGGATCAGTTAGGTCAATTAGACATTCACAAGTCCATGGGCCCTGATGAGATGCACCCGAGATTGCTGAGGGAGCTGGCGGAAGTCATTGCTGAGCTGCTCTCCACCATCTTTGAAAGGTCCTGGAGAACAGGCGAGGTGCCTGAAAACTGGAGAAAAGCCAGTGTCACTCCAGTCTTCAAAAAGAGCAAGAAGGAGGATCCAGGGAATTACAGGCCGGTCAGCCTCACCTCCATCCCTGGGAAGATGATGGAACAGCTCGTTCTGGGCATCATCTCAAGGGATATGGAGGAAAAGAAGGCCATCAGAAGTACTCAACANTGGGTTTTGTCAGGGCAGGTTAATGGTTGGATTTGATGATCTTAAAGGTCCCTTCCAACCTCACCGATTCTATGATTCTATGATTCTATGATCGTCTTCTATGATGGTGTGATTGGATGGACGGATGAGGGCAGGGCAGTAGATGTGGTCTACCTTGACTTCAGCAAGGCGTTCAACACAGTCTCCCACAGCATCCTCACAGGGAAACTTAGGAATAGTAGGTTAGAGGAATGGACAATAAGGTCACAGTCTGATGACCTAGATATTGTTGCATGCTACCATGAATGATTTTATGAAACCCACAAGTGTATCAGACATTGCTTCACTCTACAGAAAGCACCCAGAATACTACCCAGGAGCTGTGTAGTCTTAGTGAGTGATTAGGCAAGTAATGCTGCAGCAGTAGTGGTGACAGCAAGGAAGAAAGACTTTTGATCCAGGAAAGCACTTACATTAAGGGAAAACTAAAACTTAAGATATATCTATGACACCAATGCAGGTTTGTTTGTTTTTTAACAAGGATATTCTAGGATTAGTAATATTCCACCATACAGCAGACAGTTGATGCTTAGAGTCTGAAACTTGTAAGCAAATGAAGCAATAAGTAGAAAAAATATGAGACTTCTGATAGAAAGGCATGAAAGGCAAAGGTTTAAAGGAATATCTAAGCATTACTGGCAGAGATCCACAGGGATGTGTTTGTTGATGAATACATATAAATCTGGCATGGCTGCAACACTAAATATGCTCACCTGTTATGTTTGGTTCTCAAATAAAGAGAAAGAACAAGGCTTGAAGAAAAGGACAAGATTTTGGTAATGATTTGCAGACAACTGTTAGAAACTGAGATCAGTATAAACCAGACCCAGGAGGCAGATGTAGTTTATGAAGTAAGAAGAATAATTATTCAGATAATTAGGAGAATTATATTTGTTCCTCTTTCTCTAAAGCAGCAGATGCCAGCTGTTGGCAGTTGAATATTAAACCTGGTGTCCCTGTGGTATGATCCAGTACAAAGGAACCTCAGTTGTAATATCATGAAACAATGTTCTTAAGAATATGAACATTCTTATGTTTCTTTTTCAATACTTTGCCAGGCTTTTACCACAGCCAGAGGCAGACTACTGGGTTCCAGCTAGGTCTCGCTTTGTTTAATTTTTAGAAAAGCTAAACCAGACTGCATATGGCTTTTTTTCCCCTAAAAGAAGTTTTCCTTCCACAAGGAATTCTGTCACTTACAGTTTTTCTCGCAAAATAAAATGTTTTCAAAATTCTAGAATTTCTTGCAGAATAGTAATTCAGCATTTTAATGACTCACTTCATAGTATACACATATTAACTGGCCAACTAAGGCATTTTTAAAATCCAGTCAGTAATAAATGGCTGCTATTTTCACTGCTTCTTTGATAAGACTAGTTGCCTTAGAGATAGAATACCTCTTCACTTCTAGTAGAAAGATTTCCATACTGAGCAAAAAGGAAATATTAACTTAATTAGGTGTTCGGGGATATCCAAGACACAAGAAAATATTGTACGTTCTGAAAACAGAAGTTAAAGTATTGCCATGGGTCTTTCATAAGTAACTATCTTTTTGAATTAATATGTTATTTTCGAGCTGAGAACCTAATCAAACAGAAGCCATTTATTTTATATATATTTATATATGTGTATATACACAGTTTGTGTATGTAATGTGTCCTTCTTCCTAAGGGTAGTTATCTGTCCTGAATTAGCTATATATGTGCACATATGCAGATGTTATTCATGTATATGCAGAGTCCATTTACCATGCTCTGATAAGCAATGTGAGCCAGCTTCAATTTTGAAGTGACATAATAAAACACTAGGCTGAATTCTATCCCAAAATCTGGGAAAACTATACCAAATTGATTGCTCAATGACCTTTGCTGCCTCCTCACAAACAGTGAATCAAGAAACAAAGACCCTGTTGTTGAGGCAGAAATGAAAAGGAGAGAGGGGAGAAAAAATGTAGGATCTAATAGTATCTCTTTTCCCAAATGACATGAATTCAATTTCTTCTTTCTTCTTTTTTTGTGAGGAAATTGTTGAGTAGCAGGTACGTGTCTTCCTCTTGCAGCAAGTGCTCGACTCCTTGCCTGTTGGTGGAAACCTAGGCACCTCCTGCCTCTGCTCTCCGCTGTGCAGTAGCCAGGCTTCAGCCAGTCCCCCGCTGACCGCCCCATTCCTTCCTGCTGGCTGGAAGAGGGCATTTTTCAGTGACATCTCCACTTCCCAAAGAATATCTCAGAACACTGGACCCCACACAGTCTACTAGCTACAGATTTTACAAGTGGCATTTTCTTTACCTGGGACTTCAGTGTCCTAAATCTGCAGGCTGACACATCTGATTAGGATGAAAGCGTGCCCCAAAGCCTCTTTCACTCAAATCCCTTTCTTTACACAAAATGTCACAGAGTTTTGGGTCTCTTTCTACAGATTTCCAGGATGAACTACTCTTCTCTTTTAGGTCTTAGGCCACCTGGCTTACATATACTCATCTTTGAATTGTTGGTATGAGGAAATTAACCATTTGGAAGTCTGGCATACTATGATAGAAAGTGATTTGGTATTCCATGTTAGAAATGTTTTTCTCTGTTTGTCTCTGTGGCCACCTATCTAAATTCCTGTGCGCACCTCTGCTAACATAAACTATGATCCCCAATGTTAGCGGGCTACTGAAACTCATAGCCTCACAAAGGCAAGGCTGCTGCAACTCCCTGTTCCTGGTCCAAGCAGCAGCAATGCCAAGCAAGACTTCGCAGTAAGCACATAGTCAAACACAAGCATATACCACATAGACACATATAAACATGCCTCGACACACAGATCAGACATATATTTGTGTCACAGACACACTCAGCACTAACCCTAACTCAAATGGCACCAATGGCCTTATCCAATTCCCCTCAATGGCTGATCGTGAGGAAAGTCCAGTCGTGGGAAAGACACATGCACATGTGTGGATGCATGTACATACACACGCATAGTCACGGAATCATGAAATCTTCAGAGTTGGAAGGAACCTCTAGAGATCATCTAGTCCAACTCCCCTGCTAAAGCAGGATTGCCTAGAGCACATCACTCAGGACTACATCAGGCAGGTCCTGAAAATCTCCAAAGAAGGGGACTCCACAACCTCCCTGGGCAGCCTGTTCCAGTGCTCTGTCACCCTCACCATAAAGAACTTTTTCTGTGTATTTGAACAGAACTTCCTATGTTGCAACTTGTGCCCATTGCCCCTCGTCCTGTCACTGGGAACCATTGTAAAGAGTCTGGCTCCACGCTCCTTCAACCCACCCTTTATATACTTGTATGCCATAATAAGGTCTCCCTTCAGCCTTCTCTTCTCCAGGCTAAAGAGTCCCAGCTCCTTCAGCCTTTCTCTATAAGGGAAATGCTCCAATCCCTTAATCGTTGCCCTTCGCTGGACTCGCTCCAGCAGTTCCATGTCCCTCTGAACTGGGTAGCCCAAAACTGGACACAGTATTCCAGTTGTGGTCTCACCAGTGCAGAGTAGAGGGGGAGAATGACCTACCTTGACCTNAAGGTAGATGACATCTACGTCTCTCCCCTCATCCAGCCAACCAGTTATAACATTATAGAAAGCTATCAGATTGGTCAAGCACGATTCACCCTTGGTAAATCCATGTTGACCACTTCCAATAACTTCCTTTTCCTCAACGTATTTGGAGATGACATCCAGAATGAGTCGCTCCATTACCTTCCCAGGGACAGAGGTGAGACTAACCGGTCTGTAGTTCCCTGGGTCCTCCTTCTTGCCTTTTTTGATTGGAGTGATGTCAGCCTTCCTCCAGTCCTCAGGCACCTCTCCTGTTCCCGATGACCTTTTAAAGACAATGGAGAGTGGTCTAGCAATAACATCTGCCAGCTCTCTCAGCACTCGTTGGTGCATCCCGTCAGGGCCCATGGACTTATGAATGTCCAGCTTGGCCAAGTGGTCTCTGACCCAGTCCTCAACTGTGTGGATCCCTCCCACAGCTGGGCTCAGACACTTCTCCTGCCCTTTGGCTGCCCCTGGATCCAAGTCTTACCAGTTGATGGTAGCTGGATAAATGAGCCCCTGAGGCCACAATCCCCCTTCAGCTGCTGGTACAGACACCTCACACTCACTTCTACACCTGCACTCACTCCCGTTGCTGGCACTCAAACCCCCATAAACATACATGAGTCAGAAATGGCACTTAATAACAGGACACGGAAGACTGCCTTGCCTGCATGGTATGGACAGACATGTACTAATCAGCCACCTGTCTACATGTGACCAGCTCCTTTTATTCCTTTGTTTTTCTATGCTCGTTCCTCCCCAAATCACCTTGACCGTCCCTTTTTCCACATTAGGTTCCTCACCTAAACATTGTACAATGTCCTGTGAAATCCCTGAAAGCTCTTCCTCTGCATCCCATAATGTGCCCCATACTCCTGAGCAGTGATCCCCCACAGCTGAAAAGGTGATCTTCATAGACACTGCATTGGCTCGTGCTGGTGGGTGTCCCATCTTGTCATGGGGGCTGACACCCTCCTGGGACAGCTGTGGGAAAACCCAGAGTTCATTTCTCAGAGGCGTTATTGGGGTTCCTGTGGGATAATTACTAAAATTGGCCGAAAATGTAAAAGTATAGCATTGTTCATAGCTTAAGGAAAAGCATGAAATCAAGAAGCTTCTGCGGTGGAAAACAAGCCTGCACCTGGCATACAGGGAACACACAATATCTGCGGTTCCCAAGAGAATTACACAAGGGATGGAACGGAATGTCAATTCTGTGGCCTTGCCTTGTGTCGATAAGGGGAAAGAAGACAGTACTGAGATCAGATAAAGCGGCTTAGTTGGACCCAGAGCCAACATCCTGTCAAATTTTGATGAATTGCTGTCCTTTGCATGAACTTTGCTCATTATAATGTAATTATAATGCATTTTAATACCAAAACACACCTCCATCCCGAAGGCTACCCACCTCCGAGGTGCAACCACTCCTCTTTGAGTCTGCGCCCTGAATTTTTCATAAGCTATACCTTTAATTCGAGGCGAGAGAAATTTACACCAATCACAATAAAGGTAT
>VXBO01014266.1:98331-141723 GCA_013400135.1 Rhinoptilus africanus
CCCTCTCCCCCCCCCCCCCCTCATGCGACAGTTCCCCTGCCTGGCACTGTGCTTCTCTGCTCCTTCGTGTGTGTGTGTGTGTATATGTGTGTGTGTATGAGCCTTTAATCACACAACCTGCTACATTTTCTGCTGATACATTAAGACTATTGTTTGGAAACTAGTCAGACAGCTGGAATAGCGACAGACATTCAAAGTGGTCTTATTTCTGGCTGTTAGCCATACATTAGCAAGGCAGGTGGTGAAAGGGGCTGAGAAGGAGGGTAGAAACAAATGCCAGAAGTATAGTATGTCAAAAGAAAAGAGAAAAGTGAATTATTATGTTCAGATAAATAAGCACTAGTTTTTATAGCAAATTTTGGCCATGTTCCTTATAAAGCAAAAAGTTCCAGGAACAACATTTGAAGGCATACTAAAATAAAGGTTGAGTTTGATGTACTTAGAGAGCGTTAGCGGTTTAATGGAATTCACGAGATTATGAAAGATTCACAACTGGTCTTAGGAATGCCATTCTGGTGGTTAAAGGTCAGTTCTGAATAAGTAGTTAAGGAAGGCTAATTTGTAATGATATGATTAAGCCTCCAAGACTATTATGACAATCCACTGCTGTCATTAGTTATCTCTTAGAGAACAGTTTAGCAAGTCTCTGATGAAGAAGTTACATAAGATTTATGATAGGCTTTCCAACTTTGAAAAGATTTGCAACACTGCTTTGGAAAAATTCTTTGGCAACTTGATCCACTTGTTGGTTGCTTGCTTTATTGTTCTCTTGGTACTGCTACTGTGTCATTTATTCTTCTGTAATGCTAGCTACCATAATGAAGGTTTCAGGGTGCACTCATGGCTTCTTGACTCAGCATTATATTGTTTCCCTACAACATGCTAGTGAACTGGCTCCTCTCAGCTAACCCTAAAAGGTGGTCAGCTGAGGATTCAGCTGTTCTGCTTAAAAAACAAGACCTTTTCTTAACTTGCTGTCATTCTATATCCCCTCAAATATCATTTGAATGAAACACTTATGTGATGTCCATGCCGTTTCCAATACTGATATTTGGAAGTATAGCACGGATCCAGAGCTTAGAATAAAAGTGTACAGCCAGACTGTTTTGTGCCAAAGATGGAAAAAATGTGTTGTAGCTACAGTGAACTGATTATATTCAGATGCACAAATATTTCAGAAGTGGCCTTTACTTTGCAAAAGTGAAACAGAAGGAAGCCAGGGCTTTTGCCCATGACTCCAGCCTTACAAGTAGGGGCACTGTCTTTAGGCGTTACCAACTATGGCAGCTGTCTTCAACCTCCTGTCCTTGGGGCACAATGACAATCCCATTTTGTCTATTCCTTGCTGCACTGTTCCAGAATAAGTCAGCCTTTGCAATCTCTTTATCTGCTGTGAGGAAAAGGGTGTCAAGAACTTAAAAGAGCACACAAGAACACCTCTCTTAGAGCCTTCTTCTCTTCAATGGCAATCTGAATTTCTGGTTCCCATTTGTTTTTTAACTTGCTGTGACTTCTCCATTTCACACTACTTAGAATTTCAGAGAGAATGGCTATTTGTCACTTAAATACATCTGGTTTTTCCTCTTACATTTCTGTAATTTATTTTCACTGTCAGAGTAGGGCACGGACTACCGCATATGAGTAGTTTTTTTCATATATAAAAGTAATGAAATAGTTGTACTGTGTCTATAAGACATTCTGGGCATTTGTTTTTGTTGGTGAAGTGTTTAGAGGGGTTCTGACCTGATTCAGACATGGTATGTAATCTTTTATTTCACCTAAAGAAATGCATATATGCATGAAATTATATATATATGTATGTATACATATCCATTTCACTCAGAATATATTAAAATACTCCTAGAATGAAGGCTGAAAAAAATTTTAAAGTAAATTTGGTTATTCGTTTCACATCCATATCTGATAAAAGCAAATACTGAGCTCCATTCTGTTGGAAATACACAAGAATGATAGTTTTAATATCGGACTTACTTTTAGAAAAAACTTACTTAATGTTTTCACTTATCAGACACTCATTAAGCTGAGAGAAGTGTAAAGTCAAAGTTGTTTTGAAGCATGGTCTGAACAACTGATTTTGATTTTTCACTGAAAATTATTGCTTTTTGCTTGAAGCTGTAAGTGATCAAGTTGTGAACATGTAAAATCAGAGCCAAAATTCAAGAATAATATCGTTAATATGCTTGTGCATGTGAGTGAAAAGGGAAAACCCTATTCCTTTTAATCCAAACTTCTGTTCCCACTTGATTTACTACTGTGATGGGATAAACCTGCTATAGTTCTTGGTATCATCACTACCATGAAAGGTAGCCTTTTGTTTCTTTCATACCACAGGAGTAATATATAAGGGACATTTTTATAGGTCAGAATAGAAGTTTTCTTCCAGAATAAAAACTGCGATGTCATCTGGCTAGGACATACATCCTGTGTTTTATGTTTTGTCAACACATGAAATCTTCAAATCGCTCTGAAACAGAACTTGGAAAGACGGTATATATCTGACTTTGGCCTATTGTATTACTATTCATACTGGATACCAACATGTTTGAAATATGACAGACCTCCATGGATTCTTGACATCAACATAAAATTGCCTTTGAGAAATGATATCAAAGAAGGTTCTTGATGTAATTGCTGTAATGCGTATATCATCTCTACTAATGACTATGCAAATGTGTTCCACAAAAACAACAGCTGAAACAGCCCTAGCTTTATCAAGAACAAACACTCTTTCTGGCTTTAATTGCTACATGTCTGTAAATCTTTCCAAGTGTCCACATTATAGGAACATACAAAAAGTCTGGACATCATGTTTTTTGCTATTACAAATACAGGCAGGTGACAATCCTTTGATTTTACTGGAGTTGGATCACTTTACAGAGTGAGAGATTTTCACTCTCAGAATTTCATAAAAAAGAACATCACCTTTAATGCTGTAGTAACTCTTCTGGCAACAAATCAAATAGAACCTATATGTATTTCCATAGTGTAGAGAAAAGTACACTTGCTTTCTATAATATTTGATAGTATTTAACTCGAAACCAGCTAACTTAATGTCCATTCTCTGTGAAATTCTAACAGTTGATTTTGTTTAATCTTAAATAGAAATTAATACTTTTTTTAAAAAAAAAATAAATTTGGTGAAGAAGAACAAGGAAATAAATTACCTTGTATTCAGATATTTTGTATAATGTACAGTTATTTGGTTGGATAAAGTTAAACACTATTTTGGTTTGTAACATTCTGCTCTAATGTTAATATTGGGAGGTTTTTTCCCTAATGTATTGGTATATTAAATATGGCCATTGGTGTATGAATATGTTAAAATCAGTAAGCCTCCCTAATATGTAACTTTATAATATAAGGCTTTTGTTTCTTCTTTTTTATTCTGTCCTGCTAAAGTGAAATATTCTCTCATAATTTTATGAAAATGTTGTCAAAATTGATGAAAAGATTTAAATTAATTCAAAACTGTATTTTAAAAACTATCACGCTGACAATTTTTCACCCAGTTTTAATTTTTTCTACCAAGAGCTGTTGCCTTTTCAACAATCCAGAACTCCCAGGCTGTTTTGCTTGAGATGTAATTATAGATATTTGTTCTCTGTATACAAAACGTTCTTTAGGACTTTCAAACCCTGTTTAACTTTTTAAAAATCTGTTTACTCTACTTACCTAGATCAAAGTTATTGATTCTAAAAAAAAGTATCAAAACTGCAATTTTGAGAAAAGCTAGTAAGACTGATAGGCTATAATTTAAACTCCTCTTCTCATGTCTTCACAAAATCAATGTATTTTAATGAGGTCTATCCAAACATGTTAGATTTATATCATTATTTCCAACTTGGAAAAAACCAAAAGCTAAGCTTTTTCTGATACACTCCTGTAGTCAGAGCAAGCTTATAGCAACAATGTGTATGATAAGAACAACGTTTTGAAAGACAGTGCACATTTTTGGACCAGGAATTGCTGTCTCTCAAATAGTATCTTTATGACTCCGTTGAACACAGAGACCTATACTGAAGGAATTTAAAAAACCCACCCTCTACTCTCTGTCGTGAATTTACTGTCAAAGAGGTAGGGTAAGAATAGCTAGGAATAGAGAGATCTATCCTCTTCAGTTCTGAGGACTGAACATCCTCATGTATTGTGGAGCACTTATGATCCTGCTCAGTGTAGTGTGGTCAGGTTATGGTAGCCCAGCTGTGCAGCTATATAAATTTCCTTTTTTTCTCAATCTTTTTTCCAGCCCTGGATCTTTTAGGCATTGCAAGTGCTGCTTTGGGACACTGCATAGAAAGCTTGCAATACTGCTGCCTGTATCAGTCCTGCGCTGACCACTTGGCAACTTTTTGCCAGGGGCAGATATAATCAGAAATCAGTAGAACAGAAAAAAAAATATGTTATGAACTTTGATGTTATTCCAGGCAGTGATGCAACATGATGTATGAATTTATACTCTCTTTAGAGAGAAAGGAGATCTGTTTCTAGGGTTGTCATTTTTTGTTGTTTTTCTGTGAGAGTGGTTTTACAAAACCATCAGCAGTGTCACCCTCCCGCTCACTCTCACTCACTCAAGACATGACGGGTTGTGTTAACTAAAGAATGAAGGGAACGACAGGGGAAAAAAGAGTGGTGATGTAGGAGGCCATGTTGCCACATATTCAGAGAGGGTTAGCTTTTTACAATGACAGAACAGAATACTCAAGCTAACTTCTGCTCTGAACCAGACCCTGAAAGAATTTCTGTCCCTATGGATCATGTGGGGATTCTTGATAGCTAGCCACCTGACCTAAGGAGCAACATTAACTGAATGGTTTTTTCTGATGGAGGAAGGGGAGCTATGGTTCACAGGCAGGAAAGGTAGAGAGGCATGTTATTTCACTAGCTGATCTCTTAAGCATCAATGTGTGGACCTTCACCTCCTTAGCAAGGACAGGAAGTCATACTTTAAAGGATAGGGAAGGAAGGACGAGCTCTGTGGATAGCTGAAAGTTGCAGGTCCTTAACAGAGACATGGTAAGCTGATGTTGTTTAGCCGAGGAAAGAGACATGGGAGGCCTACAAATAACAGAGGTCAGTTAGTGTTAGATACACCGCTGCCAATATTAGTACCATTGGTTCATTCAACTTTTGGCTGCTGAATTCTTGCCCTTTTCTAGAAGGAAGGTGAGCCCAACTTTGTGCCTCTGACTGACAAATGTTTAACCTCTCATCTGGTAAGATTGCTGCTTTTCTCACCAAAAAATTCACCTTTTTTTTTTTTTCCATTTGGGAAAATGGGCTCCTAGTGTCTGCTGAGAGGTAGTTCACTATTAATGTCCAGATGAATCATTGAAATAGCTTGCTGGCCGGGCTTCACATGCTAGGAATGAATTAGAGTCCCTTCTCCCACAGGAGCTGACTCAGCTGTCATCAAAGGAGTATCTGTGACCATGTTACATGATGTGGGAACATGCACGACATCCTTCACAGCACTATGGAGAAAGTAGTTGCTCCCCCATCAGTGAACACAGGCCTGTAAGTGCAACACTCTTGCAATTTCAGGTGCCCCAGAACGGATTATTTGTAGCAGTTGAGGCTGTCTTGACATTTTTGTATGTGATTTCTCGGACCATGAAGATTTACTATTTCTACCCTTCTCTTGATCTGATTTGAGCCTTGACTGGCTAAATATGAGGGATATAGACAATCTTTTATATATTCTCCAAAATACAAGGATTTATCATTTTGTGTAGGATATCAAGCTGGATAGATCAATAGCTGGGTCAGCTGATGCATATTACATACTATCAATTGCTGAAGTGGAATCAGAACAATTTTAGCCTAGCACAGGGCTTAGAAAACCAGTTACTTACTGGGTACTTAGAGGAGTCATTGAAGATATGAGCATATACTTTTGGTCTTTGTGCTATGAACAGTTAAATTGACTTGTGTAACCAAAGGTAATAAAATAAGATGTTGCCAATTTAAAAAGTGAAGATGTAAAAAGTAATGATTTAGGAATATTTTTCTTTGAAGTGTAGTTGATATAATATACTAACTTATTTGAAAAAATAATTTATCTGTCATTATGACTTTATTTTTTTAATCTATTAAATTTTAGATCTACCATCTCCCTACTGTTTCTTCCCTATAAACTAGTTCGATGCCAGAAGAAGCAGCCTCTATGTTCTTTAAAATAAACATTTAGTTTGGCAATTCGGTTAGTGCAATAATTCATAGAATCAAAACCGTAAGACAGTACTGCAAGCTTGAAATGGACAATTTAATGGACTGGGTTTTATGCAGTTTCTAATGAAAGTTGCCCCCTTTGATTAATCAGAATTCATAGTAATACTGCACTGTCTAAGTGTTGCATAAAATTCTTCACCTGAAGCTGGCAAATAGACTGCAGTTAAANAAAAAGCCCTCATAGAAGTCCATCATATGCATTTATTCACATTAGTTATGTGATACTATTTAATATGCTCTAGAGAAGAAACTGTTTCTAAAAGAATAAGGAAATCCACAACTGCAAAGACATGTGTGGTATTTTAATATAAGCGTTGCAAGTCATTAGTTCCTGGCTTATTAGATCCAATATAATTCTTCCACTTTAGACTTCAACAAAACTGTTATTACTTAAGCAAAGTGCCCTAACAGTACTTCACATCCAAGGTGTAATTTCATTCCAAAGGTATGCTGAGATATGAACATGAAGGATTCAGTAATGATTTTTATTTTAACTACGCTCAGTCATTTTTAATTTTGATTGTCAAATACACTGAATGTTAAAAGAAGGCATGACAGCCTTGCATTTGTAGAAGCAGTCGCATAAATATTGCTAGAAAGAAGTATCAAGACAGTGAGTTAGTCTTAAAAATGAGGAGGTTGACCCCAAAATCGTACGATGAGAAAAATAATGAAGAGACTGCTCCATTGAGGTAAAAGGAAATGTTAACAAAGATCTGAATTTACACAAGATTTCTCACAGGGTTTATCCTAATTCCCTTACTACTTATGTACCTTTATTTAACATTGGATTATATCAGATTAATATCTTGTATTTTATCTCTCAACTATGAGTGTTGGGAACTTGAGGATGTTTGTTACTAAGGTTTCTATTTTTTCTATTGTAACTGAAAGTATAATTCCGTAAGAAAATATGGGGACAAAAATACCCTAGTGGCAACCATTTTCTATTTTCAGATGAGAAAAGAAATTCAAATAAAGGTAGTTCATTACTTCCTGATCACGGTAAGAAAGTCTGTGCTTTAAGAACTTTGTAATAATAAATGGTATAGATGCCTGATTTTATAAGTACAATCTTAGCTGATTTTACTTGTGAACAATGGCATTGGTACACTGGTTCATATGTGATCTGCATTTCACAATCTTTACTTAGCACAATTTTCATTAAAAGAAGAGGTACTTTTTCTTTTTTTAAATCACAATTATACCTAATTTCAAGATTAAATGATCCATATTTCTAATGAACTTGCTAAATGAAGACTATTACTGTGCCTATATGTAATGAGAGTATGTATACAAAGAAATAGTCACTGACAATCTAAATGTCCTGTAGCCATATTTTAAATGTAATTATTTTGAAATATCTATTTGTATTTGAAGAACATATAACAATGACAGAAAAAAATCTCAGCACCGTTTATTGCTACTACTTCTGAAATAATGCACAGAATTTACCCATGTAATTACAGTACTGAAAGAGTCATGATTCTTCTTTAGTGTTCTTTATTTGGTCTTTTGAGGTTCAACTTATATTTCTTTCTTAATTTTGGGGGGGAGGAGGAGGGATAGAAATAAAGAACTAGCTTCTGAGCTTCATTACAATTTTGCCTACAAGTAGCATTTACACATTTCTGTGAGTTATTTTCTTAATGAATAAAAATGTTTCAAAATTATTTACATTTATTGGAAACAAATTTAAATTCTGAAAACTGCTGATTTAAGGCTGTGTCATGACCCATCAATATCCAGTGTGAATAGAATTTACACATATTCTAGTCTCCTAATGCACTGCTATTGGAGGCAGGATCCTAATAGGCTTAATCCCTTTGACAACAATTGGATTTGCAAAGGCTGTTAAGACCATGAGATCAATAAAATTAAATTATTAAACACTAGTGTTTTGATGTGTCACAATCAAATGCTTCCTCTTATATTTCAAATAATACTCATCACATTTGTGCCGAAGGAACGTCCACAAATCATGCTTTCTGGTTAATTTAATCTTTCCAGTGATTTCTACAGGGGAAAACAAAACTCAAGAGGATAAATTCTCCTTCATTTACCCCACTGGAAATGAAATATCTCTGTTCATTTAATGGAGTTCACTGAAATTAACTTTGTGAGAGTAAAGACAGATTTTAACCTCTCTGCCTTTCTGTAATTCAGAAACTACGATTAGTCAGGTAAGAAAGCTGTTGGATAGGAAAACAGTCTCTGTTAGTGTAGAAACCGCAGAGAGCTTCAATACCACCATATAGTTCCTGGAGGCTTATAATTGGCAAATGACTTACAGTAACTGCCAGTTCCCTCCTTCTGTCTTCTGTTTCATAAATCTACTCATAATAAGTGGCTGTATAGAAAAATGACAAATACATGAGCATAGCAGGGAATATACTTTAGCATTGTTATTTTATGTTAGCTTGCTTCAGTGTCTTTTCATGAAGGAAAGCCTCCGTTTTAATTTTTAATTATGTTTTAATATACTTTTTATTCCTATAAATAACATGTTTAGCAGGTCAATGCTGTATAACCTCTTTAAAATTCTTTCAGAATACACCTCTAGAACACATCACCTGTCAAACAGCACTTCTCTAGGTAAAGGACTCTCCAACAAACTGATTCTCTAGGCTCCAGTCTCCCTATTTCCCAAACATATCAAACCAGTATTTGTTAGCTCTTCCACTTTGAGGCCCTGATTAAGATGACTTTGGGGCAGTCTTTAATACAAAACTGAATGTAATTACTGGGGGGAGAAAAAGCCAAACCAACTCCCAACACATCATCAGGGAAAATAAGTCAGCACAGCCAGACATCTTGCTATGTGTTTCCTTACCTCAGGATAATTTCACTTTCTCTGGCTGTATCAATCTCTACCTACAAGCGGATAAAAACAGCCCATTTGTTCTTATCCATCAGTCTTTTTGCAGGTTTAGTATCAGCATTTGCCAACCAGCACTCCAGGCAACCTTCCACTAACTAGTTGTAGGAAGGCAGAGATAACCCAAACCAGAAATGTTACCATTGCTTCCTAAGGAACCCAGTCAGTGCTTATTTAATTTAACATTGTATTAGCCCTGAACAGTTTCTTTACACTTAACTCCTAGAAGTAATGCATTGTAAAATACAAAGGAATGCAGGGCCAGATGACTAAAATACAGGTGTACATGTCTGAGACACACATTCAAACATATTTTCCATTCTCCACAGCAAACAGTGAAAGTACTTTAATCTCCAAAATTTGTGGTGCCTCTTTATCAACAGTTGTTGAGATAAGCAACCAGTACACGAACCAGAAATGAGAGTAATAGTACAGTGACAGAAATTACATTTTAAGGAAATGGATATGTTTTCTCAAATCTGCAAGGCAAAATAGACCCTCATGCTCCCACTTAAGCAATGCAAAGTGAAGGGAAACAAAGCCACATTCTTACAAGAAAATAGCTCAATACTAATCTAGTCTGCTGCTTTGTTAATTTGAGTATGTTAATTCATCTCTCCCTGCCTCACTCTTCTTATATGTATATAGGGATGATGAACTACTGAATCTATTCAGACTAGTATGAAATAACAATGTAAATTATTTTTTGAAAGCCTTTTCCTTCCTGAACTTTCTTTATATAAGAACGAACTGTTAGCCCAGTAAATTTTAAAAAATGATTAAATTCTGACACTGTATAAATACAGTAAGAATTTTATAATCAAGACCAGTTGGTCCAAACATCTTACCACTGTGGACAAATTTTCAGATGGAAAATGCACTCTGAAATACAGAATTTTTTAAAAAATGTGAATCAATGTCATTAATCAATACAACAGTAAAACATGTTTAGAGATTCATGTAGAAGCTGTGAATCCAAAGCACATGAACTTTTGGTCCAAAGTGAAGGTAGTCAATATACAGACTGAGTTCCCATGTTAGCTCTAGAGAACTACACTGTTTCCTTGCACCTTGTTCATGGTCTCAAGAAGTCAATTCTATTCCTCAGCTGTGCCACACAAAACAAGATTTTTTCTAAAAAGTTTGAATTTTTCCAGAATGTGAAGTTTGTTGTGAGCTAAGTTTTGGTCTCAGACAAAGGCTTAAATTCTAAATAGCAGCACTAAAACCAAGACAGGTATTGCTAGAACTGGAAATCTGATCACATGGACCTGTGCAAAGCACTTAACACTGTGTCACATGACATCCTTGTGCCTAAATTAGAGACACATGGACTTGATGGATGGACCACTCAGTGGATAAGGAATTGGATAGATGGCCTCACTCAAAGAGTTACAGTCAAAGGCTCAATGTCCAAGGGGAGATCAGTGACGAATAGCGTTCCTTGGGGGTTGGTACTGGGACCAGTGCTGTTTAACATCTTTGTTGACAACATGGACAATGGGATTGAGTGCACACCCAGCAAGCCCACCAATAACACCAAGCTGTGTGGAGAAGTCAACACACTGGAGGGAAGGGATGCCATCCAGAAGGACCTGAACAGGCTTGAGAGGTGGGCCAATGCCAACCTCATGAGGTTCTACAAGGCCAAGTACAAGGTCCTACACCTAGGTTGCGGCAGTCCCAAGAACAAATACCAGCTGGGCAGAGAATGGGTTGAGAGCAGCCCTGAGAAGGACAACTTGGGGGTGTTGGTTGATGAGAAGCTCAACAGGAACTGTCAGTGCATGCTTACAGCCCAGAAAGCCAACCGTATCCTGGGCTGCATCAAAAGAAGGGTGGTTAGCAGGTAAAGAGAGGTGATTCTACCTCTCTACTTTGCTTTCCTGAGACTCCATCTGGAGTACTGCATCCACTTCTGGGGACCCACAACATAAGAAGGAGATGAATCTGTTGGAGCGAGTCCAGAGGGCCATGATCAGAGAGCTGAAGCATCTCACCTATGAAGACAAGGTGAGAGAGTTGGATTTGTAAAGCCTGGAGAAGGCTCTATGGAGACCTTATAGCAGCCTTTCAATAATTAAAGGGGGCCTACAGGAAAGGTGGGGAGAGATTCTTTATTGGGGAGCGTAGTGATAGGACGAGGGGTAATGGTTTTAAACTGAAAGAGGGTAGATTTAGATTGGATATCAGGAAGAAGTTTACTCTGAGGTTGGTGAGGCACTGGAACAGGTTGCCCAGAGAAGTTGTGGATGTCCCATCCCTGGAGGTGTTCAAGGTCAGGTTGGATGGGGCTCTTTAAGCAACCTGGTCTAGTGGGAGGTGTCCCTGCCCATGGCAGGGGGGTTGGAACTAGATGGTCTTTAAGGTCCCTTCCAACTCAAACCATTCTATGAAATTGTAAGATCTGGTCACTAGCTAAGTTTTCCATGCAGATCCTTCATTATTGGCTCAATTTATTATATTCTGCCTTTTTGAGAGTGCTTTTTCTTGGGTTGTTTGTTTGCTTGTCTGTTTTTGATTTGGATTGCCAAAGACAATCATACAAAAAAACCGTGGGGACCTTTATAAAGCATCCCTTCGCTAACACATTCATCTTAAAAGTGAACTATCTAGCAGAACACTTACCAGTATAAAATAAATGGATATACTATGGGAGACAGAACTGTTGTACATTCTCTGTCAGCCTATCACATCAGGCTGTTCTGTGGATCTAAAATGATGAGTCCCTGGTGTTTTTTAAGTATATGTCTATCAGTATAAATTTGTTTTACAAAAATATATCATGGGAATATAATTGGATCTAAATTTATTATGCAACTGGCATTTTTTTTTCTTCATGACGTAGGGCAGGGGAAATTCTGAGAAAGTATCCTGTGTAATATCTCAATTGCCACTGAAATTATTATGAAGATACATAAATAAAGCATACTAGTTTTGCTATGCTTTAATTTAAGGAAAAAAAGTCACCAATAATCTCCAAGGACTAAATTATGTTTCATGTGTTATGCCTGGTTTTTAAGTATTGTATTTAATTAGGTTTTTTTTTTTTTCCTTATTCTGTAGTCCCAAATATCTGCTGCTTAAAATAGAATTTAAATATTTTTATTAAATCAAAATAAATTTCTGAGTCAATCTCAAAGGAATGAGATTTTCAAACATCACACCTTGTATTGAAGAGGTGAGCTTAGCAATTTATTTTAAAAAATTACAGCCAAAAACTACCCCTAGTTTTGTATTCATCTGATGTACAGAAATTTCTTAACTTCCATATTTCTTCCAAAAAACTTCGAACATTTAAAGTTTGCACAAAAATGCTAAAACCTGACCTCCGAAAATGCTAAAAATCTTGGAAAAAAAAAGAACTTATGATAGACCTTTTATAAATTTCAAGTTGTCTTTTTTTTTCCTTTTCTCTTTGATTTTATGAGTTGAACTCAACATTTTCATGGTAAGTGTATGCTACTGTCATCATATTTAATGATCAGAAAAAAGGGAAAACATAATACTGAATTATGATCTGATGTGTCACAGGCACCTTTTTGCACATCCTATTCTGTATTTTGTGTGAATTTAATTAAATGAGAGGGTTTTTTGGTGGTGGTAACAGTGGTGGTGGTTTTTTTAACCTTTGTATTCCAAATAACTAAAGCTGAGGCACACTTTCAAATTTATTCAAATTATTTCAAATTAAGAATAGTGAAGGAGCATGCCAATAATTCTTTGTGATTTGCACGGAAATTATGCATTGATAGAGCATAGATCTCCCATTAATAGAATCCACAGTTGCATTACTTTTAAAGTAACCTGCCTTTAAACCCGTCGAGCTGTCTTTCAACATGCTTTCTGAAAACAGAGAGAGGCTTCTTGGTTTGATAGTCTGAGAAAGGTTCAAAAAGAGGGAAAAAGAAAGGGAAAAAAGGGAAAGGAAAGGGAAAGGGAAAGGGAAAAAGGGAAAAGAAAAGGAAAANAAAGTCCTCATGCTTTAGGAAGTCATTGTTCTTAGAATATTATTATGTGAACTTTTCCAGGATTTTTAAGTACTTAATGGTATTGTACACCAAACTGAAAAATTGCTTGTGTTCAGATTAAAAGCAATACAGGCTTGAACATGGAGCTAATAGATCATTTTGCACAACATTAAACCTCTTAAAACTTGCAAGAATATTTGATGCTGTGGCACTTTTAAACAAATTCAGCCTAACAATTTTTTAATCTGTGTATGTCACTAGCTAATCACTATAAATGTTTTTTTGATACATATATTTAGATTTTAAAGAAAAATAAATAAAATTCTACCAAGTATCCCAAACCCTGAGTGTACTGATATGGGGGAAATAACTCCAAATTTATTGTAATCATCTTTTAAAAACCTGAAACTTATCTATAAAAGTGTTTCTTATGAAGGGGAAATAAATCCTACCTGTCTGCATTGCTATTTACACTGCTGGTGATTTATCATCTTGTATTATCCTTAAATCATAGATATTAGGGTTACAAATGACCTGTTGGATCATCTGACCCATCTTCATATAGTAGTAGGATTACATTTACAATTTTTTTATGGGTTGCCCCACTATTTCTCTCTGTGGTATGCCTTGAATATTTTCAGTGATAATAGCTGCTTTGGCAGGTTATTCCATTATCTAATTGACCTCACTGTTATACTGTGCTTTTTTACTTTTTGGCTTCCATTTTCTTAATTTCAAGCTATTACTTCTTCTTTTACCTACAATGACAAATTAAACTAATATTGCTCTTTTTTTCTTTTGGTAATTCCTGGAAGGTACTTAGAGATATTTCATTTATCACCTCTTGCTGGTCTTCTCTGTAGGCTGTACAAGTTCAGTGCTCTTAACCTCCCTTCATGGGTCATGTTTTCTAAACCTTTCAGCACTTTCATTGCTTTTGTCTCTACAATAATGATATCATTTTTTACAGCACAGAGAGCAGAATTACAAGGTGCTCCAAAAGCACCCTCAGCAATGTTGTGTTATATTTATATAAAGAAAAAATAGATTTTAAATTATTGACATGCATTAAAGTATTAGAAAGTGACCAATTCAATATTTGCTAAAGGCCTATGTATGTTGTCACCTTATTTTTAACAGAATAGAAATGAAAGCAATGGAGAATAAGTGTCTTCGTTTCAACGGTATTTCACTATCTAACTCTTGTTGAAGGTGCTGCTCTATAAACTGAGCAGTTTCGTTGTGGACTCCTAAAAATCTCAACAAATCGTTTCTTCCTTCGACAGAGTTTATATTTTCTCATTCATAACTAACACGTAAACCTCCTTATTCATTGTGGCGTGCAAGGTCTTTGCATAAAAGGAGACCACCCAACTTCACTGTAACAAATCCGGATTTTTATTAAAACCTTCTACTTATAACAAACAAGCAGGCAGTAACAGTGTTTTTATCGCTATTCAGACTTGCTGATATCATTCCGTAAGCAGACGCTTTTTTATATGCACACTGTTTAAAACGGGAACATAGATGTACTTTTTTCTTTTTCTATGCTGTTAAAACACCATTTTTGTGTTGGTCAATGTAAGAGACTGAAATGAAAACACTAAATCCTGATGTTTAATTTGAATTATTTTTTTCTTCAGTCTTCTTACACGGCACATCACTAAGCTCTATTGAAATGAATCTTGGTTTATACTGAATGAGCCATTTTCTGCCAAGCTGCTTTCCAGCTGGGTGGCCCCCAGCATACAGTGGTGCATGAGGCTTGGTGCAGGACTTTGTACTTTTCTTTATTGAACTTATGAGTTTCCAGCTGGCTCATTTCTCCAGCCTGTTGAGGTCTCTCTGTATGGCAGCATATCAGTCACTCCTCCCAGTTTTGTGTCATCAGCAAACTTGCTGAGGGTATGCTTTGCCCCATCATCCAGACCATGAATTAAGATATTAAACAGGACTGGATCCAGTATAGACTCCTGGGGTACACCGCCTAGTTACTGGCCTCCAACTAGGTTTTCTACCACTGATTGCCACCCTCTGGGGCCGGCCATTCAGCCAGTTTTCAAACCACCTCACCCTAATGTAGGACTACTATGAACAGAGATCTGAAATACAGTCTTGGATCTCTGTCTAGAACCTCTTGCTAAGAAAAATAAATATATTGACATCTCACAAGCAGGTGAGTATTTTTACCATCTGAAAGCATTACATTATACCACTGAAAATTCTCCTTTTTTGTTAAAGCCATTTAGTTGGGTAATGAATAATTTTGGATTTGAAGTTAATTGCATGAAATCACAGTTTCTTTCCAATATGACTGAGTTCAGGAGAACTTATCTTGAAATAAGCCTCAAAACTTTGTCAATATTTCTTCATGGTTTGTTTGGGGTTTTTTTAATATACTTTAGATCTCTTTCAGTCTTTCCCTCTCAGCCTAATGGCTCACTGTTTGTCTGATACTTTTTACTTGTGACCACAGAGAGATGCTGGCTCTTTGTCATATTTTCACATATTCCATTCCCCATATCCCCCTATTTTCATCTTCTCTGCCAATCTTTCCTGTTATTGCAAGTCCGTTCCATTTCCTTCCACTCATTCAATGAGTCTTTCTGTCTTTATTGTCCCTGTTTGCATCTTAATCCTTCTGCATATGCTAAAGCGTTCTTTTTCTATTATTAGTGTTTAGTCCTCTTTAAGGTGCTTAGTCGTCTCTAAGACCACTATCTGAGATTGTTTTGATGGGATTTTTCATGGATAATTGACTTGTCCAGACAAGGATTTAAATTCACTCTTGCCCTGCATTTTGTGTGGTCGTTCATACTAATACAAGGAGGATATCCACTCTTACAAGACCAACATGGAAAACTTCTGTAGTACTTTGTGTTTTCCATTCTATCTTCATAAGATGTGTGAAAAAAATATAATATCTGTCGCTTGCCCTGCCTCCAGCAATTTAAATTTGATGAATAAAAACACAAATTTATAATTTACATAGCCTTAAACCTCCTTTGCAAGAGGAAAATAATCTGCATAGAGCCTTAGTCACTTACCTCTTTAAAGGAAAAAATGCAAAGTGTATTATGTTTGTGGTGTCATTTATAAATTGTTAAGCACTCATTTTCATGGAAAAAAAATGTTTCAAATAATCAATTGAAGCGTGTTAAAAAGTCATTGTAATCAAGTATTAGTGCAAATATGAGTTAGAAAAAATGATGGAAACATAAATTATTTTAAAAGTGAAAATCTTAAATCATCTGCTTAAGGAGAATACATTACCTCCAGATTTGCCTGTCTAAAAAAAAAAATAATTTTCATGAAAATATTTTCCTAGAACATTTCATATGTTGAAATTCCCAGTTTCTGACTAAAAAAGTTAAAAAAAAAACCCTGAAAGCAAGGTTCAGTAAGGCCCATGCATGCAGAAATTCACAGTGTCAGTCCCATTTCTATTGAATTGATTCGGTATTATAAGAAACTCCAAGAAATAAATGTAGTCTCTAACTCTGATTTCTACCTCTCAAAATCTTCTAAATGTGAGAATGAGCCTTGAAATATCTGCTTTCAATGTTGTTCTGCTATCTCCTTGTGACTGCAGTCTGCATGGTATTTTGAACATTTTCTTAATTTCTAGATGAACATAAAAATATCATATAGCCTTAGACAGCCTGAAAAACCAGCTGTCCATACCCATTCAGTTCTTTACTATAAAATGGCCTATATGTAATGAAAGACACTTCTTGAGCAACCTTTCAAAGTCCAAATCTGTAGGCTGTTTTGACATATTGGAAGAAGAGACTGAAGCTGTGGCTGAAGAGACAGATAGTAGTGCACGTTACATGTCTGTATCAGGAAGATCTATTTATAACACTTAATAAAGACAGTATTTCCAATGCTATCTGGCAGTGCTTTTATGTGCTCAATTCCCCCCTAACTACATCTTTATGCAGTTAGCAGCATTAAATTTATGCTACTAAGTATTGTGTGCTAAGAGTGAGGGAAAGGGATAAACATTCTCTGCTTTAAGTGGTAACTTCTGCTAAGCTTTCTGGAAGCCTGAGATGCAAAAATCAGGATGTATATGTGCTATGTTCCCCTTGTAATTATTGCAATTGCAATTGCTGCTCCAATAATTGAACATGAAAATGATTGATTATGTGTCCAAGTGCAGATTTTCTTCCCCTGTAAGTCAACTTGCCTGATTCCAGTAATTAATTGCATGGGCCACTGAATATGAACCAGCTGCAAAATGCTAAAGTCCTTTTTTTGGTCACAGTTTGCATAAAGTATGCATGAATATCTGAGACAAAGGCCTGAGGGTGAGTACCTAAAATATCAATAAGTTAAGAAGTAGGGTGAGTACCTAAAATGTCAATAAATTATGAAATTTTGAAATATTTGGAACAAGTCCTGTATGATTATTTTCATGTGGCCAAGCTAAATGCAATAAGTAACCTCTGCATGAGCATTATTCTAATTTGTTAGTTTTTTAGCCAGTTAGCAATGCGTAGACTAACCAAAACACATGCAACACAATAGAGCATCAGACACATATATACCTTTAAAAGATTTGATGATGGGATCATTTTGGAGCAATGTAACAGATGTGTCCATGGTGTGAATCTGAGAAGGGTGAAATTTCAGCTATGTCTCCAAGGGGAATATTATTTTACTTTAAAGATTTTTTTCTTACAGTGGAACAAGGACTCTGTCACTGAACTGAGATTTATGTATTTCTCTTCCATTTTTTTCTGCAGTGCAGACTTAGTTAAAAAATAATCAAAAAGATTTTTTTAAAAAGTCATTGAACTTGTGCAATCAAAGGGGTTCATTTTGGAAATTCTTTTTCATTTTCTTTCTTCTTCTCTCTCTCCACTCCCACTTCTCTTTCTCTCTATCTTCTTTGAATTTTGAGCTTGAAACAACATTAAAACTTATATAAACAAATCTCCCTTTCTCTCTTTTCACATTTACAAAAAATCCCAAAGAGGATTTTCAGTCATTTCCGTTAAGTATACTATACACTATAATTCTTTGTCTGAAAACAATATAACATTTAGAAGCCAGGTTCCCTGATGTATACATTTTTGATTCCTTATCAGCTCTTTTCATTCTGTCAGCTTATAGGGCTGTAAGAGACCTCTAGGGTTATCAAATTCAGTATTGTGCAATCACAGGCAACAACATTATACTAACCCTTTTATGAGTCATTGAGCTGGATCTTAAAATTAACTAGGTGGGATTTGGGGAGCTTTTTTTTTTTTTTTTCCCCCTGCAGTTAGGAAGGAACTGTTTCATCTTGACAATGATCTTTTAAATGTTACAGGTTTGTGATTTTGCCAGAATGTCTCTGTGTAACTACACTGCAAAATGAAACTTCTTTGTGAATAATACAGCAGTAGCAGGTAGCGTAGGACTGATGGTACCGTGATGGTGGCAACACAAAGCTTAAATTTACTGGTCAAAAAATCGGTGTTACTGTTGCCTCCCCCTTTCTTAAAACAAGCTGATTGATTGCATATGCCAGGTGCTGCAGGCTTTCAGTGGATTTTATATAGGTATAGTAAGAGTGGAAGGATTTTTGCACCCATTATACATCTGCATATCAATCAGACAGGCTCTGGCATATTAAATATTAATAGTATTCTGTAAGTTGGGCATTCATTTTAGAGGATCATGTTGAGTAACCTTTAATCCACAAAAAGCCCCCAAAGCCAACAGGAATTTTTGTGGTATCAGAAGCTACATAATAGAAACAAATGTGGCAAATCATGGCCATTAACCAAAGCACTCAGGGGAGCATCAGCATCTGCTCCATTTGTGTCATCTTTTCCTACCTTTCTACCATAAAATATGGCTTCCTTGTCAATGGCTGCTTTCTCTGTGACTTAAGCCTCACTTAAGTCAAACCACAGTAGTTGTAAGGTGGTTCTCTGGGGTATTAGCGGTGTGTTTATCCCCTATTTTCTCTTTCTTGCCTACAGAAATCCACCACCTCAAATGATGTGTCAAGACCTTCTAAAAAATACATGAAAAAAAGACCGTAAGTGAAAATCACAGTATTCTAGGTGAGGAGCTACCACAGATATGTCTGGTAGAAGCCTGTGTCAGCCAGAGCATGGAGTTGGATTTGTATAGGCTTGCGTGTTCCTCAAAGTAGATCTGAAAAAAAGAATTTTGGACAAAAGCCAGTTGTTAGTGGAATATAAACAGACAATTCAACTTTTTTAAGGCAAAAAAATTCACTCACTGGGTCAGAGAGAATAGAAATATAAACAGTTTGTGCAAGAAAATCTCTCTTTTCTCCTGAAAACATTACAGGAAGGTTTCAGTCTGCTCAGTATCTTTCAAGGTTACAATAAGCCTTATGCTGCTCCTTTTAGTTCCTACATAGCTTCAGTCTCCTTTGAGACCTAGCCGGCTATTCCCTGCTCCTCAGTGTCTCTCTATGACAATCTCTTCTGCGTCTGCTTAACACAGTCCTATCTTTCAAGTCTGTGTCCCAAGGGAAGGACCACTTTCTTCTCCTTGTAGAGGGTTTTATCTGATCTGTTCCTTGTAGAAGGTTGTCCTTATAAAAGAAATGTATACAAACTGCTTCTAAGAAAATATGGATCCTGTCCATATCTGTAGCTAGTAATAAATTATGAGAAGGGCAGTAACCTTAGAGAATCTCACCTTCTCATGGTGGGCACAGGTGGGTTAAATTTTCTTTCTGAGAGAATTTTAGGCTTCTTTACGCTCCAAGGTGAATGCTCTCTCAGAGTGCAAAGTTTTTGGTGGGTCAGTGCTACCACTTAAAATGATTCTGTTTTTTAGGATATGAATAAATATTCATTAAGTCAAAGAATACTTGGGAAGGATCACAGTTTAAATCATGCCAAATGCACAAATTGGAGGAGCCATCTGAATCCATGGTAATGCAATTATAAAGCACTGCAATTGTCTCTGCCACCTCCCACTCCATGGGAAAATGTACATGTGGCTGTTTAGTAGAGGAATGCCCAGTTTGTGTGCAGCTATCATAGAAGAGGTTGGAAGGGACCTTAAAGACCATCTAGTTCCACCCCCCCTGCCCTGGGCAGGGACACCTCCCACTAGACCAGGCTGCTCAAAGCCCCATCCAGCCTGGCCTTGAACACTTCCAGGGTTGGGGCATCCACAACTTCTCTGGGCAACCTGTTCTAGCGCCTCACCACCCTCACAGTAAAGAATTTCTTCCTGATATCCAATCTAAAACTACCCTCTTTCACTTTAAAAGTTTTATCCCTTTTTCACTACACTCCCTGATAAAGAATCTCTCCCCACCTTTCCTGTAGACCCCATTCAGGTACATTCCTTACTAACCCCTCCTTGTAGGTGAGAACAAGGTCCAGCACCTCTTCTTGCTGGCTCCTCTGTCACTTGGAGAATGAAGTTATCACCAGTGCCTTCCAGGAACCTCCTGGATTGCTTATGCCCTCCTGTGTTGTCCCTCCAACAGATATCAAGGCCGTTGAAGTCCCCCATGAAGACTAGGTCTTGTGAACATGAGGCTGCTCCTATCTGTCTATAGAGGGCCTCATCTGCTTGGTCTTCCTGGTTAGGTGGCTTGCAGCAGACCTCTACTATAATGTCACCTGTCCCTGCCCTCCCTTTAATCCTGACCTGTAAATTATTGGTCGGCTCCTCATCCGTCCCCAGGTAGAGCTCCATGCACTCCAGTTGGTCATTGGCATAGAGGGTGTCAGCCACTCCTCGTTTCCCTTGCCAAGTGCCAGGTCCTGCATTTGGGTCACAACAACCCCATGCAATGCTACAGGCTTGGGGAAGAGTGGCCGGAAAGCTGCCTGGCAGAAATGGACCTGGGATGTTGGTAGATAACCATCTCAATATGAGCCAGCAGTGTGCCCAGGTGGCCAAGAAGGCCAACAGCATCCTGGCTTGTATCAGAAATAGTGTGACCAGTAGGACTAGCAAAGTGACCATCCCCCTGTACTTGGCACTGGTGAGGCTACATCTGTAATACTGTGTTCAGTTTTGGGCCCCTCACTATAAGACAGACATTGAAGTGCTGGAGCGTGTCCAAAGAAGGGCAACAAAGCTGGCGAAGGTCTGGAGCACGAGTCTTATGAGGAACGGCTGCAGGAAGTGGGGTTTTTAGTCTGGAGAAAAGGAGGCTGCGGGGAGACCTTATCGCTTTCTACAACTACCTGAGAGGAGGTTGCAGAGAGGTGGGGGTCAGTCTCTTCTCCTAAGTAACAAACAATAGGACAAGAGGAAATGGCCTCAAGTTGCACCAGGGGAGGTTTAGATTGGATATTAGGAAAAACTCTTCACTGAAAAGGTTATCAAGCATTGGAACAGGCTGCCCAGGGAAGTCATTGAATCACCATCCCCGGAAATATTTACAAGACGTGTAGATGTGGTGCTTAGGAACATGGTTTAGTGATTTAGTGGTGGGCCTGGCAGTGTTAGATTCATGGTTGGTCTTGATGATCTTAAAGGCCTTTTCTAACATAAACGATTCCATGATTCTATAAGATAAAAAATGGAAAGTATAAGGTTTGAATGTTTTTAAACATACAAAGCATGTCATTAATAATGGCTGATGCTTTTTCCTGTTTCTGTTTTCTGATTTTTACTTCAACCAGTGATTTCTAGAGTCAGTAACAAGAGTTCTCTGCTCAAGTCTTTCTTGAGACACACATACCTTTTAGGACAAAAAATTACTGTGCTTTGCTCTGCTTTCGCTGAAAGGAAAAGGAGAATATGGGACTGCCGTGCCGTCTTGAGGAACTATTATCTAGTGTTGATCAAGGCTAGATTACAGTTTAAGGCTTCTCAAAATATTAAGGAGTATAAAGAAGGCATATGTATTCTCAATTCAGTGGCAAGACCAGGAAACTGAAAAATAGATAATTACTAGGTTTTCATCAACTCAAAATTAAACTTTTTCCATAGTTTTCACTGAAGTAAACTACTTGGTTTGAATCAAGACATACTTAATTTGCTTTAAAATTAAATCAGCTCCATTTCGGGGTGATTTTTCAGTTACAGAAAATGTAGAAAAAAAATCCTGTGTTTTAAAGGAAGAATTACTCGTGAATCAAAAGCTAAAAAAGGTAGTTTTCCTCCTCCTCAAGTCCCCCAAACCAACGGTTAGGGCAATTGTTTACACCACCGGAGAGTTAAAAATTTAACCTCTTTGTAATTTAGAGGAGTGAGTTGAACCAAAGCCTCCCTGCCACTGAAGAGGGAGTGCCTTATCCAGAGAGCTCCTTATCCAACAAGTGTTGTTTTGTCCACCCACCACTATGTTTTCTTTCACAAATAAGCTGTCCATCTGTGGCCAGTTGTCTGGAGAGAGCACTGTCTGTGCTTTAACAAATAGAAACCAAATGTTACAGACATTATAGCCAATTATCTTTACTTCCTCTATGAATATGCCATAGTCTTGTCAATCCTTTCTAAGTTATGCTTCTGGATAAATGAGCCAAGGAGATCTAGTACAAATTATCCATGTTTATCATCTGTTAAAAAAAATATTTCTAAGCTGGTCCTTTGCCCAGGAAGCCCAACCCCCTTGCATGAGAGAGATATGCCCAGGACCTGACAGGACGTATCTGTGCATCCTGTGTGCTCGGCACACAGCCCTCTCTTACCTGGGGACAGAGCGGACCTGTGCTCCATGAGGCCTCTGAAGGTACGACACCCTGCTTCTCCCTGCTCACAGGTGAAAATTAATCGCCATACTGGGAACATCCCAAATATAGTCCTACTGGAAATTATATGAATAATTGTTTCTGACTGTTTCTGACCTTACAAATTTCACATTTGTTTCTCAAAAACAAGGAATATGTCTGTGAGAAGCTGTGGCTCTGCACTCACTTCTTCATGTTAAGACCCCATTCACTCTCTCCTTCTTGACTAACATCCACTGTGCAGCCTTTAAGGATGCAGCTACTTTTGAGAGTATTTTTCAAGGTATTTTCTGCTATTTTTCATTCTTAGGCTTTCAACTTCAGCATTGCATCTTCTCTTTTTTTTTTTTTTTTTGTTGATCCTTGTACTTTTTCAAAGAAAGATGACATATAGTAAGGGACAATCCACCCAGGTCTGTTTATTTGTTGTGTTGATTATACATTTCATCCTGCAAAAGTCCGATAGTGAGGAATGAAGGCTAAGCCATGGCATTTCTCGAACCCTGTGCTAGCCCCTCAAGGATCAGATTTTGCCAATGTTTAGAAAGAGTCTTCAGAAGTGTATATTTTAATGGTTTAAAAAATTTACAAGAATTTATTGAAAAGCTTTTGGTTCATTCATACATATCTGATGGTTGTTGAACCGTGAGTTTGAAGAAATTTGAGGGTTTTTTTATGTGCTCTTTTGGCTCCAGATCCTCAGAATTATAAAATTTAACAGGAATGATAAAAAAACGCCCCACTTGCTTAGAATATCTTAAGGAAAGGAGAAGATGTTTAAAAATAATAGCATGAGATTAATCTAACAGGTATCAAAAAACTCACAGCAGCTTGTGACTATTGTTAGACACTGCACAGATCATGACGTTTGACTAGTGGATTTTGTGTTCTTAAATGGACTTTACTGCAATTCTGAAATGTTTTAATAAACCTCACAGAAGGAAAAATAGCTATATTTATGCATAATGATTAAACTCCTCCAAACTATTTCCCCTCAATGTGGTAAGTAGTCACCTGTTAGCTTATCTAGTTACAGGCATGTAGCAAGGTGCAGGGGTAGCATTTATCTATCTAAAAGTAATTAAATGCAATGGTTAAAAAGAACACAAATCCAACAAAACTATTGTTATGACATGCAAAATTGTGGAAGTATTATAAATGACTGAAAAATGCATTAATTGCATTGAATACTGAATGTAAATCAAATGTGGTGCCACTGATCATTTGCAATTTGATTTAAGTGAGATCTGTTGACTCACAGCTTATTAGTATGCGATGTATGAAAAGAACTAGCTGGGTACATTTGTTTATTTGTCAGAGAAGCATACGCATTCACAGAGTAAAATGGATAGGCTGCAAGAGCACCTGGTTGTTTGCTAAACAGAATAATTAAGAACCCATAGGCTCCCAAATGAATGCAAGGATTATCTTTAGGATTGTCTTTCTTAAGAAACAAAATGTGGGTGGTGGGGGTTTTTACATTTGGATGACATAGATGTCATGTACATTCAAAGCTGATGCTTTAGAAAGAAATATTATTAGGTTTTGTGAAGTAAAACATGTCATCATAATAGGATGGGACCGAATTAATTTAGTAAGTATGACCCTGTCTCTCATATTTGTGATTTTATATTTTTGTAATCTAGGTTGCATTTTTTTAACAGCTGTGCTTTCACGGGCACTTTCTCAGATTTAAATACATACCTCCTGTTTTTTTATGGAAGTATATTTATGCCTCTCTTCAGTCATCACTGTCTGCATTTGAACAGTGGACTTTCAGCTTTACAGCATAAATCTCTTCCACTAGAGCTATACTGTTATAATTATCACAGATGGCAACAGAAATAAGTGGTTATCTCGGTGGACCAGGTGCTTGAGAAAGATACATAGCACAATACACCAGTGGGTTACATATTTATGAGTAAACATATTTCACAGAGAACCTAGATGACTACTTAAATGAAGGAGTCCCTTTTTTGAAGTCACCGTGTCTAATTGATTGAGAGGTGAATTATGAATTCACCACGTTACGGATTACAACAGCCTCTATTTTAAGGGGAAGAAGTTCTCGCTTATAAAGGCGGTGAAATGTACAATAAACAAAAATTACCTGGGAAATGTGATTCTTAATTTTGTCCCTTTAATGCTGCAAGCTTTTAAATTTGTTGTCAGGTTTCATTGGTTGATAGGTTTGTTCCCTTCCTCCCACCTACACCAAAGCACATGTATAACGGATTCAGATATGTTTGTAGTGACACAGCTATTTCAGCAGGAGTTCCGTCTCTTGAAAAGAGGTTCAGTCAGAAAAACAGACTAGCCATGTTCTTATATGCATGTGAAATACTCTTAATATTTCCCTTCTGTCATTTCTCAACTCTCACGAGACAGAAAGTGATAAATATGGTTTCAGAGAACAAATTTCACAAAAAGTATTTCCCAAGCAACCTGACTATGTTAACAAAACTCCGACGCCTGCTCCTTATTAGAAATGCAAAATGGAAAAGTGCATGCAGAAGAGGTTTTGTTTGCTCATTAATACCCAAATTATGGATGATATGTTCCAAAAGTAGTTCAATATGGAAGCGTAGTATCATTTGGTAAGTTGTTGTGCCTGCCTCACCTAGTATGTGTCCTCTGGAAGAAAATAACTACTCTTTTTATCTCTAAGTATGAGGAAATTACAAGAAAAATTTGGTAAGGAAACAACCTGTAAAACGTTGTTTTGGTCCTGGTAACCCTAAAATCATGTGTAAGAGAAGACAAATATTTTATGTAGCTAGAACCTAGAAAATTATCACTATTGTTTGTTGAGATCTTAAAGTAGTTTTTGTTACTGTGTAATAGTTACCTTTAAATAAAGTGGAACATTATGCTGGTGTGTTTCCTCATTATGGATTCAAGTCTTAATAACTGAACTGGAGTTCACTGTGAAGGACTGGGAAGACGGGTATAATAATGCCTGCATTGCCTTTTCATAATTTCCCATCCCTGTATGTTGCCTGATGAATAGCAACACTTGGGGTGGTATATCTTATCTGCTTCTTAGCAAAATGATGCAGTGGAAGGCTTTAGGGGCTGTGGAAGTGTAAAGCAAGACTGGAGCCTTGTGCTTGTGTGTTTCTTTTTTTTCCTTTCCCTCATACAAAGGCAAAGACAGCATAGATCTATTTATCACTAATGATAGATCTATCGTTAGTGTCTCCTCATAGGCCTTTTAAGAGCAGTGGAAAGAGAGTGGAGAGAGAGTGTTTTAGTTTTTGTCTTTGTTTCTCACTATCCAACTCAAATTGGGAATATATGAACCCCAAGGCCAGTCCATTTTGCCTGTCATGGTAAATGGTAAGTGATCTCCCTGTCTGTATCTTGAATTATGAGCTTTTCCACCTCATTCTCTCCCCGCTTTTTTCTTCTCATATTGAGGTGGAGGAGTGGAGAGCAGGTGGGTGGGCATCTGTCCCCTACCCAGGGTCAACCCATCACAGTTCCTGTATGTTGTGTCTTCTGTATCCCAGTGTGTTATTTCCATTATTCCTGCTTGATATTAAGAAAAACTTTTGTTCAAGGAACACTTGAAAATTAGCAAAATGTGATATATTAACCTCATTGTAACTCAATATATCAACTGTTAAATTGCTTATCTGTAAATAGAGACAGTAATATTTACCTAAATGAAATCTTAAAGGAAAAAAAAAATAGCTAGGCAGTAGAGTTCAAATGCATATTTTCCATCTAGGAAGAAAGTAGAAAAGGTTGCAATGACAATGCTAGAATAACTAGGCTGCCATTAAAACAGTGTTTAGTAAGCAGGGAAGAAAAACCTCAAACAACAAAAACCCAAAGGCCCTAGAAAATATGTAAGGCCAACAAAAGACTCTTCAGTTCAATTAAGGTGAGATATCTCAAGATGTTGTCTGGCATCCAGGAGTCAATTACTGACACATTTGTTGATATACTGCAAGGAAACTGTTAATTTAGGGGCAGGAAAATGAGCCTTTTTGTTATCTGCACTTCAAGTATAGCAGTTCTAATGATACTGATGAATATTTGTGTGCCAATGAATAAATACAAAAGAACAGTTAACAACAACAAAACCAAAAAGAGAAATAAAACAAGTATCATGTTATAAGGGGCAAAAACCTGTAAAACATGATACCATATTCTTAGGTAGTGTGTGATGCTTCACGTTCATCATAATCAACAAAACCATGAAATATATAGAAAATGGAAAACACTAAGACAATCCAACAGGAGTTAAAAATCCATAGTATTGGTCTATTTTTTCTTGGTATTTTTATCATTACTGTTATAAAATTATGTATGTAAACTATCTCTATTTGGAGACTCCTTTAATCATGTCTTCCAATAGAACATTGCTAACATGATGCTTACATTCATTTACCTTTGGTTTCTCCGCTCCATTGCCAGTAAAATCCATTTTGGAATTTACTGTTATTCTAATTTCCCATTAAAAGATACATTTTCTTCCTCTTCAAAGGAATACTTGGCCACATTGCTGCTATTAAACCTTCCTTTGCTTCAAAGAAACAAATAAAATGACCGTTACTCAAGTTAAAATGATGGAATACCATCTCAACAATCTGAACCAAAACCTTGTTGAATGCCAACTAAACAAGAAAGATGCATTTGTGGCTGTGTATAAAAGAAGTAGAATCCAAAAGCATCAGGCCAGATATGTCTCTGAGGGCTTCTTTATAATGAGATAAGGAATCAGAACAATGATTACAGTAATTCAGATCAAAATACTTTCCAGGATTCCAGGAAGTTTACATAAACTGCATTAGCAGTAGCAATTAAAATTCAAAATGCTACCATCCACTGTTTGGTCCCATCATAATTGGCCTCACTCAAAACTCTTACAAAAATCAAATGGATACTCTGCAAGTGCTTAGTGGCTATCCTGTTCTCATAAAGATTTAACAGGCACAGAAACAACAGCGTTCTGTGTTCCTGTCTTCGCAGCATAAATAATACAATATTTTTGAGTCTGAAAGTCCTAAAATGTCCCACAAAAGGAGTCTATCAATATCCATTATCTTATCAGTTTGTGTGCCTGATATGGATGACATGCCATTGTTCACTTTTGTTTTCTTTCTCTCCATGTCTCTATACCCTAAGTTAGCCAGTTCCACTTCAGTACCGCAAGACAATACAGCATAAATTGTCAGATTTTGGTGTGTCTTAGTATTGGTCTGCAGATGACTCTTTTTTAGAGCTGGATATGCCTGAAAGTAAGAGGACAATAAGAAACATCTTCATGTTATCACAGTTTGGAATTTTTATTGCAAGGGAAAACTATCATTAAACTGCAATTAAATGCAAGTCCCAGAAACTTTCTGTTGTCTTGGAGGGCTTATTTCACGGTTCTTCAAAATAACTTCTGGATGCTGCATTAAGAAAAAAAAACAACCCAAAAGCACAAAAAACAACCAAAACCAAACCAACAAAGAAATGTGTTCCTGAATAAGAAAATTGCTGAGATTTCTAGAAATACACCAAATTGAATGTGTGCAAAAGATCAGTCTTACTTATAATTTATTTTTTGCAATAGAATGATATAGCCATTCAATGATAAAAAACTATTCCTATAACACAACGCATAATATTATAACATCAAGCCTCAGCCAAAAGCTTAGGTACCCTTTTTTTTTTCTTTTTAAAAAGTAACTCCTTTTTCAAGCTATTCTGAATGGCAGCTAGCTTCAGGTATACTTAATGGTTCATGTTTTTCAAGATAATTTCTTCCAAAAGACAAATATCATTAATACTGAAAAAAAAATAATTAAGGAAATCTCTTTCAGAGAAATAAGGGTCTGACACAATCTTTCTCTCCTCTATTTTAAACTTTCTCAACATACGTTAAAAAAACAACGCAAAACACAGCATTCTATTGCTGTTGTGCGTTAAGTCTTACTATAGATCCTTTTCTCCAACTCAGATTAAACTACTGAAACCAAATGAGGCCTCACCTTTGCTTAAATTTTGTAACCCAAAAAGGAACAAAAAAATCCACCCAACAAAAATAACCAGAAGAATCTACAGACAGTACAGCCTTGCTTAATCCATTAGTTTCAATGCAGTTACGACAAAAGTTTTTCTGACAATTTTTTTTTCCATTAAACTGATGGCTTGGCTTCAGGCTGCTGAAAGTGAATTTTAAGCAACGGTCTCTGGGAACATACAGGAAATAATGGAAGTAATAAGAGAAAAAAAAAAATGAACTTCCTTGGATTTAAAAAGCCTCTGTCTTTGCTATTACCCATGTGAGGGTTAACCACTCCTTATTTGGTCACCTAGAAGCTGTACACTGGCAGCACTAATGGCATATAACACTCAAGTTATCAGTGGACAGATAAAGAAAGAATCTTTGTTCATCTTGTGTCACTACAAATCTCACTGTACTGGCTTTGTTCAAGGACCAAGTCTGATAAATATATTTCTCTAACTCACCTTCTTCACCTGTCACCTTCTCCAGTATGTTTTATTCAGGTTATGAGTTAGTATTATCAGACCTCACTGGCTAGGCATTGTAGGTAAAACACTTGGTTATCCCATCTTTCATTTCCTAGTGAATAAACAAGGATATGTTGGAAGCAAAACATATTCTGTATGTCTGAGTATTCATTAGCTTCAGGAATTCTGAATAAAACCTGAAGCCAGCTGCAAAGTAAGACCCCTTTCTATTGGTCATTGGTCATTATGCTAGGTATAAAATTACTACAGAACAAAAAGAATAATGCTCACTACAAAAAACCCCAAACTCTAACTAATATTATACTTATGTCACTGTAAGAACAACTGAATGCATGTAAACTGCATGTTTTTGTTTCTCTGTATCTTGCCTTCTTTTTCTTTCTAGTAGATTTTCTTTCTTTCAAGATACTCTCACCTCCTCACTGACTGAAGTAGGATCCTTTTTTTTCTATATAGGCTTTCTTGGTTTGATTGCTCTGATCTTTACACCTGTCTGGGATTGTTGTCTTTCATCCCAGAGCCACTGCAGAGCATGCTCAGACAGCAGTTTCTTTCTGACAGCAGTTTCTGTCTACAAGCCTTTTCCCATAATCTCCAGTCTCTAATGGCAACTAGTACCTTCTCAAGCATCAGATGAAGAAATGATTGTAAGTGGGGGAACAGAATCTTACTCCTCCCTGGGGCATGATTGCTATGATTAGCTAGGTCTGCTCGAATGTTCAAGTGCATGATTCATCTATTGCCTGAAAAAAAGGGAAAAAAAATCACAGAAAGCTATTCAACCCTGGCTGCCCCTTGGCAAAGCAGAAAAAATTGTGAACAGCTTTGTAAATGTCAACCTGAGGTGTGGAGGTGTCTCATTCTCTATTCGCATACCACTACATAGGGCTTGAAATCAGGTGTGGAAGAGAATTTTTACAATCAAATCAGGGGCGGTGGTGGGGGTGGGGGGTTGGGGTGGTGGCATGTATGCCCCTCTATCTCTGTCTGAGATTATTTGCAAAGTTGTAAAATAGACTAGCTAGGTGTTCTGTAGACATTGACCAACAAGAGTACTGTGTGCAGTTCTGGGGCCCACAAATTATGAAAGATGGTAAGGTACTTGAATCCAATCGAAAGGCAAAGTCATAAATGCGTTTATCTTGTTGTCTCAATGCACTTAATTTGGCACATTAAAAGTGAAACCGAAAATTCTATTGTTGGCAAAAAAGCTGACATGAGTCCATTATGTTGTGATTATCTAGGTTCCAAAATACAGAGGATATTTTTCAAAGAGTTTAAAGTATGTTGTTCATTTCAGGCAGCGTGGAATTGCTTTTCTTTTTATCACATTAAATTCTGACAGCATCTTAATATCAACCTTTTACCCCTGAGATTCAACTTTTTCTTCTGAATGATTCTTAGTTACTAATTTAGTCAAGGTTAGAATCCAACTTGTTTCCTTTGGCACAAATGAAGAATAAATTACGGCAGAAAACCGAAAAGTACTGCTCTTTCTAAAAGAACCTTTGATGAGGAAAAAATCATAATTTTATTTTAAGTGAGTTTAATCATCGTTAAATAATGCTGGACCACCAGAATATTTGTTTAATTGAATAGAGACATAGAATGTAGCAGAGGTAATTTGTCAGGCCAAGGAAATTTAGGTGTGATTCAATTTTCTTCACACACAAAGCATTACCCTCCATCCTCTGCAGAGAATGTTAAGCATACTATTTATCCTCTTGGCATTAGTGTTAGCATTACTATCATGTGAACCAAGTCAATAAAATGTGCTATTTAGATCATTTCACAGGAAGAAGTTGGGCTCTCAAGAAGGATGATGATTCTTATTTTTATTTTCCTTTGCCTTTCAGGGATACCACACCACTCAAAGATAAAGTTTGCTTTCATGTGTTAGATTACTACTGAATTTATTTAAACAAAGTCTAACCTTTGCAAAGTATGAAAGTCCCAATGATGGAATCTAAAACTAAAATCAATAAATGAAGTTTAGAATTAAATTTTTAAACTCCCTATTTTTAATAGAATAAAACTGGATTATCCTTCTAATCTGGTCTGAAAAGGTGATCAAAGTGGTTTTGAATTCTAAATGGGTTCTCACTCTCTAAAATTTCTCAATAAAAAAGATCTTAGGTAACGATAAAAGCTATAAGTAACAGAAAGATCAGTTTGGCATACCATGTCAAGAGACTAAAACCCAAATGCCACTGAAACTAAATTCTTCAGGTCTAGAAGTAGCTTTTGCTGGTTATGGTGGAAATATTTGCCTAAAACAGGGTGAAGAAGCTTGTACCACAAGGATAACAACTTCAGATTACGGTGCTGTCAATTTCATACCTTGTGAGAGTCTCACAAACACCACAAACCAAAATCAGTGCTGGTTCTTTTGTCTAAAGAAGTTCAATGCTAACTGTATTTCTCTTTTTTTTCATGGTTTCTTTGCCTTGTGAAAATATAGCATGGGGGCCTAAGCAACGTAGAAGCAGTTGTTTAAGTGTTCTTGTTTTACCCATTTATGACCACAATCGTATAAGGGAAGAAAAAGAATCAAATTGTAGTCGTCATATTTACATGCCTTTAAATGTATAACAGGTGTTAGCTGCTTCTCTTCATTTTTTGGAAAGACTTCAATCTAAGATTTTCCTTAGTTAGCTCTATCCCAGCTTCATGAGTTCACCACAGCCAATACTGCATCAAAAGTTAACTAAACTACTTTCTGAGCATTAAGAAAGGAGCAGCAATATAAGAAAGCTTTTTCAATCAAAATTGCATGTTTATGTAACTTCTCACTTATAGGGTTTATCACAGATTCCAAACACAAAAAGCTTTCACGAATCTTCTTATTTCTTTATCCTCTTTAATCCGGTTCAGCTTAAGAGTACGGATACTAATGCAGCAGCAGGATGTCACCTATACCTTTGCTGTCTTTACAGTCCCCTCAGCAGTTCTGCAAAATATATGATACCGAATGATCTTCATTCCAGAGGTATTCATACAAATGTTTTCCTCTTTTGTTCAGTGTAAAGTTTTGAAGTCAGTACAGGTACTCTAAATCTATGTGAACATAGTAAAGAATGTAATTTGTCTCATTGTCTGGACACATTTTATGCTTTTTATAATGCTTAGTAAAAGGATCTTAGTACCCCAAGGACACCATAAATGGACTAACAAACATTATATGAGATGGATGATTTGAAGTGGAAACTGTTGAAAACGTAGTTAGACCTGTCTATCGTATTGTTCTACTCCTAATTTTATTGATAAAATAGCCAATGCTTCTAGTGACTAATAAACAGCAGGAACAAGACCTGAAAGACCTGAAAAAATACGCAGATAAAAGATGAGAAAAAAGGAATGTCATGCTTTCTTCAAAAATTGTACTTCTTGTTTAAAATACTGTGAAGACAAGGAGTTCTGTCTGAAAGAGCAGAAGGTGTTGTTATGTAAAGGATCACAAATGAAGTCCTGAGTTTAGGGAAAAGCCTAGAACATGACACCAAAGTGCTTTTAAAAGGGTTTGAATATTTAAATAGTAACTGACTTACACTGGACACAGAAGGAGAAAGCCAGGAGCAGGGGGTAGGGAATTACAAATGGCGAAAGAAGGTGAACTAGAGGCATAGGAGGGAGTAGTTGAAGTATTAAAAGGAAAGGAGTGAAGAACATGATAGACATGTCAGTGCCCTTTATATGCTTCAGTTATTTCCTGAATGACTACTCCTTCCTGAAACACAAATTAAAGAGAAAGGCTAGATTTTGGAGATGTTCTAAAGGGAAAATGGCAGGATTTAGTAACAGCCTGAATGTGAGAGATAAAGGGCAGAAAAGTGTGTAGTATAATAATAAGTTACCTGTTTAGGGGATGAGAGGGATTTCAGGCTTACGTGCAATGATGGGAAAGGATGCCAAGGTGAGGACACATATGAAATGGTTATTATTTGCTTCCATCCCTCTAAGAGGTACACGTTTCTCCTATAGAGACATGAAAAATCCACAGTGGTTTTCAGTACTGAAATTCAAGATGTGTCAAGCACTGAACATATACAAAATTTAAGGTGACACAGGATGCCCAAAATTTACATATAGACATTGTATTTTGTATGTCTACGTGTAAACTGTCTTACAGGAGGATAGGAGGGATTAAAATGCCTGATCATAGATATTAATAGATGTCAGACAACTTTTCTTTACATTACAGGCTCAATTATATGATGTTGACTAAAACAACTTAAGTGTGTTTAAAAAACAATGGTGAAATGATGGAAGAAGTTTGCAGCTTTTTCTTCTCTGATTTCAGGTTTGTAATTTTCTACTCATTCTGTGATCACCAACCACACTGGTGACAACAGGAGAAGTCTCTGGATTTTAAAAGGGGCAGAGAGGACTTACAGCAGTGTATCATCATCTTCATTCCATGATAAGACTAAATCTTAATTGCAGTGTATCAGATTGTTTATCCTAGAAAATAGAAAAATCGCATACTTCTTCTGAATGATTTTTCCTTTTCTTTTTTTATTTTTTTTCATTTAGCTTTTTAAGGTTCCTATTCTGTATTGTTAATTGGTTCAAGTCAGATTTAATTCCACTGAGATTGCAGCACTAGCATCATCACCCTGTCAGCTGTTAAATACCTCTGAAACCTTCAGTTGCTTTTGTAGTGGCAGATCCTCTTTCTACAGGCTCTCACTCTTTAAAATGTGTGCTGGGTTTTGAACAAAGTTGTCTTTTTGCCTACTGTAAATTACTATGCATGTATGGTAGTTGGATGCATGTGTTAAAACCAGTCTTGCAGGGAGAGGGAGATTCCACTAACGACATATGGAAGATGATCATCAATCCCATGTTTTTCAGCATCCTACCAAACAAGAACTGTTGAAACTCCAGGGGGATATTAATTCATTTCGACACTTCACTAAAGACAATGATCATCTTTCAAGTTAGTTTTTGTTTTTAAAGGCACTTCAGAATTTAAAATAAATAAAATTTTAATCAAGTACACAACTGACCCTGAGGTATAAAAAGATGTCTATCAGGCCCATTCTCATATGAGAATAAGTCTTTATCATAGCACTAGAAAAACACTTGTGTCAAAAATTTCATTTTTTTCAGGGAAAAAGGGTGTGTGCTTCACTGCAATTAATTCATGCTGTTTCTTACTGCTGTCCTCAGTTTGAGAATTTTGACTCATAAGACGCTATGGCTTAGAAAAAGCTTTATTTCTGTAGTATTTGTGGATTCTACTGGAGTACATTGTATACTTGATATGCTAATCCAGTTTGATATTGCTCTTTCAATTTGCTGCTGTAAAGGTACCCATACAAAAATGAGTCAAAAGAGTCAATAAAGACAAAGTTACCATCAAAGAGCAGTAAGAACTTCTCATCATTGAGGAGTATCAGAACAGTTCATATTATTTTTTCAGTCTTGTTTTTATATTCATAGGATCATAGAATTGCCTAGGTTGGAAGGGACCTTTCAGATCATCTAGTCCAACCATCATCCTAACTCTGACAAAAACCATCATTAAACCATATCTCTATGTCTACTCATCTCTTANGACTCAGCAACTGGACCTCCTGAACCTCATACAATTGGCCTCAGCCTATCAATCCAGCCTGTCCAGATCCTCCTGTAGAGCCTTCCTACCCTCAAGCAGGTCAGCGCTCCCACCTAACTCGTTGTTGTCTGCAAACTTACTGCGAGTGCACTCAATTCCCTCATATAGATCATTGATAAAGATATTAAAGAGAACTGCCCCCAGTACTGAGCCCTGGGGAACACCATTTGTGACCAGCTGCCATCTAGATTTAACTCCATTCACCACCACTCTTTGGGCCTGATCCTCCACACAATTTTTCACCCAGCAGAGAGTACATTCTCTTTTGTTTACATATTAATTCTTTTAATCTTTCGGTATTTATGCACTACTATGCATTTAATCTGAATAGTTATTTTATATTTGAGGTAATACTAAAGGAAATGGAATGCTACTAGGTAAGAACTGGCTGACTTCAAAACCATCAAAACAAAATTGCCTTTACTGTCAAATTTACTCAAAATTGATGTATCTCCATGAAATGTTTCAAATTTCAAAACATTCTATTTAATATTTCGGTGAGTTTCTGTAATCTGTCAAGAAATGGGGAATCTGATTAGGTTATATCTTATTAAAATAAAATGGACTTAAGCAAAATCAGTTCCACTTAATACTATGAAGATTGAAGGTAGGAGGTATATTAGTTTTAGATAAAACATTTCAGGATTTTTTTTCTGTTTTTTCTTTAATACATATGCTTTTGGCGTATTTTTTTTATAAAGGTGTTTATGATTATTAATTATTCTATATGTAAATTTTATTCCCAACTTGGAGTACTAACTCTTGATTTATGTCTTGATATCCCTATCTCATTGGAGGTCATGCCTACATTTAATTTTTTGTCTGTAAGTTCAAATCTCATTAAAAGAGCTGTTATTTGGTATGTTAATTTCCTGTAGAAAAGACTGCCTTGAAGAATCTCATAAAATGAAACAGAAAATTTTAAATGGAAGGAAGCAAGGGAGAAAATGTGAGAACAATTTATGCATTTGGTAAGAGTTTTTGCTGCTCATTGTCAGAGCACAACAAAGGCCAGACATCAGACGTGGTGCCAAGCCTGGGCTGGGATGTGGTCCTGACGGTGAGGGTCAGGATCAAGCCTGAGGAGAGGAAACAGGGTCAGATATGGCCCTGGGATGACTGGGCAGGGCCATGGGGATGGATAGGGGGAGGCTGGGCAGAACGAGTAAGGCCTGTCAGTTCCCTCTGAGCCATTAAGTTTCTATGATGATCATTTGAGCTGAAAAAAGAAATTATAATAATATTGCAAATTTCATTAGGTTTTGGAAAGTTTCCTCCCACTGTATCTAATTTTATTCTCCTTGTAAGCCTGAATGTTGCTGATTGCATGGGCATACTATAATTCAGCCTGTAAAACTGTCATAGCAGACAAAATCTGCTGTAATTTTAACCTCTAAAGCATCAGAAGAAAACTATACATTATCCACTTTGGTAAAACTTTCTAGAACATAGGCCTTTTCTACAGCATGTAAGAACTTTTTTTGTCTAGAGACTACTCATGTCTCCTGCGTCTGGTTACGCAACATAGAATTTCTGAACAGCCTCCCTCTGGGTGTTTCAACACATCTTCTTTTACTTCCATTGGAAACAGGGAAGTTCAGGGTTGTGGGGAAGTAGCAAATGATGACAGAATTTTAAAATACATAGATAAATCTTAGAATCATAGAATCGGTGAGGTTGGAAGGGACCTTCAAGATCATCAAGTCCAACCATTAATCTACCCTGACAAAAACCCCTTCTAAACCATATCCCTAAGTACCACATCTACCCTTTTCTTAAACACCTCCAGGGATGGTGAATCCACCACCTCCCTGGACAGCCTATTCCAATGTTTAATAACACTTCCAGTGAAAAAATCTTTTCTGATATCCAATCTAAACCTGCCCTGACATAACTTGAACCCGTGGAAAACTGTATGGAAAACTGATAAGAAGTCAAGTAAAACCCATTACTGTATGACTGTGTGAATTGTCAAAGCAGAAACAGATGTGATTTTTGAACGAGGAAAGTGAGCAGTGAGTACTTAATTGTTGGGTATCTGCTCAGATATATGAGTGCCTCCATGAAGACAAACACAATGTTTGAACATCTAATGTTTATAAAATCACAGTTCATACTCACTTTGAATTTGATCAGGTTTTCTGCTGGTGAGGGAGGGGTGTTTGCCTGATTTATGTCTTTCAATCAAGGAAGGGATATACTAAAATAAAAACAAATTGGATCCCTGTCCCTCAACAGCTCTTAAAAACTTTTGGTAACTTTATTGAAAGACCAGACTTCTATTTCTTTAAGTACAGTTTGAAAGGATCTTTCCTTCTAGGTAATAGCTTGTTAGCAGACAATTAAAGAGATAACCTTTAATGTCTGGTACTACTGGAACCTTCCTGCAAATTCCCTTTATCAGACCTCCCATGGGAAGCAGTTAAGTTTGGCAACTATTGGGATGGAAAAATGTGCTGGTTCTGGCTGGGGTAGAGTAGCTAGTATGGGGCTCTGTTTCGGATTTGTGCTGAAAACAGTGTTGATAATATAGAGATGTTTTTGTTACTGGTGAGCAGAGTTCACATAGAGTCAAGGCCTTTTCTGCTTCTCACAGTACCCTGACAGCGAGCAGGCTGGAAGGCACAAGAAGTTGGGAAAGGGACACAGCCGGGACAGCTGACCCCAACTGACCAAAGAAATATTCCATGTCATATGACGTCATGCTCAGCAATAAAAGCTGGGGGAGGAAGAAGGAAGGGGTGAAGATCTTCCGAGTGATGGCGTTTGTCTTCCTAAGTGTCAAGTGTGATGGAACTCTACTTTTCTGGAGATGGGTGAACACCTGCCGTGGATGGGAAGCGGTGAATTAATTCCTTGTTTTGCTTTTCTTGTTTGCGCGGCTTTTGCTTTACCTCCTGTCTTTATCTCAACCCACAGGTTTTCTCACTTTCACTCTTCCAAATTCTCTCCCCACTCCTGCCATGAGTGGAGTGAGCGAGCGGCTGCGTGGTGCTTAGTTGCCAGCTGGGGTTAAACCACAAATACTGTCAAAGCTAGTGTTCATATTAAGATCACAAAGCTTATTACAATCTTTTAGGTTTAAAGTTCTATAATACATGTGTGATTGTTACCATCTTTATAACTCCTGAGCAAGAAAGACCAATAGGATAAATACTATTGAGACCCAGAAAAGATTTGACCCTGGGCACATCTAAAAGTGAATAAAAGCTTGTCACCTCCTCTCTTTCTTTTGTCATGCGTGAGTTATCTTGCTAATCCGATGTTAACTAGATTAATGTGGTAGAAAAAAAGGATTTCTTCCTGCACTATACAAAGGCTGCAGCTGAGTGCAGTGTAGATCTCGCTTAGCCCTGTGTGAGTGTTGAGAACCTAATGAGCTCGTATCTCCTTTGTGAAAGAGGGGAAAAAAAAAGGTCTGGCCTAATGATTGCTTTTACAGCCGGCAATAGCAGTGCCGTTAACATATTACTATGTGGGAATTGCTTCTAGCAGCTGTCACAGTATACTTCCACCGTTAAGTACTGGGGTGTAGACATTACTCTTGCTCTTGATTAACTAGGGGGTAATGAGGAAGAGAAAGGTGCCAGCAATGCAAAGGGTGATTTGAAAGGCCTGTCTCCCAGCATAGTGACTACACTTCCTCCTAGGATTTTTCTCTCAGGCAAAGGGTACTTGCTAGAGCTGCTAAACCACGGCCAGCTAATGGCTATTTAATTGGTATTATAGTTCAGATCCTTTGCTGTAACACAGCCTTTTCTCTGTTCATAAAATTCTCCCGAAACTTCTCAGAACTGAGTTATATATCCAATTTGAATGATGTATTTTTTCCTATAAGAAAAGAATGTTTCTGTAATAATTAGATTATATTTCGATATTAATAGCTTTGTTTTAGCAAGGTGAAAACCAGCACGGAAGAGATACATGCCTAGAGTATAAAAGCAGAGCACCAGACCTCCTGAAGCTCTCTCTTCTGCTCTGTAGAAGATGAAAGCATTTTTGATGCTTGTCATAAATTTGCTTTCATACAAACAGAAAAAGGTTTACAGAGAGCACTGTTAAGTGTTTAATATTTTAAACTAATCTAACCCCAAGAGCCAGGAAGATCTGGTTTTACTGACTTTCAGGACTCAATGCGTAGTTTGCTTTTTTGTTCTGCTAGCATTTTTAAAAGGCATGACTAGGGACCTTTGTAGAAGGATGAGTGGTAATAGATTACTCCAATAATATCATTCTATACCTTTCAGGAACCTAACAGCAATTTGTTTTGGTTTTGGATTTTGCGTCTCCTGCCATTAGTATTTTGCCACAGTAAGTTTTGTGCATTGACTTACAATTTTTAAGATTATCTAGAAGTTAGATGGACAGTTTAAGAAACTAAAATCATTTTTATTGTTACAGAAGAACATCTTTTTATGTTGTATGCATCTTTTTCAAAGTAATGTTACAATGTTCCTCAACTTGACTGAACATAATGGGGTAACACATTAGGGTTCATAGCTGCATTCACCTGCATTTCTGCAAGTATATAAATATACATATGAGCCTTATATATTTTCAAAATTGCTATCTATAAGATTCAGTATGATTCACAGGGATGCTTGTGTTATCAAATTATTATCACATTAAAAAATCCAAAACACTTTATAGTAATAATTGGTCTACAAATTGTCCAACTGTTGCAGTGGCTGTAATAGCAACATGGCTTCAGTGAATGGACATATGGTTATATTCAATTAATTACTTGAGCATTGGACTATGTGGTACACATGTAGAGAGTTTAGAACATTTTGTCACTGCAGATGCCGTGATAGAGACAAAAGTAGTGAGTTTACTTTAGGGAAGCATATTGCTGATTTAGGAGTGTAATGGCCCCTGACAAACTCATTCATAAGTGTTATATACTGTTGACATAACAGCACAAGTTCAGGAACATTTTCCTTAATTGCCTTTTCTGATTGTTGACAGGTTTTGTTTTTTCAAACAAAATCAAGAAGAAAGTCTATTATCCCAAAATAAGGCAGATAGAAAGCTTTTGCTAATTTTATAAAACATATTGCTTTTATTCAGATATGCTTGTACTGGTAGGTAAGACATTTGATTTCAGAATTGCTATCAAGGGAGTTAGTGGGCTGTCAAGCTCTAGGAGGTTGATGATATAGTCTCTAGAACTGGTTGAATTGTTTTCCTGTGAAAATAAATTATCTAAGCAATTACGCCTTCTTTATTCTGTTAGACAATCGTTTATCAAATGAGCTTCATTCTTTAAATGTGATTTTTATGCAGAAATGTAATCTGAATAGCTTAGAGAGCAGTTTACAGTCTAGGGGGTATATGTGAATTGTCCACTTTGACTATATTTTATCCATTATTTGTGGTATGTAATTGGTTTCATCTGATGTTTGTTATTGATTATTTGACTGTTCAGGAGAATTGTCAGTTTTCAAACAGAGGAATAGCAAATTAAAAGGTAAAACAATTATAGCACTTTTAGAAATAGCATCCAGTTGTCAGGATTTGCAGAACCTGTGCAACTTTAAGAAATAAATGAAGTGTAATTTTACTTAATCTGGTTTCCTTCTAATCTTCTTCTCCCTGAAAAAACTATCAAAGGAGAGAGCATCAGTTTAAGGGACTTTGCCTTGGTCTGCCTAATTTCTTACTGAAACTCTTTCAAGTGAGACTGCATAAACAGCTGATGGGAAGAGGCACATTGTGTGCCCTCATTTCTCATTGCGCCTTGTTTGGGGACAGTATTTCCTCAGAATTTCCTTCTCTGGTGATAACTGAGGAATGAACGCAGACTAACACTTTCCAGTATGGCAGTTTTGTGTTACAATTACAGGATGCCTTTGTGAAAAGTGGATTCTGCTATAAGGCCATTTAAATATTGCAAGGGTTGTTCAACTGATGGGACTAATGGGCCTTTGCTCACAGCTCTGGATTTACTTTAAATCTTGTGTCATGCAGGTACAAATATTTTATTTGAAACAAGTCATGAAACAGTTAATGAGGATGAGAAAGTAGTTTGGGACATACTGAAGTTTTTATTTAAATGACACTAGATAGAACCATCCTTCAGAAATTCCATGTATTACAAATAATAGTGACAGTTTCAAAATAGAAAATAGACTGTGAGTGAGTATATAGGATAAAATATTGTCCACCAGAATATCACAATGTCTTTGCTTGACAAATTTTTGTTCAGTGACAAATGAATTACAGTCATCAAGTAGAAGTTTTTTCATTGAATTATTTTTCTCTTAGGCATCTGTAATATGACACAGAGAGAAACAAACAGCCTTTTTCACCAAAAGACAAATAATTCAAACACATTAGCTCTGCACTGAGTAGCCTGCACTTATTCATGACTATTTGATATTGTGTCAGAGGGAGATGGCTCCCCAAACTGCTTGTTGCAAATTTCTTTTAATGGGTTTCTTTACTCCATCAGTCACTTAAAGATTTCACCTCTTGAGAGACTCCTCCCAGTGAAAATGCCATAGTCTTCTGAAGAGGAAAACTAGTGTCATGGTCTCAGAGTTGAACTGGGACTTGATTAACTAGGTTAAGTTGCTAGCTCCATCCATTTTAACAGCTAGCATACAGCTCAAAGGTGATTTGGCTTTGGTTTTGCTTTTCCCCTCTGCTATTTCTAAAGCAAAAAGAGTCACATATCAACTCCTCTCAAAAGCTCTCATTTGTTTAGTTTGTAAGTGCACTGGAGAAAGGATCGTCCCTTATATGCTGTATGCTCTAAACACTGAAGTAACCTGATTTATGTTCCTATTGTTGTATACAGATATTCAGATATATAAATATATAGCAGATGAAGATTAGAAGTATAATAGGAGTGAATATATGTATTGTGGAGGTGTGTTTTGTTTTGTTCTTAAGGATGCAAACCAGCTATTACTAAAATTAACAACAATATTAAATATTTGATCATCTTTGCAAGTTAATTTTAAAAACGACATCAAATCAGTCCCAAACCCTTTCAGTTCTTTCTTTTTTTTTTAAACAATTGTGTTTAACATTTGAAGGGGATATATAAGAGAAGAGAATAATTACTTTATATATTTTGATTCTCTGATATTCTTGTATCCATTAAATGCAATGATAAGATCCTAGATAGGAAATTTACTTTTTTTAAAACAAGCATTGTCTCCAAGCTACATTTTCATTATAAATCTGCAAGAAAGCGCAGTTCAGAGCTATTTCATTCTTTGACATTGTGAAAGATTCCTTGCAACATAAAAAAAAAAAAAGGAAAAAAAAAGAAAATAAAAGAACCTGAAAGAGGGATCCAGAGAAAAAATTTTACTCTTGTGGTTTGTGTAGAAGTCTTGGACGGTGTATTTTTTTCTAAATAAATAAATATTTTTTTTCCCTAATTTTTATGGGCATTATGCAAAACAGCCAGAGAAAATGAAGAGATGGTAACAGCATTCGGATAGATGAAATAATATTGCTCCCATATGAGTTTGTAAGTGTAATCTGTGAGGCAAGCGTGAACAATCTATTTAACTAAATATTTATATCTCTGAAGGAAGAGTCTCCATTTAGTACTCTGCATTCACATGAGAATTTTTGGAATATACATCAGAATTCTTAAAGCCAAATCAAATAACTTCATGACTATGTAAATACTACATCATAGTATCATATGAATTGTAATAATTTATATAGCAGTATATTTTTCTTTTAATCTTTACCATTATATCATTATGACAAATTAATTATTAATCTTGCAAATTATTTGCCAAATTTCTATGCCACTTTCACCTCACTACTCTTCATGTAAGGGAAGGGGAAAAAGGAGCACTGTATTGCCATATTAAACTTTGACAATTTTGGATAATGCAGTTTAAGATTGGAATTCATGTTCTAAAAGTCCAACTAGAGAAACACAATACTAAACGGCTAGTCAGGTGACACAGCTGTAATAGAATCTGTCAGATAGACTTGATTTTATATCCGTTAGGACATTAAGCATTCTAATACTAAACCAAGAAACTCACAGAAAACCATTGCATTCATGTGATACTTACAAGGCTTATCTACTGAAAAAAAGTGAAGCTCTAGGAAGTGCTTTCTACTCAGCTGATGCAATGGGCATTAGTGTTTGTGGTTTGTATAGCCTCAGAACTCCTGAATTTCATTTTTGATCCGTAAGGGAAGCAAAATTAGGCTCTGAAAGCCTCAGAAATAAGTAATAATTCATCCAGCTGCTCCTCTAGGCTGAAATAAGAGAAATATGCAGGCAAAAAGGTGAACTGTTAATCTACTTAGACCTTCATCACAGAAGAACAACTCAGCCTGATATTTGTTTAGGGCTGTCTTATTATCAAAACTGTAGCACAGAGTTGTAAGTGCAAGTCAGGTAGACTGACTGGTCAGGCAGATAAGGTGTAGGCCTTGAACAGTAATATGAGTCGTGTTTGAAACCACCTGAAAACATTAAGCAATTAATAAACCTCTACCCATGACATTGAACACGTT
>VXBO01014266.1:141773-232488 GCA_013400135.1 Rhinoptilus africanus
AAAGGCTAGGAAGTCTAAAAATCATGTGATTTTCAATATTAAAATGAGAAATCTGAACAAAGTTTCTCTCCTTCATGTATAGAGCAATAAGTACTGTAGGGGGAAAAAAAGAAGCACTGATTAGAAAGGACTTGAAAATGACAGATGACGTGCAGTTAAACATTTTTACTCCATAGCTAACCAAAACAAGAAAAGCAAATGTAATATACTGTGAGGTCATAAGCAAATTAAAACCTATTATTTTCCATATGACTTGTACGATCAAGATTTTTATTTCTTTATCTAGTCTCAGGATTAATAAAATGTCAAAATATTTTACCTAAATTAAACTAGCGGGAAACGGAAAACTAAATTGTTTCACCCGATTTCTTAGACATACATTGCACTCGAATATCATTGGATTTGATTCACAAATGCATCCAGGAAGCCTTTTTCAATGTGTCTGTTTCTAAGACTGCATATATTTGTACACAGTTCATACAAATCACTATCCATCAAGTTTTCTTCATGAAAAATATGAAGCGATAATAAGGAGGATTTATGTGACCAATATTCTGTGTAGGAGTAGTCGATTTGACTAGATCAATGGCTACTGAATATTCATAGCTCCTTTTCCTTCTTTTTTATTTTTTTAGTGCAGATTTAATATTATGCTTACTAATTTTTAAGGATAAGAAGTTTTTTTTCTTTCTGTTTTTTTTAAGGGAACCGAAAAATATGAATTCTAGGGACAAGGTCTTGGTATCATTTTTGTTATCTTCCTTTTTGGCTACTCAATGTAATCCTGGCAGTTTTGTGAAAATTATCTCATCAGAGAGATTCAGTCCTCGGGGTATATTTACATACAATTATATTGGCATGCTCAAAATCACTCTCTACATATAGTTCTACATCTAAGTGGTCCTTGCTTTGCTGTGGAAGAAGCAGAATTTATTCCAATGAGTGTATTAGAGTCTATCTGTGTTGGGAGTTAACTGATTGCAGTGGGGAGCCACTCAGTAGGACTGTACCTACTACTTGCAGTTTCTCTTCACCTTATTTTTTCCACCACAGCAGTTAGAGTTGATCAGTTTATCATGGACCAAGAAATAAAATTATCAAGCATCTTATTCCAAGGACAATGTGATTACTATATATCTTAGGAATAGCTTTTTTGGTAAATTGTGCAACAATCAGAAGAAAGGTATTGCTTTAAATTTACTGCTTCTCTTTTGCCTTTTTTTTTTGCTAAACCTAACAGAGAGTGAAGTTCAATTCTTTAGGTAATTTTCCCCAATCTGATGGCTATCCTCAGCTCTATTGCGTGATCTTGACACAAAAAAAACCTTTCAAAACTAAATAAAAACAAAATGTAGGGTGCAACATCTGAAAGGGTTCTGACATGCCAATAAGCAGTGTTATTCCACTTATTTGTGACCAGGAGGAAAAGTGAAATATTTTGATTAATTCAGGGGTAATTAAGAAGGTTTGCAGTGTTCTGAAACAAAAGCCAAAAAGCCCAAGGTCAACATTTAAATAATTGGATGAAGCTGCCAATAATTATAAGCCAAGTTAAAGTATTAAAAAATGGTACTTTTTGCTCATTAATAAATGATTAAGAAATTATTGATTTTAGTAGAGGAATTTGGCAGGAATTCTCTAAGGGCTGAACACCAGAGAACACTCAGATGTATTTCTACTACTGATTATATCTTTCCACATACAGGTATCTTTTTCTTTCTGCTAACTGGGGGGGAAAAAGAGATAACGGAACTATGATTCATTAAAGACTTCAAAAATCTGCACTATTTCCTGTGGTTTTGTGATACATATAATGAAATATTGATGGTCCTGATGTAGGCTGATGCTTTAGCACAACTGGAAGAACAATATTCTGGTGAAACATTGAATAGTTATAACATTACGGTAAGTCCTGTTTAAAATAATTAATATATTTTCCTTCATGAAAAATGAATTGGCTTTTTTTTTATCTTCTTTCTAGCAGGGTTTGTGTGAAAGATTATAAAATAAATGATTCAGAAGCACAACTTCTTATCATCTTAAAAAGGAAGGGCATTCAGGACCAATTTCAGATTCTAACACTGGATATTTTGAGTACAATCATGGTTTATCTTTTTTATATTTATGAAGACTTTCAGAAAACCTTTTAACCTTGTATCCAAACCACAAGTTGAATAATCTCAAGAAAATGGAACTGAAATAAATGCTGTGGGTATGGTGGTGGGGTAAAGAGATGTTCTGGACTACACAAAGTTACCAGTTGAGTATTATACATCCGAATATTTGTCAAGGGTCAGCATGGGTGCCAACAGGCCCTTCCCATCCCTTCCTGGCAGGATGCAGTCCAACTGCACCCCAAGAAGCTGAGCCCAGGCAAGCTGGGCCAGGCCATGGCCAGGACCCTGGGGTGGTCACGTGCTGGCAATTGGCAGGAGAAGCTGTGGTGATAAGAGAAGCACCAGGATGAGAAAATTACATGACCAGAAACAGACATAGTCCCAGGTTGCTCAGGACAGGACCAAAGGTGCTCATCATAGCTTGCAGGTGGCCATGTGCCCTTTTTTCACAGCTCTTTCTCAAATGTCTCTTTTTGCTGACTTAAAGCCACATAGCTGCACCAAACACTGGCCCTAAGATCAGGCAGCCAACTCCCCAGATTTGGGGGTGATGGGGTGGCTTGCACTCAGGCCCTTGACAGTAATACAGGAAATGTGAACCTCCTTTAACTAAAAGTGTGCTTTATTTGGCTTCTGCTTTCTTTTTGGAGTACAGAAAGAAATGCACACCAGTTGTAGCCTTTATAAGGACAATGACACACAGCTGGGAACCAAAGGCAGTGCAAGCAATTGCCTGCCAAGCAAAAAAATCTCAGTGGTTAGGAAAGACTGATATCTGGCTTCTTATTTAACTGGCATCTGTAGAGGCCACTAACCAGAAACACTGTGATCACAGTGTGTTCAAAGAGTTCATGTGGCAACTGGTGTGAAGAGGGTGTCCTTGAGTTGCTGCTTACGACTACAGGACTGCCAGACTCAGCACAGTGGCGAAACACCACAGGACAGGTTCTCTTTCAACGGCTGGTGTGACCATCTCTTGTGTATCAAGTACTTCAAAGAAGAATGAAACCCTGTGGCTTCCCAGTGAGCTGGCTCTAGTGAGACCACATCTGAAATACAAAGTCAGTTTTGGTTTCCCCCATGGAAGGCAAATGTTGACAACAGGACAAGTCAAAGGTGAGGACGGGACTGGAGCACTGAACATACGATGAGAGGATAAAGGAACTGCTTGTTTAGCCTAGAGAAAAGATAGTAAGGCAAAGGAGAGATCTAATTGCAGTCTTTTACTGCCCACAAGGGGTTTGTAAAGATGATGGTGTCAGGCTATTTTTAAAGTTCAGTGAAAGAGCAGGAAGCAACAGACACAAAGGAAACTCTGATTAAGTGTATCTGTGGCAAGTGCTATGGGATGTAAGCTATAGGTGAACTATAAATATGAAAATCAAGTTTGTTATAATTGTGGACTAACTAGATATTAGGGCCTCTGTGAACACCCAGTGCAGTCAATCAATAATTTCATGGATGGTCTCACTATTCATCTATGTAGATGAGACAAGGAACTGATTTGAGAGAACATGTTGACCTTGAAACTAGATGTTTGACTGAACTCCAAGTCACCTTCACAATTAAGTATTTGACTGATAAACAGGAGCTCTAGAATTACTCCTGTCAGATCCCACTGTGCTTAGTCCAATTTTTATATTTCAGTGTGTTGGTTAACAACCTGGGTGGAGAATCTGGGTCCTCCCTCCACAGACTCCCCTACATGGATGCTGTTTCAGAAATGATCCAGTTTAGACAGTGGCAGACAGTCAGTAGAAACTTCTCCTGCAGAGATGGTCAGGTTGGACATTCTTTTATAGGTAGATATTATATTTAAGAGACCTTTTGTACATCATTAAGAAAACAAAAAGTGACAAATTATGCATGGGCCAGAGTGGTCAGCAGGACCATAGACAACTGGATTATTAGAATTGAGCACAACAGTGATTCAAAGAGTCTCGTCTGAGCAATGTAAAGGTGTAGCTGCAAGGACCTTTGTAACAGGGACTCCCATTGCCACCTGGACAGTAACTGACCATCCTGTTCAGAAAGTCTTATTTCATATCCAAGTGTTCCCTTATAACAATATTCAAACCCCTTTCTTTTCCCTGTTAACAATGTGTCCTGAGTCTCTAAGCAACACAAAAAGTATGTTTTTCACCATGAAGCTGGACAGAGGTGCTCAGAAAGGCTGTGGGATCTTCATTCTTGGAGATGGAGCCCAACTAGACACAGCACTAAGGAATGTTCTTTGACTTTAAAGTTAATCCTGCTTTGAACAGGGCACCGTTGATCTCCAAAAATCCTTTCCAACCTACATTTTCTAGTTTAAAATCTCAGCTGTTTGCAGAAGGCATATTTTTCATTCATATACATTCTTTTCCTAATGTAAGAAAAAAACACAACCCCCAACTGGTGCCTCCAGGAACTCTATGAAGCAACTTTGATCGTAACAGTAGCCAAGTTACCTGTCAAGTTTCTCATTGTAGCTTTTCTTGAATATTTAATAGCTGTTTTTCAGAAGGACAACATTTGATGGTTTGATTTTAACAGTTTTGTGATCAAAAATATATTCTGACCTTTGGCCAGAATACTTATGGCTCATTTCACTACAGTAAAAATTGTTGTTTTCATAAACTTTTCTCTTTCATTTTCATACATGCTGGTACTCACACTCTATCAATTTTCATAATCTGCTATATATAATTTGTAAAACTTGGGAGCGGTCTGTATTTCTATTTGCTTTTGTGGACAAGAAAATAAAAAAAGAATTGTAGAAAAAAATTAAGAAAGGTATTTCCTACAAATATGAAAGTTTGAGGACGTTTGAACCTTTTTTTTTTTCATGTTCGCACAGAAGGTGTGTGAATGCTGGTTGTACGGAGCCAAGTCTGAGCTTTATAAACTATGTTGAGATTTGTTAATGGAGACTCTGCACTACTTGATTGAATTCGGCACAATGATAAGCACTGCTGAAAGCTCAGGTAGGGAAAACCTGAGTGTAGATTATCGCTTGAAAGCTGAGAAATTATTTTTGTCCACAAAAAGAACTTTTTGAATGGCAGGGGAAGCATTATAGTGAAGCATACTGAGAAGATGAGAAAAATCTTAGTAGGGTATGTTAGCAGACTATAGTGTGTGTTCTAATAGCCTCCATTCGTAATGTTTTGGACTGGCTATTGGATTTTCATTTGAAAGTGACGCAGATGTACTTCATGCAGTAGGTTACCAGGGTAAAAGCAAACACCACAGTAATGTTAATATGGCAAACATCTACAAAATATTATCTCACAAGGTGAGAAGTTCATGCCACTAAATCTGCACATCAAAGTGGGTAAGAAACATGTGAGTAGTATACTTACGTCATTGTCATGGTTTAACCGCAGTGGGCAACTAGAACTATGCATCTACTTGCTCAGTCCCCCTAGTTTGGAAGGGGGAGAGAATTGGAAGAGTGAAAGTGAGAAAAAACTTAATAGGTTGAGATAAAATCAGTTTAATAGGTAGAGCAAAAGCCTTGCACACAAGCAAAGCAAAACAAGGAACTCATTCACTGCTTGCCATCAGCAGGCAGGTGTTCAGCCATCTCCAGAAACACAGGGCTCCCTCACATGTAACACTTACTTGGGAAGACAAACACTGTCTTAACTACAAATGAGTGCCCCTCCTGCCTTCCTTCTTCTTCCCCCAGCTTTACATAGTGAGCATGATGTCATGTGGCATAGAATATCCCTTTGGTCAGTTGGGGTCAGCTGTCTTGGCTGTGTCCCCTCCCAATTTCTTGTGTCCTGCCAGCCAGCTCACCAGTGGGGTGGTGTGAGGAGCAGAAAAGGCCTTGACTGTTTAGCAACAATCAAAACCACCAATGCCCTATCATACTATTCCTAGCCCAAATCCAAAGCATACCATTGTGCTAGCTGCTAAAAAAAATAATTAACTCCACCCCAGCTGAAACCATGACAGTGACATATATAAATATGATAAAAAAAGAAGCAAAGCTGGCATTTATAATTTTTGCAATGCTTGACAATTTCGTACTGAAGCCACTGAGATTTCTGAGAACAGAATAGACACTCAGTATTTCACTATGAATTAGTATACAGCTTTACTGTCTTAATATATTAAGAACTCAAAAAAGGATATTTCTGAAAATGACACAAACATTCTATAAGCAAAATCGGACACTTCACTATTGCTAAATGCTTAGCAATAAGCTTGGCTTCTGAAATCAGCTTTTAACACTGATAGAATCAATTTTGTACTTTCACATTTCTGAACACCAACTACTGATTTTTAGCTCTTAATTTAAGAAACAAACATGGAGGGAATGTTAAAATTTTCACATTACATGGACAAGTTTTCATTCAGAGGTAGAAAGGTGGTTTTTTAGTCACACTAAAATTACCTTGTGTAATTTAAACTAGCATGTTTTTTAAAAAAATTCAGGATCACTATTGAGAAAATGGAGAACAAATTGCACATATTATTTACATGTTAAATTAAACTCCAGAAATAATTACAAGTCAAAAACTTTTACATTAAATACATGACACAAAGCACTTGTTCCCTACTCACATTTTAATCCTTCATTTTAGAAGGAGAAAAATTTCTATATATTTTCTAAATCTTTTGTACTACTCATAATTCTTTCAGAAATTAATATAAGTATTTTTAAAATGCTAGCTAAATATACATTTTAGTGAGGATGAAATTCATATCAGTTTGGAGAACAAGAAGAGATTTTAATGTTGTGAGTCTGCATTTATATAAAACAAGTATTGGTAACAAATATTTGTGATATATGGGAGGTTATCATCAACTAAGTTAGTAGCATTTTTTCTTTTTAGTAGTTGTGAACATAGGTACAGTCCAGCAGCGATACTGGGGTATTGGAAATGTCTAGGTAAACATTTCCTGTATTTGTGACATGTACGAATGCACATAATGTGTAGCATGGAATGGATAAGAGAAATTCCACGTGAACCCAGCTGATGGATTTCCAGAAATCAATTTTCAGTTAACTGAGAGGGGTGGTAGGTAGGATTAACTGGGCATCATTCCTAGAGGAAGAAGGAGTTCAAGAGAGTGACAGAGGTAATTTTAAGGTCATAAATGAAGGGAAGGTAAGTTTAAAGATGTATCAACTTCACCAATCTATACAATTTTCAAAGAATAGAAATTGAAGAAAGAATGTCACAAGAAGTGACTAAGTCAAATTACTGAGTATGAGAACTAAAGCACAGTGCAACTGTGAAAAGAGAATCAGAAAGTTGAAGCATAAACCAAATTGCAACAAATAATGTATAGAAACTATACCAAGAGAAGAATTTCATATGCATGCTTAGAGTAAGGGAAAAGTTGAGATTGGTCCCCCCATTATGTGTGGTCCCCCCATTACACGTAGGAAATGGTTCAAGAGTAGTCAAGAATGCTTTTTATTATTATTAAGCTTTATTTTAAATGTTCATTTATGAGCAGATGGTTCATGCAAATGCAATCAACTTTGAAAGGTACAAAGATGAAAGAATAAGTTAGAGATTACTTACGTGGTATTTTTTGACCATTGAGATCTACTGTAAAATACTTACAGGATCATTTAAGTGTCATTCATAATTTTGTATTAGGGAAATTGTGGGGGACACACATATCATAGAATCATAGAATACTTTAAATTGGAAGGGACCTTCGGAGACTGTGTTGTCCAGCTGAGTCTTAAACACCTCCAAACCCTCTCCAGTATTTGATCACCTCACAGTGAAAAAGCTTTTCCTTGTATCTAATTGAAATTTCCTGTTTTGAAGCTTGGGCCTGTTTCCTCCTCTGCTTTCACTGTGCACTTCCAAGAAGTGTGTGATTCCATCTTGGAAGTTGTACAACAGTAAAATTCTCCACTAGCCTTCTCTTATTATGAATGAACAAAGTCTCAGTCTCTCCTCCCATACTGTGTTTTCGGGTACACTGACCATATTGGTGACCCTCCACTGGAGTTGATCCAGTACATCAATGTCCGTTTTGTACAGAGGAGTGCCAAAAAAGGACACAGTACTCCAGTTTTAGCCTCCAGGATCCAAACAAAGTAGTAGAATCCCTTCTAGTAGAGTCAGTTACCATGACTTTGCAGGGCTTTCAACGCCATCTCCTGTAATATTCTTCTATCCATGTTGGGACATAAGAGGGCATAACAGTGGATGGTTAAAAAATGGGTTGTGTGGTTGGGTTCAGAAAGTAGTGGTTAACGGGTTAAGTGGAGGCCGGTAATAAATGCAGTACTGCAGGGGGCTGGTGTGGGACCTGCCCTGTTCAACATCTTTATCAGTGTCCTGGCAGAAGTGATGGAGGAGACTCTAATCAAGTTTGGAAATTACACCAAACTGGGGAACTAGTTAATACATTGCAGGGCAGGACTACAATCCAGTGAGATCTAGAGAAGCTGGAGGAATGGGCCAACCTTATGAAATGCAATAAGGGCAAAGCCAAGTGCTGCCCCTTCTCAAGGATACAGGCTGGGGCCTGCCTGACTGGGAGCAGCCCTGTGGGAAGTTAACCTGGGAGCCTTGGCAGACACAAGCTGAACATGAGCCAGCAGTGTGCCCTGGCTGCAGAGATGGCCAACGATGGCCTAGGAGGTATTTACAGGGGCACAGCCAGAACACTGAGGGGAGGGATCACTCCCTGTTACTTGGTATTCATGAGATCCCATCTGAAATACTGTGTCTAGTTTTGAAGCCCTCGATATAAGAAAGAAATTGATGAATGAGTTTAGCAGAGTGTACTGGCTCGGGGCTGTAGCACTTGCCCTGTGAGTAGAGACTAAGGAACTGGGGCTTGTTCAGCCTGGAGGAGACATCATCTCAGGGGTGCTTTAGAACAACACCCCAGTACCTATTAGAGAGTTATCAAGAAGCCGAAAGGGGACTCTTTCCAGTGATGCAACGTGGGAAGATGAGAGACAGTGAGCATAAGGTGAATTCACGCTGGCTATGAAGAAACACTTTTTCACTCTGAGAACAGGCAGGCAGTGGAGCAGGCTGCCCATAACGGCTGTGTGGTCTCTGTCTCAGGATGTTTTCAAGACTCAACTGGATAAAGCCCTGAGTAACCTGGACTCACCGCACAGCTGACCCTACTTTGAGCAGGGGGATGGACTGGACAATTCCTGAGGTCCATTCCAATCTACATTTATGATCCCATCTCTGTATATATTGTTGAACCTCTTTAATGCAAGGGCACACTGCTGACTCACGTTTAACTCATCCACCAGGACTTACACATTATTTTTTACAAAGTATGAATACTTCTCTTAAAAAATGGAGAACATGGAGAAGTAGAGATCCTAAAGTTTTATATAAAAAAAAATTAGCTTAAATTTCTGTAAAGATAATAATAAAATCTATGTGTTATTATTTAAAAAACATAAGTAAAAGTCAGCATAGAACTATTAGGTATTGTATTTATTAATGATTTATAAAAGCATGGAATTAATTATATGAACTGTTCTGTATTTGGACAGAAATAATTGTATTGTTTAAGAGTTTCCACCTTATTATTTTTCTAGCTAAAAAAATCTCCGTTCTCAAAAATTTGAAAATTCCATCAAGAAAATGGAATTACAGCTTTTTGACTGCATTTCTTGAAGACTCATTTGCTTCCTACGGAAGAAAGCCATATTGTGAAGATCTTTTCTATCAAATAAAGGACAAGCAAAAAGAAACCTCAAGTTTAGTTTTATGGATTTTTTTAACTTTTTGTCTAAGTGTTGGATGTGTCTTTTTCAAAAATATTTTGTTTTGTTGTTGTTTTGTTTCATTTTGTTTCATGATATATTTCTTCTTCCAGCCATTTCTTGTGTCATATGAGCTTAAAATCTGTCACTGCCTTATTGAGCTGGACACTAAAAAAGCTTTCAGTTCTGTCCTAACCTGAGAAACCTTCTGAAAGCATTTGTGCTCTATCAGTAGATCTCTTAAATTCTCTTTCTTATGGATATCAATAGTGAATCCATCCTGAGTGCAGCTAAGGTTTTAATGGCAGCACTCAAATGCTTTGTGTTCTTCCTCCTTTTCATTTCTAGGACTAAATCATGCAGGATTGATTCCTAAACAGTTAGAACAAAGGTATGTTTGGTGCTCAGAAACTCTTAATAAATCAATAGAAGTGCAGTGTGAAGGGCATAAAGCATCAGCAAAATTGTTAAAAACTGAAGCTCTTATTGCCATTTTTTATTATTATTATGGTTCTTTCCCGTAGTACATTAGAGGTCAAAGTTTCAGAAATACACTATAATATAAAACAAATATCAGTCAAACAACCCATGTAAAGTAAGGCCCAAGTATGAGCCCTAGAGCTGTAAAAAATGTGCTTTCATGGAGTTTCCGAAAAGGATTTCAGTGAAGGTTGAGGGGAAAGGGACTGCTGAATGGTTTTATAGATAGCAAGACTTTCTTTTTTAATGCAACATAAATTTTATTTTACATGTCACTCTTCTCTGACTTTTATTGTTCTAATAAAGTAAAGGGTGAAATTACCAATGGGATTTGTATGCTCAGTTCTCATTAATTTCAATAGCAACTGGTCATCAAAACCCCTTAAGCAACCCTGAAAACATCAGCCAAAATTTCCTGCTGTGTTTGAGAGCAAACTACAAAATCAACAAATCCCAGAAAAGCTCTCCCAGTTGAAAATCTGTGAGCACGTTTACTGAATTTCCACAGCACTGAATAGAGCATAGAGAGAAGGCTGAATCCCTTTTCAGGGCCCTGACTCATGAAGAATGCAAACAGAATGTAACAAACACAGGTAACACAAAATTCAAACAAAGCTGAATTGTCTTCCCCACTGCTCTTGAAGCATCTTGCTGTATTTGACAAATGCAGAATGCTTGAGAGTAAATGATGAATGTGTTTGAGGTATAAAATAAAGAATCATCAGAGAAATTTAGTAACTCAGCCTAAGTTTTAGTTTACCACAGTGATTTAGCGGTCAAGATTTTAATGGGTACTCAAAAACCTGAGACTACATTGAAGCCTCACTGAAGTCTCTGATCATTTGGTAGCTATTAAAATCAATAGGCAGCCTTCCATAATTCCAGGGTACGCTGCATCATGTCACTGGGTTAAGATCTGCTTTTACTAGATACACCAGCTGCATTAATAAAGTATTTCCTTTCCATGTCTATAACCATTCCATGTCTGTAACATTATGAAGTCATACTTTTCATTAATATATTGTATCCCCTCATCTCTGGCTACTACAGTTCAAATTAAAGTTCCTATGACAAAATAAATGAGAATGAAATACGTTTTTTCTCAGTCAATAAAGATTATAAATCATTTGCCTAGAGCTGAGATGAACTTGGTTTTTTTTAACATCAGTCATCCTCAAAATGTCCACACATATTTTTGTGTTATTGGATTCGTATTTCATTGCAGTTCTTCTTCAAAGTAAGAAAATGTTTTCCCAAGATAGGAGCAAGTATTTTGAGAGCCAAGGATATCATTGACATAATAGAAATTTGTTATGATAATAGTGTTCATTATTCATCTCCTTCAATAATTCTGTGCAAATGTACAACAAAATTCTCATCTCTGTGTTTTCTTACTCAGTGGAATTGGAAATCTCAAACAGTAAGTTTTTACTAGTTTTAGAAGGCCAAGTTTTAGTCAAGGGATTAAATAGGAATCCTTGTAATACTGGGTTCAAATATTTTTGTCCAAAGAGCTCTTAATTTTTTTAATAACATTGTATATCAGATTGAATTTAAAACAAAATACAATTCTAAATAGATTAATGTTTTCAGAAGTGTCCCATTATAGAAATTGTGCATCCTGCTCTGGTAGTTTTATATTGTCTTTAATTTGTAAATTTCAATCAGTATGTTCAAGTAAGCAAGCATCTAAAATATGTTGTGCCGGAGAAGTTACTTTTTTCCACTAGTAAAAAAAAGAAAATAATTTTTTTGAAGTATCTTTATAGTTTACCATGGAATACAAAACTACCAGGATTATCAAGGCCATAAATCTTTAACAGAAAGACCATGCAGTTGTCTTTCCAGAAAATATTAATTTGGAATGTACTCTTCAACAGCTTGACACCAGTCTTCATCTTCCTAATGTTACATTTATTTTCCTTTACTTTTAGAAGGGGGGAGGGATGTGCAGGGGAGAGAGAGGGGAAGTGTAGTCTTGTTGTGCAAGTGAAATGCAAAGGAAGTGCCACCTTTGTAAAGAAGAAATTTGTGATGTTATATGATAATACATTACATTTTCCACTTTTAGTCAAGCTTCATTCTTCAATTGACTGTAAAAGTGCTTGGAATAATTTTTGCTGGCTGTATCCAAAGTCCGCTTTTCTTGAACAAAATTTGGAAGTCCTGAATGAATATTGTGCTGTAAATAATTCTTGCCTACAGATTGGCATAAAACCAATGAAGCCATTAAATCTCTCCTTGATATGATCAACTGTCTCCAACACTACTGAAAGTTCTTATTTCTGCTGAAATCTCTTATTTTTTGTCAGATAAACTAGAAGCATGAAATTGCACCATAAGTATCTTAAATGCAACATTTTAAGGATTAGAATGGAACTTTGAGGCTAAAGACAGAAGTCAAGGAACAAACCCCCAGGAAGAGGGGAGGAGGGATCTATCCAAACACTGGTTTTCATTGAGTAGTCTGAGCAAGTCTTTGGCCCTGTGGTTACTCCTTACTAAAGGCAAAAATGGAAGTGTGATTTCGCAGTCATAATTACACCTGTACTTGCTGATTGAAAGTAACACTTGGATTCAGGACAGCTGTAAAGGATTATTCTCTTGGAGCAGTGATTATGCGAAAGTACCAGTTCATAGCCTTGCTAGCATGAATTAGAGCAAATACAGGCTTTTCAGCAGGTGTTCCAGGACTCAATGAGAAATGAGCAAAGCCTTGCTGAAGATTTTCCTAGGTGTAACATGTTTACCCTATGTTGGAACACTCTAGATCAGCTCTCATGAAGTATGTCAATTTTCTAAGGGATACAATCTACTTCTACATAACTTCTTAACTGACAGTACCCTGGGTGTCTTCAGATGTGTCCTCTTTCCCTTCACTTAACTAATTTAAGGCTCTTCTCAACACCGCAGCCCCATTGTTGAGGTTGAATAATTTAATTGTATTTAGGAAAGTCTCAGGTTTTGCTATTAGATTGCTACTCAACTTTGATGTGTTCTCTATCACGGTCTCGACACAGCATTGACTACAATGCTTATGATAGGGAAGCACGAGGGATGCTCCTGCTTGCCCGTTGTATGCATTTCCAGATCTTTGTGCCTCACCAGCAGATGTGTGTGCAATTTGTAGTCCCCCAAATTGTTCAGACCATTTGAGATTGTCATGCAGTTGAGAAGCATTATGCTTTGATTTATAAAGACAACAGTAGTCTGCTTTGAGACAGCAGAAACAAATTAAGCAAAGTAGAGGGAGATTGGGGGTTATTTACTTGTCTTTTCTGTCAAAAAAGCATAGCTGTGGAAATGTAGTGCATCTGACAATGTGTACTATTATTTTTGTTGACAAAATGCAGAATGTCTTCAGTCTCATGATGAACAGACTTAAAATCTCTTGGAGACAGGAGTTACAGATGGACATTGCTCATCTCCTCCTCTTCTTCTGAGGAAGATTTTAACTATTGCTGTCTTTTTCTGAACTTGGGCATATTTCGTCTTTGAGTTCTGTTGTCTTTACCAAAGTGCAGCAACGGAGAATAGAACAGCCAGAAGAGCTATCTACCTGCTGCCTGTGCATTTTACGGTTATTAAAAGAAAAAGAAACTTCTTCTTGCCTATTGCCCCAACCTATCCAAAGCACGTGTCCAAAAAAATATGAGAAGGAACTTACTGAAGTCATTTGGACTAAATCCTGAGCTTCTGACACAGAATGTAGTAGATCAAATTATCAAGACTTATTTGTAACCATATGAAAATTTTGAACTCCAGAATAGAGTGGATTTAAACGTTACCGATTTAAATATTTCTGAGAAGCATTGATCATTCTTCAGGTTAGTGAAAGTTCCTACTGGTGTGATGCAATGGTTGCTACTGTTAAGAAAATATTTCTCATATAGATTATTGAGTTGTTCCTTTCACTGAATGTTGGTAGGAGATAAAGTAAAGGAAGTAGTAACTTTTTAGCCTCTGTAGAATAGATATTCTTGCAGGTTTTATCTCAGCTGTTTGGATTAGTAAGTTCTGAGTAGGAGCTTCTGCCGTGCTATGTCCCTCTGTGGGAAAAGATTCCAGTATACACACACATTTTGCCAGAATTTTAGACTTTACAAAAGAACAACCAAAAATCTAATCACTGAAAAATCTAAATGGAATCCAATTGTTAATTTTTTTCTTTTTCACACCATTAACGGTACCTCCTCATCAGGAATGTCACTGTATTGTGTCACCAACTATTTTTAGAAAGGGACCAGCCCTACCACTACTTTGGATATTTATCATTGTGGATTTCAGAATGGCTACATAACTATTCCATACTGAAAGAATAACAAATGACAAGCTGAACAAAATCGTGTTTTAAAGAAAAACCTGGTTTAAAATTACATAGTGGCATAACTTACGTGACTTTCGTGAAAAACAGAGAACTTGAAATTCCTAGGAAATTCAAGAGGCATAATACATTCTATAGCTGAAAACCGTGAAAAAAAAAAAAACAACTGGAAGGCCCCATATTTTAAAAGTATATTTTCAGCCCTCCCGGAGCCCCGCATTAAACAGTTACANTGCCGTGCACCGACCGCAGACCCGCATTCCCCATCCCCTTTTGGTGCTTGGAAAGAGGCGATCAAGGAGTCGGGAGTGAAGGTGAGCCTGGAGAGGAGTGAGAAGCATAGGGAGAAGGGGTTTTCATTTTTGTCTTTGTTTCTCATCATCCAACTCTAACTGTGACTAAACTGAAATAATTTTCCTCAAGTCAAGTCTGTTTCGCTGGTCACGGTAATTGGTAAGTGATCTCCACATGCGGCTGGGTGTGTGTTTGAACCTTAGCCACAGTCAACCCACCAAATTTAGTCAGATCTTTATTCTCAGACAAAATGGCAATTTTTTGCTGTCAAAAAATACTTACGTGTTACATCGTCTTCANAAAAAAAAAACAACTGGAAGGCCCCATATTTTAAAAGTATATTTTCAGCCCTCCCGGAGCCCCGCATTAAACAGTTACACTATTCCTCATCGCTGGCTTGAGACTTTTTTTAAAATTAACTTTCCAGAATGATTTAGTGTCTAGAAGTGGTGCTCAATTTGGAAAGCTTCATTTGCAGCTTTTTCTGATCAAACAACTTCAGAATACGTCTTCGGTCCACTTTCGCTTTTAATTTATAACTTACCAAAACTTATGCGAGAGAGACGGTGTCCTCCACGGAGCCGCCTCGCTGCCGGGCGCGGGTGCTGCCGGNACTGTGACTAAACTGAAATAATTTTCCTCAAGTCAAGTCTGTTTCGCTGGTCACGGTAATTGGTAAGTGATCTCCACATGCGGCTGGGTGTGTGTTTGAACCTTAGCCACAGTCAACCCACCAAATTTAGTCAGATCTTTATTCTCAGACAAAATGGCAATTTTTTGCTGTCAAAAAATACTTACGTGTTACATCGTCTTCAAGCAGTACAACATAGCAAACATATCTGTGGGAACCATGTTTTCGTTCCACACATACAGTGATATTAAATCATATAATAAAGGAACTTGTTCAAATTTTGTTCAGATAAACTGCTGGCTTTTCTAAAAGTTTCTTATTTTAGTGAGATCAGCATTTCACTTTGTCATTCTAATAATCAACTTGGAAATACATGTCTTTGTAGCTTATATGAAAACGTGTTCCGATTTCAATGATTATGAGTGGATCTGGCTCCCACTGGACTCCATAAGAAGCTGTGGAATCTGGGTACTTTTGAAAAAGGAAAGATTTGGTTGAAAGGACTCAAGTTCTGTAGCTACTTGTGCAAATGTTAGAATAAATATCTGTTGATAAGTAGCTGATGAATGACATCAAAATATTAGCAACTATCGTTGGACATCTATTTCAAAATTTCATTATGAAATTTTTTTTTAATTATTTTATGTTTATCCTTATTATTTAGAGACTGAGTGATTAAGACCTTTTTTTTTTTTTAGGGAAACATTCTAACTAGATAGTGCTTTAGCACTTCCCACAGGACTTAGTGCAGCCTATTACACTTACTGGCCCCTCACAGTAGTCCTACAGTGAAATTTCTGCTGTGCCTTTTCTATTGCAAGGAATGCGGTTTTTTCTCAATGTGTCACATGGGAAAAAGGCTCATGTCAGTGTGTGTTTCCTTTGCTCTTTGAAAGGAGTGTCAAAATATGGTAAATCAGGAAACATAAAAGACTGATTAAGCAAGTCCTTTCATATTTTTCAGATCACTGCTTAAAATTTTGGGAAGATTCACTGGACTTTGGGTGAGGTCTTGAGTCTTACCCATGTGACAGCCTGAAATGCCACTGTACAATAGAATGAGTCTGTGAATTTCACCAGTGGTAGGAAAGCAGAAGTTAATGAGGAAGAGAAATCATGTCATGAAAAGAGAGCTACCATGGGTGAGAGCAGCAGCAGCAGAGTTGACAGAGGGCCATAACGCAGTCGGGGTTCCTGATTTCCATCATGCTGAAGCTAGGCAGAGAAAGAAAGCAGCTGGACTTCTATGTGTTGCCTTTCTTTCTGAGATTTTACAGGTCATTAGGGGAAAATAGTACCTTTAAAAGACATGACCAGTAGGAGATAGGAGATGCTTGTTTGTTGAAATTTCCTTAATTGCTCACTCATGTTGGGTTCCTTGAAGAAAGAAGTGGAAGGAGTTTTGAGGTAGCTGACCTCTCCTCGGAGAATGGTTTATTTTACACAGGGGAGTGCACAGAGAATCGCCTCAGGAGTAGTGAAGGGAATACATAAGGATTAAAATAAATCTCTGCAATACATGGAAAACTAAATACTTCATGCACTTCTGACTTTTCACAGCCCACTTCCATTCTTAAACCTTATTTTATATTGTGCTGTAATGTTTATTTTTTTACTGAGATGCGTAGTAAAGTAAAATTATAGAAAGAACATTATTTCTTTGAAAACACTGGCCCACAGTTTTCTTGCAGGTTAAAAGAATATTTCAGTTCAAGCAGTGAAGAGTGGTCTGATTATTGCACTTAGGAGCTCTTTCAAATGAGTATTAGTTATAGCTACTAAGAAAGATCAGCTCCTTGGTTTTCTGCTCTACAATTATGGAGGAATTAATGTTGTCCCAATAACTCTGATATTCATACCATTTTGTACAGATATCCTTTTACATTGTTTTGGGATTTAATTCTCTCTGTCTTACAGCTTGATAAAGAGTTCTGTATTAAAAAGGACTTCAGCATGTTCTTCTCTTCCTTTAGGTTGCAATCACCAGGGCATGCGTTTTTGTTTGGTTGTGGTTGTCTTCTGTGCATTACCTACTTTTTTTCCCCGTAAATCATTAGTTTTAAGTATAGATTCCACAGATCTATGGCAATCAGTGGCACTGGTCATACACGTGACATGCCTTTATTTTCCCTGAGTTGACTAATGTGGCTGCATTTTTAGGTCACCTTGGGTGGTCTATTGGGAGGGTGTAGTCTAACAGCTCTTAAGCTGTTAATACAATTATTTTATGCCGCAATTTGGTAACTGTGCAGCTTGGCTTCTCCTTAAAACCTAGGCGAAGTCTTCAGGAGTTCACCTGAGAATAGGTAACTGAAATTGACACTGCACTATGGATTCTCTGAAGTCTCAGGGTTTTAGACAGTAAGGTTTGTGTTTGTGGATGATAAAGATCTAGAACGAAAGTGACTAGAAGTGTGCCAGCAGGATCAAGACCATGATGATCAGATCAATGAGATGATGTTGAAATCTGTGAAAGAGATGTTGAAATCTGTGAAAGAGAGCTATTAACACTCCTTCTGGATATCTCCAAGGGAGTTAGCTCATGGACTTTGTGTGCTATGTAAGTTAAAGATGAAAAGCAATGAGACTATGACGGCAGAAGCAATAAAAATGGCTAACACCTGTCTTTGCCTCCCTGCTATGAGATTTTGATTTAGAGAAGGATCATGACATTTGAAGGTCTGAGATTAAATGAACTGGTGTGTTACAGACCACACTTTAAAAAAAATAACTCACATTAAATTACAATTTCATTAGACTCTCCATACAACAAAGTATAATGTGACAGAAGAACTCATCCTAATTTTGCTTTGGGTCATTAGAAATTTAAAAAAAAAAAGATGGAAAAAAGGATTTTTTTTCCTCAGAATAAAAATCATCAAACTTTAGACAAATTAAAATGTTCATAATGTTTTTTTTAGAAATTCTAATTGCTTGGATTCGCAATTTTAATATAATATTTGATTTTTGAATCAATATAATTGGTTTCTTTTCTGGAACTTGTTCTTGATTTTTTTTTTTCTCCTTTATATCCTCTCTCCTTCCTGACTTTCTTTCACCCCAGATAAAAGAACAATTTGAAAACTTTGGAACATAGAGAAGAAGAGTGGCTGGCTGACAAAAAAAAAACCCTACAGGTCTTTCTCATAAGTGTATTGAGCAAGTAACAGATCTGCATATTTAAGACTGTTCCTGAAGAAGGCTGGATTATGGCTTTACAGAATTTTCAGTAGGTAGGTTAGGCATTCAAGCACTCTAGACAATCTTAATGCGTTCATTTACAAGCGTGCTGTAGAGAAATTAATTGTTTTATTTCATATGTAGAATGTCGGCGCTAGTTGTGTGGCTCGTGGATAACTGTCACAAAATGGACTTGAGGCCTTTCTGATGTTTGTGGGAGTTCTGCCATTGACTGCAACACAACCAGAAGGTTGCTCACAACTGTTAGTATAGTGATTGGAACTTATTTTTGTCTGACATTGTCAGAGAGTCCTTGGAAGTCTTATTCCAGCTGATTTCCTATATGCAATTTGTGATGTTGCTGTGGTAATTAATAATGACAATATTGATGATCAGCATTGCACATATAGTGGGAATTCCCTTGTCTTTTTTGTGTGTTGTATGACTTAAATCCAGTATAAACATAGTGAATAGCCTTGAAAGTGATAATCAGCACTAAGACAATAGCCTTTGTCTTTTTAGAATATCAGATCTACAAAGCTTTCTCTATCAGAATATTTGTAAGGCTAGATTTGAATAAAAACTTCTTTTGAAGTCTTATTGGAAGTTTTTTCCCTGCTTTTATCAAGGAGAATATTTATATTGAAACAAAGAAATAAACCAGTCCTTTAAGGATTGGTTCACTGAAGAACTTTTGTTGATGCTGTTGATCTTATTAAGAAAACAATAATGAGGGAATTAAGGTTGAATGTACTACCTGTATTCTACAAAAAACGCCTCATATTCTCTAACCACTAAGCTACCTATTTTGTTCTTTCTGAATGAGGCAGAGCCCCGATGGATAAAAACACTATGTAATCAATGAGTTAAAAGATCAAAATACTGCAGGAGATTAAATTCCAATGGCAGTGTCATTTTCAAACTATTTTCTGCTTTATTTGTCTCATTTTTTTTTTCTGTGCAATATAGAGAGACACTTTCCAGATCTGACAAAAGTTGTATGGTTTTCCAATGAGAGCAGGCACATCCTTTAAGAATGTAGTGAAAATTGTATGACACATTTACCTGTTATTCGAAAATAACATGTTACACTGTGACCAGATTGTATTATGGAATCTGTGTAGAGGAACAGAGTTAAGGTTAACTTTTTAAATTTTAATCTGATATTTACTCTTTTAGAAACACTGATCAATAAACAAATCCCATACCCTACTGTTGTATTTTTTATATACTACTAATTTCCATTGGGTGGAATGTCAGAACCACTCCATATGTATGTAACTATGTTGCCCTCTTGTGACCAGCTCTCTAAAATAAGAAGCCATAGACCACTTAAGGAACACAAATTGATTTAAAATAATAATAAAATGAATTATTGATAGACTTAGATCACATGTGTATTTCTTTTATACTAAACAGAGCAAAATTTTTATGCTTTCTAAGCACAACGTTAAATATCTATCATATGTATACTGTTTCCTTTCTGATCCTAGTGACAGTTTTATGTGGTTTTCTCTTGACATCTCACTGTCCTTAGGTGCCCTACTAAATATAAAAAACAATATTCACAATCAGGTAGGAGCATTTTATGTGTTGACTGTGATATTAGGAGATTAATGTTCTTTTTATTAAATATGTATGTATACAAGCCACCAAGCATCAAGTCATTCTGGTTTTGGTCCTCTGTCTCCTATGTTTCAGATACTGGTTGTTGCAAGTAGGAAAAATCATAGTGAAATTAATCTGTCACTTATTTCACATATAAATCTGATTAGGTTTTCTTTTGGGCTTTCTCATTTGTTTTTGTTTTTGGATTTGTTTTGGTTTTTTTCTTCTTAGAGGCCAGTCATTTTCAAATTGATTCCATTTCTTTTGATGAATATATTGCTCACTTGGGTTAGTCAGTAAATCTTAAAGATTTCACTTTAGAAGGAATTTTAAAAAGGTAACTTTGACTATTGCCTAGTGTAACTGACCAGTGAAATGATGGACTAGTTCTCATAGATGGACCAAACTCTAAAAACTGAGGAACAGAACAATTAATTGTATATTAGGAATAATGCATGCTGGATTATAAACATCCTCTGAAATTAGTTACATCTTCAGAAATCCCAGATGTTTTTTCATATTAAGCAGAAGTCAGAAGCAATGTCAAGTAATTTTCTGACTTTCTGTAGTATTTTCCAAAGCTTCAAACAGAACTGGGTCTGCTTTAATTGGCTTGCTATGATTCAGAGTTTCCATGAGAAGACAGACTCTTATTTTACTGTGTGTTATGATATGAGTGGTTGTAACTTTTACTTACTTTAAATATTTCATCCACCTCTAATGTGGCTGGTCAAAAAATATTGAGCCTAAGACAACTGAATTGGAGGCACAAGGGGGAGGACGTGCATGTGCATACACACTGACGTATGTAATGCTTTGGATGCTATTGACCTCTAAAAAAACCACCTTGTTTTTTGATACAGAAGATACTGGAAAACAAATGTATCTTTCTCTTTTTAGGCAAATACTTAGGGGGTGAAGCCACTGCCCTAGAAGGCTGAAACATTCTAGCAAACTACACTATCCTTAAATAAGGATGACTCTAAGGGAAATCTGAGCAAATTAAGACCTGAAAGTTAATTTACCTATAACAGGGATTAGCTCCCATTAGACTGGAATCGGTGAAGCCACCCCAGGTTACATTTTAATTAGAATTTTTGTTGCAGCTTTTACACAGAGAATGCTTGATTAAACAATCTACTTTAGAAAAGTATGAAATCCTTCTTCTTCGTTGGATCCACTCCTTAAATCACGAAAATACACACAGGCTAGAGAGCTTGTATATTACTCTCTTAATAGTAGAGAGGAAGATAGTAAGTAAGCATATTTTTTTTCCTATATAAATCTAGATACAGTGATTTCTAAAGGAAAAAAATAATAAATCCATGATTTAGAAGGCCACAACTCAAATACCGGGTAGCTGCTTAATGCTGCTTTTCCAATCCAGGAGAAAGGTATTATTTAATTGCAGTGGTGAAATATGGGTATGTTATCATTTTATTTGCAGTTGGGCCCAGCAGCATCCCCGCTTGGGCGCACAGAGTGTCTCTCTGCTGGCAGCGGAACTGCCCTCTCTGTGTGAGGATCTCTCTGAGCCAGCACAGGAGAGGGCATCCCTTGATCCCTGAGGCTTTCAAGAACGCACTAAGCAGAGTAAAAGTGTACATCCATCACTGTCATCTCCCCCCTTGCTCCTTGACAAATAGTGTAGTGTCTTCAAGGCTTTTGTTTATTCTGCGAGTTTGCCTGCTTATTGGCGCATATGCAGTGAGTTGAAAGGCAAAGCCCTTGACCTACCTTTACTTCATGAATTACCATCACACCTATGGAAATGGTGGCTTTTGAAAGCTTTTATATTTTTATTTAGATATCTTATTACAGTGTTCCAAATCACCAGAATATCTGGAGCTAGGACTTCAGACAGATAGTCCTACCTCAGTTCTCTGCTATCGTGACCACTGTGTGGTTTTGCACAGGCAGGTTATTTGAGAGGAAATCTGGAAATCCAGTAATGCTAAAAGAAAGTAATCTTTGAGATGGAGGGCAGAAATTAAATGGCAGAAAGTGTTCTCTGCAACACTGTATGGATTCTCTTACAGGACAAAATTATCTGAACTTATAGAGTAATAGGCAGGATATTATTTTAAATCTTTCCACAGGAACTGTTGGACAAGAAGTGTGTATCAGCGTGTTAGTACGTTATGCTAACATGTAGAAAGAAGTATTTTTCCTTGGCACTTCTCAAACCAATAGGAACATTGAAATAATGTTATGATTAATTTCAACAGTTATCCTTTTGAATTTTTCTTGGTTGTTGTTGGGTTTTTTTTCCTACAGTCGTCTTCATCTGATACAGTGGTTAAAGAATGAATATAGTATTCATGTGTTTCAGATTCACCCGGGGTTTGACAGAGATCTTTAATTGTTCATGTGTAAAGTAGAATAATACAGTCTAGATATAAATACAAATTTGTATAGCTCGAAGAAGTCCTCCTGTAAACATCTTTATTTTACCTCAGGAGTATTACAAAAATTTTGTACAGTTTTTCATAGTTTAAGCATTTAAATGGAATCATGCTGAGACAATATGAGCCATTGATATTATTTATGTTAAATATGGCTACTCATACTGCCTCTTAATTGGCTTTTATGTGGGTTAGAGATAGTTTACAATAATTAAGATATAAGTAGGAGTAACAGGTAAGCCAGGACATGCCTACACATTACATTAGCTACTCTTTAAAGGTTTTACTTGGCTGTAACTTGTGAGCTTAACTTCACAGAAGTGAAGGCGTTTAAGAAGGAAAAAACAATACAATAATGAGAAGGATCATATAACAGAGAAATTTTGGAGGATATCAGAATGGAGGTGTTAAAAACTGGGAGGCACGTGAAGGAAAAGTATTTAGGAAGAGCAGGTTAACAAAGTGGAATATATGATATAATTGGACATGTGGTAGTTTTTATTTTTTAATTGTTCTGGGTCATAGAGGAAATAGTATACAACTGTATAAAAGCAGATGTAGGGGAAAAAAGGGATTCTGACAGCAGCTTGGATGATATGGATTTCAGATGATGGTATATGTCATCTAAAGCTCAGGCCTGACTTTACCGTGTTCCTCAAAAAATGTACATTAGATTCACATACAAAGAACATTTTGCTAAGGGTATATGCTACTGTTAACTAAAGAACGCATGTTATGGACCTGCAGGGCAGTGTAATCTAGGATAAAAATTCACATTTCCCAGCCCTTAAGAAAACCTTTTATACTCTCTCAATGAATCTGTATTTGTGCTCTGTAGCAGCCTAAAATTTGTGTTTGAGCTCCAACTGTTATATAAAATTGCAGGCATTGTGTGTTATAGTCTAAATTAATTTCTGCTTTAGTCCTTCAAATATTATTTAGAATTTTATATTACCAAAAATCCGTTGATTTAGAGGACATTTCCTATGAGAGTTCAAAGTACGTGGCATGATTCTGTTGGGATAGGATAATTGCATATATTCTTACAGATGGTTAATTTGTTCCCCAGTTGAATATTTGGAACTGAACAATGTGAGTTGTGCTATATCCTATTTGACTTGGAGAAGTTGAGATATGACACTTTTCTGCTAGGCACGGTAGATGTTTAACTTACATAAAACGTGCCAGGCAGTAGAGTTTTAAATACGTGCGAGACCTTGGAAAAACAAACTAATTATATTTCTTCACGTACAGAGTGTAATTCTTGTCTGCCTGGTACAGCTGGAGAGCGAGAAGAAAAGGTATGGCCCTTTTCCACACCGCCAATGTCATGCGTTTCTGGGGACTAACTTGTACTTCAGCTACAACTTAACGCTAATCTTTTAAATACTTTGTGATTAACTCCAAATTACCCAAGCAGATTTTGCTCTGGAATCCCTTTCCAGTCACATAAAAAGGAAAATGTTAAGTGAGTGATCTGAGCTTTATGCTGTTTGAGAGATTTGACTCTCAGCATGTGACCTACAATAGGTATGCAGAGCCTTTCATCAAATTATCTGTCAGAGGAACTTAATGCTCATTATTATACCTATCTTATTGGTGGCAATGTTAATGGAAAAGGGAAGCTAAGGAAACTTCTTACACAAAATTCAGAACCAGAAAATGCAGTAGAATTTAAGCCACTTCTGTTCCATGTTAAATTCTAGACTCTGCTAAAATAAAATGCATTTAGGCTTTGAGAATACAAATATAACTACACACTAGGGACTAAATTCTTTTGTCCTTGTTCAAGCAAATCCTGCCCCCAGACTGAATTGGGAATTTAGATTGAGTGAAGACTGCAGAATTGAGCCCTAAAGGAATATGGTTTACTGCAATAAAAGACACAAGAGAGTTGGAATAAAAATACTGCTAGCAACATGTAACAATGGAGCAACATTACTTAGGGAAACATTCAAATGGGATGGATTAATTAGAAACAAGACTTTGATCTAATACTTATGACAGTATTTATGTTCAATGTAACCTATAATTTGTATTACCTCAACTCTGTCATATACTTTTTCTATTTCCTAAATAGTGTTTGCCTATCTCTTACTGCTCATGAAGGAAAATGTTTTGCGCTGTCAACATATTTGTTTGTTGTTAATAAAAGATTATAACTAAAAATATAATGATGTGTCAAACAGAACTAGCCCTCCAGAGAAGATAAGCAGATGGAAATAGTGTTGTGAAAATGAATGCATTGTAATTCAGATGATTTGCTTTTCCGCCTCAAATTATCTTTAAGACCCACCCACAACATAACAATGATGAAGCATAACTAGAGCAAGCTTATGGATTGATTCTCCTATCCTTTACATTGGTATGAAACCTATATAACACCATTTGACATCGAGTTATTTCAGATTTACAATAACATAAATTAGGGCTCAATAAGCAGAAAATGAGTAAAGCTAAGTGCTTGAATTACATTTTAAGCTCAATGAAAGGTCTATTATCTCACTGATGAGCTCTATCCAGTTCCAGTTTAAAATCTGCTAGCTCTCAGAGAAAGATGTGGATCAAGACGGCTTTGCAAACAGATCTATATTCATTGAAGAGAATTTTTTAATTTCCTTTTTTAATGCGTATTTTCATATTCACAATATCTGAATCTCTTTTTTGCATAGTTTATTCACGAGCAAATATTTATTAAAAGACAGGAAATATTTGTGCTCTGTGCCATTTTTTTTTTTTTTTTTAAGTATAATTGAGTGTTTAGGTTGAATTTACAACAAGAAGACTGCTCAGTTCTTAGTATTAATCTAGAAGGAATTCTTCCATGTGAAAACTAACTAAGTATATACCCATTATAGTATTTATTCACAAACTTAAGGAATCAGTCATGCTAAGTGTGATGTCTGCATTAATATATAGAAGCTACCTGCATCTTCATTTATACCTTTCCTAACCTAAGAAACCTTCATAAAGGAAGGCTACTCTTTTTTTCCTGGAAACATAATTCTGCCTTCCTTGCCCAAATCATTTAAAATCCATTCCTGTGTAAGGATTGATAAACCTAGGCTTTGGTGTTCATGCAGAGTTCTAGTGAATAAAGCTCAGGGAATTATATTGAGCACAATTTCTTTCAAGAGCTAGTAGATTCCAGCTTTATTGCTTGATATGTCCATTTGTTATGACATTTTACTGAGTGTTGCAAAGCCAAACATAAATTCTTTTCAAAACTGCCTTTTTTTCTTTTTTATGGAAACTTTTAGCTCTCTCTCCACATTTCCCACTCCTCTCCTCTTTCTCTTAATGACTTTTAATGAAATTCCTAATTGGATTTTGATACTTTCCTCATTAATTCCAGGCAGATGTGACTACAAGACTTATTACAGGCAACTTCAATGCTTATGACATTGCCATGGGGTGAAGCCTATAAAAAGCAACACTCATGTAAGTGAGGCCTGGACTACATTTTACATCTGCCCACTATAAAGAGCACTCCAGTATGGAGAGGAAAGAAACAAAGAGAAGGAAATAAGGAGGAGTGAACTTCGTTAAATAACCATTAGCATCATTATCTTCCTGTAACATCATTTGTGTGGGAGGCCAAAGAGTGATAGTAACCCAAGTAAGAACTGCTGGTTGGCCTTAGATATGGGGAAAATCACAGAAATGGTGCTGGGGTTACATGGATAGTGGGGTTATTTGGCATTTATGCTGGCAATATGTTTGAAAAAAAAAAAAAAAGAGTTCAAAAAGCATCTAGGTGGAATGCATTGCCTGGCGTGGAACTGCTCTGGGCTGCCAGCCAGGACTTGGAAACATTGAAGAGGTCTAAACTGGGCTGGAAGTTCTGCGTTTTGTCTAGGTTTTTGTTTTTAGAAATGCATGAAAGCTGCAGGATAAAAATCTTAAAATAAAAATTGCTATTTGCATTTTAAATCTATTCTGCTTAATAAATGAAATTTAGATTAAACGTCATGGAGTGGCGTGGTTCTGCTCTTGTACCTCTCCATGCAAATTTTCCTATGAGGGACACTCTGTCCTGATTGAATGGACCCAAACCTTGGTAAGAGAATCAGATTTGTATTGAGGCAGGATCTTTTCCTACAGCCAGTCTGCAGAAAAAGACTTTTAAAAAATTCAGGTTCAGAGAGACCTACTAAGATGAAAAGCAAGGTCTACAAATAAGGATTGAAACAGTAAATGGCCCCAGTCTCGTTCCACTATGGAATGAAAATAAGATTAATCTTTCTTTACTGCTGAATAAAATTAGAGCTGAATGAAATCTTTTCTGATAAACTAGAGATAATTTTTCTCCTCTGTAAAGGTGATAAAGAGAACTTAGTTTTTTTAATTAAAGATCTTAAGTAAAGAGGCATAGCTGGTAATTTATTTGTTTGGACTAATCAGTTGATAAAGTGTAAGAGCTTTATTTATTTTAATATTTTATAATAAATCTTACTATAAAATTCAAAGTACATGTTTTATTGGCAAAAAAAAAAGTAAATTTGAATATTTTCTCTGCTTTGCAACTATTAACATGCAAAAATAAATATCCTTACTTGGTTGTTCAGTCGCAAAAAGAAAAATTCATACCATTTATTCAAGGCTTCGAGTCACCTTCACTGAGCAAGTAACTGCTGTTCTTTGAGGGAGCTCCCGGGCATTTGTTATTGCCCCTCTTCCAGATGTTACTGTTCTAGTAGTAGAGTCAGCAGAATGGAGTATGTGGGGGTGCTTCAGCTGTTCAAGTTTAGTTCAGCAAATTAGCTTTAATCTTTGATTAGGGGACTTGGGGCAAGAGTCTAGGCTGAGAATGGGAGTTGCTTCAGGGTTAGCATATGTTGTTCTTCCATAAGATGACAGTTTGTTATGTAGATTCAGCAATGTCTTAAAATACTGAAAAAAATCACCAGATCTCTCCTGTTAATGATCTTACAATTTTGTGACCAGTATTTCTGACAAAATTAGCTTTATCAGTTTGGGGTTGCTTACTTTTTTTTTTTTTTGGCAAAATAGTCTTGGCTTTATAAGGTAGAGCTGAAACAGTGTGCTTCAAGGATGTTCTTCCTCTCTTCTCAAGTGAACACAGCTCTTTTTGAGCTTCAGGTGTGGCCTGCTGCAAAGAAATCTGTGAAATAACTTCCTAAAGAGTTGCCATCTTTTGTGTGCCTGCCTTCTCTGTTGGTGCTGCTGCCCACTGAGTTTCCTTTACTCATCTGTTCTGCCTCCTGGAAATGTGGTTATCTTACCATGCTTCAGATGACAAATCAAAGAAAGAGTGTAAAAAATCATTTTATGGAGCGCTAAAAATTTTTTTAAGCATTGTTATCAATTCCTCATCGCTCCTTTGCATTTCAGTAGCATAAGAAAGTAATTTACAATTGCTGTTAGAAGTATGCAAACTCTACAAATATTTATGTGTAGAACAGGAGTATTGGCTTTTCTGAAAACATGGGTACATATTAATAGAGCGGCCATTTAACTCAAAAAGTTACAATTTTTTGCCATAACAATGAAATGGAGGAAATTAGAGCAGCCCGATCCGATGTGATCTATTCAGGACTTTATAGGGTATGGCAGTTCTTACATCCCAGTACAGCAAAGAGTGTAAACCAGCAATAAGTGCACAGTGTGAAAAGCTCATAGGTGTTTCCAGATGGTGTGATTATGGTGGGTCGGGAGGTTCTGCTTAATTGTCTATGTAGGCAGTTAGAGCAGGCGGTTAGAGATCAGAGGAAGGCTTGCTGTTAGTAGTGATGCAGGTCACTACTGGAAATTTACCACGTTTCCTCCCTGGATTGTTCAGGTTTGATCATTACTTGAACACAGCTGCTAGTTATCTGCATTGTAGTGTGTTTATTTATTTTTATTTTATACTAAAGTAAGTTTGCTAACATATTCTTTTATAATTAATATCAATAGTAATATATTATTTTAAATTAAATACTTTTTAAATAATAAATGATTTAATAATGAAGTTGCAAATCCACAACTGAAGTTTTGTAGAAGGTGTATTTTCAAGAACACTAGATGTCAACGGGAAGTATTCCAAAAAGTCTTCTGCCTGTACTGAACTAAATTAATTCATAGAGTGTTTCTGTGCATTTCTAACTGTAATATGTGCCCATTTCATAATTGGTTAATGAAGGCATTGTTCTGTAAGAGAATAATTATAGGGAATAATTTTATACATGCTGAAAATATTTTTGATGTGTTTAATTTGTTGAAAATTTTAACATAATTTCACAATTTTCCTTACTTGTGTACTACCCTCAGGCTAACAAATGCAACTCTTAGAACCAGGCTCATTTTTTGCAACTTCCGAAGAACAGTTAGTAATCATTGGGCTCTCAGTTGGTTTTTGTGGGAAAAGAAAGATGAGGTGATACTCAGTGCACTTTCTTGATGTATAATTGTATATGATCCTCAAAGGAAAACAAAAATGTTAAGCCATTCCTTCACTATAGAGTCATAAACTACAGACAGCTCTGGATCACTTTAGCTTTCCATTTGATCGTAGCGTTTGTCGCTAAGATTCAAATACGTAATGTAACTCCTACTCCAGTTGGTATTACCTTATGATTATAGCTAATCATCCCCAAGACATGATTCTAACAGTTTGTGGTGATTGGGACACTGTATTGATAACCTCCACTTTCTCCTGACTTATACTTAAGCCAAGTATTTAGCAATAGTTTGCTGTTAAGTCTGTGATGCATTAAAACCCATCCTTCCTTTGTTTGCCTGTTGTGAGACAATGTTCAGTTACTATAGTAAGCACAGGGTGCTTGTATTAGGTCTATTAGCTTGCTGTTCATGTAGCAGGAAGTACTGGGAATGCTATGTAATATCTTGGTTTGTGACTTGCAGCTGAATAGCAGGTTCAGCTGTCATCTCAGGCTTTTCCCTCTTTACACTGAAATAAGCTCCTTCTTGCGTTCACTGTAATTTTCTTCTCAGCTCCATCTTTTAGTCTCCATTTGCAGAGTGCCAAGCCTGTAAGGGCTGAAGTTCTTCCTTTACCTTTGGCTGTGTTGCAAATTACTAAACACGTTTTGCCAGATTAAGAAATTTGTCCTGCTATACTCTGAACATACTTTTTTTCTCCTGTGTATTATAAAGTTTGTTACCAATCTAAAGGGCAAAATCTCTTTTGTCCAAAGTTAAGATGATTTTTGCACGATGCTGAAGCTGGATGATACTTTCTGGTTTATAATGCCACTGATCTTTGACTAAATCCTCCAACATACTCTTTCACACCAGCACATTTTCTTGGTCCTATTTTTCAATTCCTTTCTTGAGGAAAATCCTGGTTTCTGAATTCTATACTGCTATGCACTTAGTGTTTGAAGTGTGAGAGAGAGATGATGCAGGGTTCTTTCTGGATCTCAGTAAGAAGGGCCAGACAATAAATGGTTTAATAAAGTAGGTGTTCAAATAAGACAGAATAAAAAGAGGAATATAGATATCAAGCAAATCCTACGTCCCTTCAGATGCTGGCCACCTTGTGTGCATGCAGCATTGGACACTCCACAGATGGATTTCCCTAGAGCGCGCTGCACAGATCACATCCACGAAGAATTGTCCTCCGTTTTGGTCATTTGAGCTGTTATGTATAACTTTCTTAAAGAAAACAACTCTGGTACATCATTGGTGCTGTCAAACAGAATGGATGTTTGCCCAGGAACTTCTTGCCGCACAGTTAGATAAAGACAAGGCTATGCAGGCTGGTACTGAGTGCGTGGGAGCTGCCTGCAGGCTCCTCAGTTACAGTGAGCTGGCTGAGTTCGCCCTGTGGCCGGGAATTTGTACCGCACAGCGGAGGCCTGAAGGCTACACTGGACATCCAGCACAGCCCAAGCCAGTCAGCACAGGCCTGTGCCTGCTTAGGTATACTGTCATGTGGATCACCGACTCCTCCACGGACAGCAGTCTCCAGATCAGGATGGTTACGTTGCACCCCGTGATCCACGTAGACTTTACTGCTCCTGAAGATGTTACAAGTTACAGATTATATTAGGAGGCTGTTCAATTAATGGAAAATTTCCTGACAGTCTGGGATGTTATCTCTGTCATAACGCCCACCAGAGCAGCACAGGCTGGTGTGGGGCACACCAGCAGGTTCCCCTGCAGCGACTGCTCATGCTAACGTACTGTACTCAAGCTGTAACTAGCAGAAACAATAGAGAAAACATGGTCTGTTCAAGGTTACTAACTCCTCAATACAATGTCTTACACAAGGTTCCCAATACAGCTATTGAGTAGGAATCTCTTACATATTATTTCCTCCCACACCGTATCTCTCTGGTAAGTTTAGATTTGTACTTACAGTGTGAGGAGTGAAGGCATCAGTAAGAAAAATATATCTTTAATAAGGGAACAATTATTGTAATGTCCCCAGCCTTAGAGGGGAAGGAACAGTAAGGCTATCTGAGAAAAAAGAATTAATCAGAGCCAGTAAAATATTTCTGTGAAATGCTTTTCTGTTGGAAAGTCTTTCTTCAATGAAACAAAGTGTTGGAACATTTGCTGACAAGTTCTTGTGGGATCATGTTGATTGCAATAACGTTATTCCTGTGGCAGGGAAAAAAGAGCAAAATGGTAAATTTGGAACAGCCTGTTTCTACATGTTTTGCTTGAATTATATAGATTTCTCAAACTTGAGAACACTTCCAAAATATTCCATTGAATATCTAAAGATGAATCGATACTATTGTCAAAATTGAGGAGTAACTGTATATAGCTTGCTCTTAAATTCCCATTTTCAAATGATTTCAAAATTATTCTGTTATATTCTATTGTCTTTGAGAACGGTTGAGCAGGCATAGATATTGGCTAGACATAGAACTGTGTTATGGTAAGTGATGGACAGTCTCAGAAAGTCAGCTGTTTTGGTTAAGTTCAGATGCTTAAGCCAAAACTTGCCATACCTCCTCCTAGACCTGTAAAACATGACAAAAATCTTACCTGAGCAGGCTTGCAAGAGCAAATCAAAATACGATATTAAAAACCATATTTGACTTATGAAGATGTAGAAAGTGAAGACATCACCTAATAGAAAGTAAAAGGGGAAGAAGATAGGTGAAGCCCAAATGTGGTATACTGACAGAAACTTCAACCTATTCTTCAGCTTTCTGTATAGGAAGGCTCTCAGCAGTTGTCACAAAACCAGGCAAGAGTGCAGATATTTTCAACATGATGATAGATGTGACATACCAGCACAGTGCTAAAAAGATGGCTGTTCCTAGCCACAGTCTATAGGGACTGTTAGCACCAAAACTATCTTAGTGCTGTTGGAAGAGTTTCTAAGTGCCTTACAAAATGGAAGCACAGATTTGAAGCTTTCTGCAAAAGAAGGCTTTTTTGTTTGTGGTTTGGGTTTTTTTTTCTTGTTAGCCAACAAGAAAACTTGAATGGATTATTAAAGTATGAAGATGACATTTTGAAGGCAGTCCAGAGAAAAGTGTCAATGAGCAGGAGGCCAGAGAAACTGAAGAAAAGATTAAAGGATGAACTTATAAATGTGGTTAGGTATCACAAAGGGATTCTTTACGTTTGCATCCTTATAAAACAATATTATCTCAAAACTGCTATTGCAATCATATGTAAAGGAAAGGCTTAGTATACACCTGATGTGTGACCCTTTCAAGTACTTATTTTAGTAGTTTGATTTTTTTTAACCACTCTGATTTGTCTATGGATTTGTGAAACTGAAGAGGAGACTTTCGTATACCTTGTCTTTTCTTAACACGTCTCTATAGGGCCTGCCTTAGAAATTTTACTGTGGACAACTCGGTGAGAGGTGCATGTCCAGCAAGTAATGCCAATATGGCAAACCTGCTTAAAGGAGAGCTGTCTTTTCCCTCTTCACTCTATCAGTTGCAATCTTTGCACTAAGGTTCAGCGTTAATTTAAAGACGGGAGTGATACATATGTGTAGAAAGCTTCTAATAAATATTTCTGGATGAAATATTAATGCTGCATATGTAAGTACAAAAACCAGAGAGGCAAAATGAAGCTTTAAAACTCTGTCTGCACTTCTGCAGTACAAGCAACATGGGAAAAAAATTACTTATCTGCTTTCTAACATCCCACTGAGTACCCCCAACATGTGGTATCAGGGGTTTTGGGAGGAATGTACAGTCATAAAGGATTCTCAACAGAGAGTCCAAGTAATGTTTCACACCACTTAGAGCCCTGAAAAAGCCTGCGTAGCACGGATGAGCTTTTGGGATTGCTGAAGGTATACTGTCAAGTGGGAAGCAGGCTAGACTGATTAAAAGGTATAACCGTGGCTTCAAATTTTTCTAGCTCCTATTTCCTTATGCATGTTCAGTTCCAATTAGGCTAGTGCAGAACTCTCCTCACATGTATTTGCAATTAAACATGAATCCAGTTTCACATTTGAGGTAACTATTTACTGAATATCTCTGTGGCCTTCTATTTCAAGGCCCAGGTCAGACATGGCATTTCCTATAAAGAGCATTTTTAGAAAGGGTCATAAATGTTCAGTTACAGGTTCTCTTGATAATGCTATACACATACTATATAATTGCAGACAAAGTTTCATTTGTAGTTTTGCGGTTCTTTTTTTTTTCACCACAAATGAAAAATATTAAGCTCTCTATTCTTTATTTCATATTCCCGCCATTCCTTTCTTCACTCCAGACTCAGGGCATTGAATTCTTTACCAAATTGAAGAAAAAATATCTAGCAAAAGAAAGGACATTCAGACACTCTTTTTTTTTTTTTTTTAATTTTTAATTAAACATCAAAGTTCATAAGCTAGCTTATGTGTAAGGGCTTTCTAACCAGATAAAGCTTTCAGAATCCCACTTCTTTTTGACTTTTTAGCTCTAATCGTTTGTAATAAAGTGATTTTCACTGAAATACACCACAATTTTATTTTAAGACCTACTCAGTTCATAAGATATGTATGTTTCCTACCTCTGAAAAATCGATGTAAACACATCAGCTCTGTCAGGTTGTTATCAATGTTTCACAGAACTTAAAATCAGCCTAAAAGATAACCTTCCAAAACTCAGAGGAAAAGACAGACTTTCAAATTTATCTGTCAGTCTATCTCAAAGGAGACAAAGCCGGAAAAAATGTCGTTAAATATGATGGTCTCCTATGATCTATTTCGAAAATTGTGCTTCCCATTGGATAGATCTTTTATCAGAACAAGACAAAGCTTTATGCTGTCTTGTCTGACAGTGAAGCACATACTTTATACAACTTGCTGCAAGGGTTATCTCATTTAAGCTACACTGTGATCAGTAACCTGTTTCTCCCATGGGGCACTTCAAAGGTGGCTAGTACCCAAAACATAAGAGGAGAAAATAAAGCATTTGAAACTACTTTTTTGACATTTTTCTGCATTGGTTCCATCTCTCTTATCTGTCTTACATGTGGGGATCATAACTTCAAACCACACAGAATCTAGAAGAAGCCAGTCTGTGGTTCAGCACAATCGTAGTTTTAGTACATTTTGTACACACACCTCTTCACTATGCATCTAAGGTGAAGCCAGAGAAAGATAATTCAGGATTACATTCTTCAGGATGTTGGATACCAAAGGAAGTCAGACTGTAAAGAATCTTTCAAAATGTGTAAGAAGTAGGATTCAATGTATGTCCCTGTTCTGTCTCCTAGGAAAATTCCTTAGCATAATATTGAAGAATAAGAAGGCTGCTTGTAATTTAACCCATCAGAGTACAGTTGTACCTTAATTAAAAAAAAAAAAAAAAAAAAAAAAAAAAAACACCCCNCCTTTGTTCCTGGGCCACTCTCAGTGGAATAATTTGGCTTGTTTACTCTGGAGATGAAAGTTCAAGAAATGGGGCAGAAGGGCTTGTTGCACTTCTGTGTTGGTGGGGGTAAGGGGAACTGGGTTATGCCAGATGTCTCTTTGTAGTAGTAGTTGAATGCGTTCAAGTAATGTGCCCTCATGGAACTGAATGTGAGACTAATGTTGCCAGAAATAACACGCTTCAACTGATGATGATCAATCCTGAATAATGGCTGTATAGTAGGAGGAAGTCTGTGGAGTCCAAATAATATGAGATAATTTACAATGCTCTGGAAGCATGAAAGAGTCTGAAATGAATGAGAAATACCTATGTGTTAATGACATTGGCTTGAGGCTTTCATTCCAACTGAACTGCCTGTAGGACTTTAAAGCCACCTGTGCTATAGGGTACAGGACCACATTTCGTACCTTTTGGACGTGTTTGACATTCGCTGCACTTTTCAGAGCCTAGATGGAGGGTATGGGAAGCTTTGCAGTTTAACAAGTGCTGCAGTAGACAAATGTCTCCACAGTCTCTCCTTTACTGTATGGAATTTGCTTCTTTTACCATGAGAAAAAAACTAAAAATAACTGAAAATGAGGCTAACTCAAGGTAATTCAAGACTTCTACCAAAACAAAGCAATCTTATTTACATAATTTTTTGTAGGACACAATTCTATGAAGCTCTCCTCTCTTCTCCTCTCCTTGACATATCATCTTTCTCTGTGCTAGTATCTTCAGTTCTCTGCTCATTTCATTTTTATTGATACAGTGTAAAACTATGAGATTTAAGTACCCATTAGCTACTAAAATTTGAAACCAGCTATGGCACAAAGTAAAATAAAATATCAGAGTCTCAATTTTCTTCTCAGTGCTAGTGCTTCTGGCAATCCTGTGTGAGCTGTTAGTATGATGAATAAACATGCATTGAATTGGTTCATTAGGGTGGAACTATAGATCTCTCCTGATGTTTCCTTTATTTTTGAAAAAGAGGCTTCATTGTTTCTATATATTTGGCTGTTACAGCTGTGATGTTGCAAAGTAAAACAAAGTGCCATACAACAAAATGCTTCTGCTTATAGAAAATGCAAAAATAGGACACAGAAAAGATAAACATGATGCAAATTGAATGCTTTATCTTGCTGATTGCCAGGCTTATTTACTTGGAGGGAAATTCTTCTATAAGTTGTGGAGTTACAATGACTTGTCAGAAATATGTTCTCATCAAAATCACAACTTCATATTTAAAGATTAAAGGCAGTTTAATATTTGTTCAATCCTGGAATCAGATACGATAGTATTACTTCTTTATAATATCTGTCACTCCCCATCTGAAGCTGTCTGAAGCATTTTAGTCAATTATGCTTCATTGCACATCTAGAATGAGAAAGTTTGCTCCAGCCATTGGGCAGATGGAGGAACGTTATGGTCAAATATTAAAATGCCTTTGCCTGAACATCCACTGGCAATATCCTCTTCATCAGTGATCTTTTTCATGAGGAGTGTCCTATGGCACTGCGTGTCTTTGAAATTAAAGTAACATTTTTATTTCTTTTTACAGCATTAGGACATCACTATGAAGTTAATTATTTTGATTTATGTAGTGCCTAGATATCCTACCAGATGTATGAAAATCCCACTATTTGCCTGATCTATGCTGAGAGTCACTACCTCAGACAGCTTATTTGTTCCAATTAGCCAAAATAAATTTATGAAATAGGAGAAGAAAATTTAAAAAGAAAACAATAAATCCCCTGATAGTTATAGACAAGGAGTGTGCGTGTCCAAAGTAACACAAAAAATCAGCTCAGTAGCCTGAGTCCAAAGCAGGTCCCATTATTCTCCACTAAGCATTCTATCCAGAAGACCACATGTATGGATTCCAGTCTTTTTACTGATGTTTTGAACTAGATGTTTGCCGAGGTATGAAACCAGTCATACACTTGAAGAAAAAGGTATGTCATTTTTGAAAGTCATATGCATAACCAGTATTTGAGGACAATCTTGTATAAGTGTCAGTGAGGACAAAATGTTTCACTGTGTCCTGGTCTAAGGTAAAACAGACCCAACTTTCTGTTCAGTAATTTTATTTCTTAGCTAGGCCTCTTCTAACTCTCTGAAATTAACAGCATGTTGTGTCTAAAGCAGTTCATTCAGAGTGAGAAGACAGTTAGTGCCAAGGAATGGTATGCAGGGAGGCTCTTATTTCTATAACAACCAAGGTCAGCTAATTTTGTTATTTGCGCTGTTGGAGGATCGGAAGCGGAGAAGCGCAGAGGGGTCACACCTGCAGTGAGAAGCGGACAGGACAGGTGACCCAAAACTGACCAACAGGGTATTCCATCCCATCTGCATCACACTCAGTATAAAAGCTGAGGGATCAAAGGGTCAACTCTCTTCCTTCAATGGGTGACACCCGAGAAGGACCCTGTGTGTTCATCTGCCTTTGATCGCAATTGGTGTGTTCCTGACTCCAACTCTGGAACCCAGTTCCCACCTGTTGCTGAGTCCAGCCTGGGTCTTCCCCAGTGCCTGATGGTGACATCATCCTGGGAGCTTAATATGGTTTTGTATATACTGTATCTATTCCGTTATTTTCCTTTTATCTTATTATTAATATTTCATTAAAGTTGTTTAGTTTCTTTGTCTCTCCCCCTCCTTCCCATGCACAAGAGGCTGGGGGGGAGCATCTGTCACTGGCCATTGGCCAATTTGGCCAAAACCACCTCTATGTCTTTCCCTCAGATGAAAAGAAAGTGAGAATGTAGTCTGGCTTTTCAGTTACCTGCGAGTGGAATTACACAACACACTATTAACAATACTTTTGCTACCTATGACTTTATGTAGTACTTCTGCTTTGAAAAGGGATTTTTGGTTTGATACTAAAAATGACGTACACATTTCCACAGCAAGGTATATAGCATTGCTGCTGACAGAGGATGTATGTAATTAAGGTACCGATGGATGCATGTGAGTCCCAGTTCCTGTATTTCAGTGTTCTTCATACTATTCTGTAGAAAGATTTCCCTAAAATGACTGAGTAGCCTGCTTCAAATGCTACAATTCTGCCAGAACTTTATAGGAGATTCTGTAGCTATAGGCCAGTATTCAAGGTTGATAATGAAGAAACATTCACTCTAAAGTAAGAAGGTACTGTCCTTCATGGAGATTTTCATCCTCATGAGAAGTAAAGCTGAAACCTACTTGTGTTCCCTGTTGACTTTGTAAAAAGTTGGGTTTTTTTTTTATTATAGGAAAGCCCAGCAAATGATCTGCCTCACAAATTCCAATTAGATAGAATTATACCACCATTCTACCTAATTTTTCACACATAAATCCTACTGCAGGTGGATAGAGGGATTTACATTTCTTTTACTTAAATGTTGTGTGCTATGTGTTGTATCAGTCACTGTGCTTCGTTCCAGATATACCTACATTTTATCTGATGAAAGAATACTTCATTTATACTTTGACTAGTGCACCAGGCTGATGAACAGCTCTGTCTTTTTTGTTTCTGAAATTTTTTAGTTGAACATAATAACGTTTTCACTTATATTTTTATGTTAAAAATATTTTCCACATATACGTACAGAAAAGAACACAGAATCAGAGAACTGTTGCAGAGCCAAAAGCCAGAAGCATATGTTGATAAGTTTTTCATTTCTGAAATCAGTATAGCAAATAAACAACTGAAATGCAGTACAAAACATTTTAATTCCCCACTCTGACACCGCAAAACATCAACTGAAAATATTCATATATACAGTTACTGTGTAAGTTTTTCCCTCTTGATTATCAAAACCAATGTTTACAATCATGTGATTATAAGCTTATGAATGCCAAAACGTGTTACGCAGTGGATTTCTTGAAGGCTCACTGTCCAAGAGAGATGATCCTTTTCATTGCCAAACCAAAAGTCTATTTTTGCTTTCTGCAACTACAGTGAAGTTATTAGAGGACCAAATTAACAATTTAATCTTGATTGTAGTAACTTCACAATAAAAAAAAATGTCTTCATCAAGAGACAATGATCTTTAACAGCAAATAAAATACCAAAAAGAATCCTAATATTTGGTCAAGTGCGTGATAATTGGTTTGTCCATTTCACCACTATTTTTATAACCTTTGCAAACATTTGTAAATTCACATTACATGCCTATGAGTTTGGCTCATTAATGATTGTTGTTGACTGTTGAAAACCAAAACAATGTAGAATCTGGTATTTCCACATTAATATTTATAGTTTCAGCTTTAAAAAACTTGCACATTCAGTCTTTGATGATATTCATGAAGGGTCAAGTGACACAGCTTGATTATAGTATTTCAATAGAAGTTTTATTCAGATGTGCCTGGAAGTTGTAAGGAAAAAAAAAGAGCATTTTAAAAAGAGATCACTAAACGGTGTGCAAAAATGAGTATGATTAATAGGAACATTGATGGGAAAGCTTTCCAAAAAGTTGTTAGGTACAATCATACCAAATACTCCTGGTTTACAGTTTACAAAGTGAATTGCTGTGAGATGCAGATGAAAAATCCTGAGAATCAGAGTGTAAAAGCTAAAATATGACTACTGTGACTACTTAATCAGTGCACAGCTTGTGCTCCAATTAAGCACAACATTACTGTTCAAAACTTTAAGATCATAAACAATAGCATCCCAAGAGTGTCTAATAAGCACTAAAATAATGACTGCAATAGTTTTCCAACCCCTTCACCGTCTTAATAAAGCTCTTCCTTTCCATGACTTAGGCTTGTTTCTGCTTCTCTGAGTTTTTAATTTTAGTTCAAACATAAGTTAATTCTTGAAACACAGGTAGGGCAATACACTGGGGAACAAAGGGTAATCTAATACTTCTTTTTAACTTGCTTTACAAAGTTGCAGTTAGAACAGAAGTTTTTTCTATGCCAGAAAATCAAACATTATATATATGCCACTTAACTCCCACTTACCCAGACAGGAGTTGCACAGTACATAGGTCTTACTCAGGGATCATTTTTACTTTGAGTGTGCAGTCTTGGAAGAATTATTTTCACTTTTCAGATTCACATCATCTCATTATCTTCAGGCTAAACAACGAACATCAAAGAAAGGTCTCTGTCCCCATGTGAAGGAATGGAATGGACTGTGAAGAGAGATGTTGGCTGCAATCTCATTACATGAAATAGAAACATCTTCCCTTGTACATGCAGACGTTTTTCATGCAAGCAGATAAAGGCAGCACGCTCCTGCATTGGGACCCACAACATTGTGGAGGGTATGGCTTAAGCAGCAGCTGGGAAGAACCCCTACATTTTGTTTCATACACCCTGTGGCAGCTTCTTCAGCTTCCTATGCTTGGCACGTGGGACTGACCTGGAGAGAAAAGGTATGGTGGGCAGGTCATGAATGAGTGAGATCAGGCACTGTAAGCAGTGCTGGACATGGAGGCTTCTGGAAGCCTGTACTTAGGAGAGACCAATAGAAACATGAAACATCTTCCAGCTTTCCCACTAATATCACCAATGCATAACAATTAGTTTATAGTTCAACATGTGTATACATAATGGAGGATGAAGTATTGTTATGTTTGTATTCTGGTCTCTCCTTGCCATCTTGGTTTTAGATTTAATATGTCATGGGTTTCCTTACAGCAGGAAGACAGTTATTTGCAGCATGATCCTAGTAACATAATTTTTGCTTTGGTTGTAGCCAATTTCTTGAACAAATACCTTACACAAGCCAAGACATATGGAAATTTCATTAATTTTGCACTTACTACCAAGCAGAAAAGTATATTCAAACACATTTTATTCTTTATTGCTGTTGCAAAGCTTTCAGAAAAATGGAAAGAGATCTCCTTTAAAGATTTCCTGTCCTGCATTGTTGTGTTGTCAGTCAGTCCTTTTACACAAATTAGTAGGAAGAGAAAAACATAAGCAGACTTTCAAGAAAAAAAAAAGAGATAAACTTATTTCTACATCCTTTAGAATATGTTTCAATTTCAGAAGATGCTTTTTGAGGTGTACTAAAACCACAATTGAATTGAAATAGTTTTTTCAAGGTATATAGGACTTATTCCTGTCAACAGAAAGGCCATGGCTACTTCAAGTTAGTTAATAAGAAAACAAGAACAACAAAACTCTCCTCTGCACCTGTCTGTCTGTAGCACTTTTGTTAAATGTTAGACTAAGGTAACTATTTTTTGCTTGCATACATGGGATAATAGAAGCAATCATAAGAAAAAGAGATGTTAAATAAGAACAATAATTAACAAGAAATTATGGTAATAATATGTCAGTTTTAATGACCTGCATTCCAGCAATAGTAGTTATTCTTCTCTGTAGAAATGGAAGAAAAGAGGAAGGAGGAATCCTTATCAGGGTCTGGACATAATCTGGAGTGAAGCAGGTTTCCACTTGCATTAGACCAGAAATGCTCTGTATATTTTTAATGTTGTCCTCCAGTGTTTGTCCAGTCATCTATCTGCACAGTGCAATTGCCAAAAAATACAAGTCAGTACCAGATAAAATAAGTGAGACTATCATTGAGATCTAAAGCATTAATAAAAACAGGGGAGCACTGATAAGACCCCTTCCTTTCAAAGCACGGAGAAAATTTTTTTATTGTTCTGATGCTGGTTGTGCTGCAGGAGAAATTAAGACAGAGAATCTGAAGAGGTTCATCTTCAGATGAAGATCTTCTGCTCTTTAATTCTGGAGCGTATTTGATTTCAAGGCTGCCTTACTGGTAGCTTGAGTAGCCCTGACGTTGTCAGGATTTTTCCTTTCTTCCTGAACACAAACTGCTTGTCTTCTAAAAGGTAGAAAAGGAACTTATTCTGCCTCAACCACTGCCTGCCTTGGATGTAGCTAGAACGAAGGAAAAGAGAGAGGCTGTAATACTTCCTGCCCTGGAATGTCATCCTGTATGTGAATGAAACGTCAAAGCACTAGGAAAGCTTTCTTGCACCATGTCATACACAGTTACACATACACCTTTTTGGGAAAAGACTTACCAAAGGACAGGTGAACTTCCAGATATATCCATCTTCCTGATCCACTTTAACATTTGTGCCTTTACCTGTCTTAAGAGCTGAAATGAGCGAGCATAACCTCAATGCTAATAATAATATACAGGCAACAGGACAGGTAATATATCCCATTATTTTAATACTGCTCAAGTGACTAGTCCTTCCTGCCCTACAGTGCTTTTTCAGATACATTAACCAGGTCTAAGAATTTTCTACTAATGACTTAAGTGGTCATCGATAATTTTATTCCTCTTTCAGTGTAATATTTGTGCTATTTTAAACAAAATTGAGCCATTAGATAGCAGAATATGTGAAACAGTTATGTTCATAGAATTGGAGTATCTAAACTTTGGTTTTAGAAAAGTAGAATATGGATCTTGAAAAAACACTTCAAAAATACACTCTGAGACATTACCATGAAGTCTAGCACAAGAATACTAAACTTAATTAATGTTTGTTTGTAAATAATGTTTGATTTTACTCATAAATGTTAATTAATTGGATTGAGGCAGGGACTACAAGTCAATCAGTTATTTTAAACACAATGTGTTTCATGCTGTTCCTTCTGTAAATCTGGGATTTGTCTTGCATTTCAAGCAAAAATATTATTCAGACTACAGGTTGTTTTCCCTCCAGGAAAAAATACATAATATGTGTTGGTTGGCAAATGATACATTGCCAACATAACTTTCTCTGGCATCTGTCCATTAGCTCAAAAGGAAGAATTAGCATTGTCCTCCTGCTTGGCAAAGGAAATTAATTAGGATCAGAAACTTGGTTGTCTCAACTATTACAGAGCTTCCGCAATTACAGCATAAAAAAATCATACCAAAAACCCCCCAAAATTCCATTAATGAAAAGAGAAGCCATGCAATTTTTTGTCTCAAAACCCTTGTTTCCCCCAGCCTACTCAGACACAAACCTTATGCGTGCATTCCATTCTTTTATTAGCTTGTGCACAATGTCTGTATCTTTTGGCCAAAAAGGATGGCAAGCAGAACACAGATGTTGTCGCTTCTTCCGGATTTTACACAGGATGAACATTCAGTCTTGACACACATAGTTCTCCAAAAGAAGAATGAACTTAAAGTGATGTCCTCTGTTATCACTCAAAGGTGAGGATTCTTACACTCAGCCAACAGAAGCAGCGGACTGCTGCCCTCTTAAGTGAAGAGGATGCAGAGACTATGCTGTGGGACACCTGAGCAGCACCCAACCCCCAGGCTACAATCCTGCTTTGGATATGCCTCAGCAAGCACTGAACTTCAGGCAGCGTATGCTCTCCAGCTCTGTGGGCTCCCATCCTGGTAAACAGAAAACAGCATCTCTGCTAAGGAGAAGACAGTTCTCTTTCTGAAATGTTCTGGTGCTCACAGCTTAGATACGTTTAAATAAGGCAGGCAGTAAAATGTTCATGGGGATTTCTTTTAAAAAAATAAAGTGATGCATTGAGAAAGAAATTATTTGCTGAGCGTCAGTTAAAAATGAGGTTGACAATTACAAACAGTAGAGAAGGAACAAAAGAATACAGGGCATTGAAGAAATGAGTTATTTATGTGACAGAGATTTACGTAGGGGGGCAAAAAGTACAGTAGAATGAGCTGCAGTGTCATCAGCTTTGACCCACTGAAAGCAATTAATGTGATACTAGAGTCAGCTGGGTTTATGACAAAATGTAACCTCTCTGACCCAATGAGATGAAAATAATGACCAGAATTTCTGAGGTGGAATAATAATTCAGCTGCTAAATACTCTTTGAGGGACTGTAAAGGTTCAATTCATATCAAAGTCAGAGGAAACGGAGGTCATTTAGGCCTAGACACTCAAAGGTACTTAAGGGCTTAACTTTCCTTCCCCCCTGCCCTCAGCAGCGTTAATGCTTTTCTGTATCTGATCATCAAAATCATGTGAGATTAGGATCTCCAATATTAGTAAGGTTTTATCAGCAAGTAGTAAGCAACAGCTCGACTACTGTTGGTCAGGTAGTAGGAGGCCTATACCTGATTGTTGTTTCATGTATTCATCAAAAAATGAAATGTGAAAAATGACCTGTTGGCCAATGGACCATTGAAATGTCTTATATCAGAGGGATAAAGCACCTCTGCTATGAAGACAGGCAGAGAGAGTTGAGATTGCTCATCCTGGAGAAGAGAAGGCTCTGGGGAGACGTTATTACTACCTTTCAGTACTTCAAGGGGTCTTACAAGAAAGATAGGGACAAACTTTTTAGCAAGGCCTGTTGTGATAGGACAAGGGGTATTGGCTTTAAACTAAAACACGGTAGATTTAGAATAGATGTGAAGAAGAAATTTTTTACAATGAGTGAGGGCAGTGAAACACTGGCACAGGTTGCCCAGAGGTGTGGTAGGTGCCCCATCCCTGGAAACATTCAAGGCCAGGCTTGATGAGGCTCTGAGCAACCTGATCTAGTTGAAGATGTCCCTGCTCATTGCATGGTGCAGTTGGACTAGATGACCTTTAAAGGTCCCTTCCAACCTAAACTATTCTATGATTTTGTGACTAAGCAGAATTTGTTACAGATACAGCCCTGGTAGTGACTAAGCTATATCATATCCCTGTTATGAAAATAACTTCTGTTGTTTGTAATTTAAAAATAAGTGAATATGGGCATTTTTAAATTTCTGTGTTCATACAGGGACAATATTTTCTGTTCTACCATTGGAGTGCAGTGTCTTTCCTTTTCTTTCTCTGTCCTTCAATAAGGCCTGTGAAACAGGAAATTTGAAAAAAAATCTGATCTGTGGAAAACACTATGTACTTGTCACCAAGTACATAAGTGGAGGCACTGTGTAGAATCCATGCCAATCATTTAATCTGTTTTCCTATTTAGGGAACACAATGGACTTCAGAAGCCCTTTAACTAAACTTAGGTTTGAAACCTTGTTCAAGCGTCTCACTCATTTACAGGAGTTTTCTGAATATATTCTGCTTCCAGATTTGTCACCGATAATTTCAAGTAATTTTGTTTCCTTTTCCTTTTGTTTCACTCTCTTTAAAAGGAGTAAAAATAGTTGTCACAAGGAAGCTTGTAGAGATGATAAAGTGTTTGCAGTTAATTTTGAAACCTTTGGAAATAGAATTTGTTTCTCACACTAATTCACATTCTTCCTCTCTGTGTACTTTCTACTTAAGAGATTCACCCAGTTACATATTTTTGCTGTAAAAATCCTCATGAAAGTCAATGGAGCAAGAGTACTTCAGGGGCCAAAATTTAAAGATAATACCTGAAACCCAGGGACTTGGTTTCTCCAGTGATACTTGAAAATCTGATGAATAAATTGTGTGTATGGACTCTTTGCTGGTGTAAACCCTTAGCAAGCTAAGACCTCCCTGACAAAGCGGTAACCTCCTCATGCTTAACTGTACAAATAAGGCAAAGAGACAGTAAATGAACAAGACTAGTTTAATTATTTTTCTTGTCAAACCAGAGCTCTGCTTTACAACATCTCAATTTTCAAATGTTAAAATAGCAGCTTATATTGAAGACAGTCAAATGTAACCAAGATAATTCAAATGCACGTTAGCTGAACTTGACGTACAAAACCAAACCTAAACAAAAATGCCCTGAAACATGCTTAGATACATACATGCACAACGTCTTTGAGTGATGAAAGACAAAGAAGCATTTTCACATTATTCTTGCACTGATCTTGTCAATCAAGCAGGCTAATCACGAGTCAGAATGGCTGTAGGGCTCCAGGTCAAAGTTACTCCCAACAGCTATCTGAGCTTGGGAACACAGATCGCTTCCTTGTGGAAGTCTGAATTTGGACATGCATGCAAAAATTTTTTTGTTTTAAAAAAATCTTTTTTTATTGTTACTTTTAGCATAAGAAGCATAGAGAACAGCTTTTCCTTGCAACATGTTCATCACTACTTCTTAGTCTAGGTAAGAATTTCTCAGGGAATCCAGAATTCCCCCATGGAGCTTTTTCTTTCTTCCATTCTTTGTCTAGCCAACTACTTCAATTCTTCCTTGGTTAGCCCCATAATTTGAAAAAAAAGTTTGAAAGCAGGCAGTCATGTTTCTCAATATACACTTTCTTTTCTGCCAAAAGAGAGATTAGAGTCTATACTCACAAAATAATCAGTGAAAGCTCCTTTCCATTATATTTCATGTTTCTGGCAGGTGACTTCTGAACACTCTCACATCCTCATTGAAACTTCTCTTCACCAAATTAGTTTGACAGAAACGGTTTGTCTTAGTAGTAATCTTTCTGGTCAAATATGCTCTGTTTAAACACGTGGTCTTCAAAGGCGCTGTTTCTAAACCGAACACAGTAATTTCTCATGCCCTCTTCTTAGTCTCCCATTCAGTAAGGAGGCAAAAGCCAGGAAGGAGGACAGATAAAGTGACAGAGTTCACAGGTGAATATAAGAGTGTAAATACAAGGAGGACTTAGTGGCAAGTCAGATTCTTTGGAAAAAAATCCACGATATCAGCAAAGAGAAATGGATGTATTTTGCAAACAGTCTGCAGTAGAGGTAACTGCTTTTACAACATTGTTACAGACTCTGCTGAATGAATGCTCTGACTTCTGCAGTAAAAAATGTTACCAGCATCAAAACCTGTATTTGTGTATGAGTATATAGATCAAGGTTTACATCAAAGAAAGCTGTACTCAGGTAATTTGTTATATTTTGTCAAGCAATATGGATAAACATATATTTTGCTTCTTTTAATGCTAAGTTAGCCCACCATAGTTAAATAACAAATAAAAAACATTATTTACATTAATTTTTTTAAACTCCACCCCCCCCGAAAAGTAAGGTGGGCATGTCTTTCGAAAATTGAACAATCTGTATTCGTTAGAGTACACAGATTAGTTTCTGCAAAATAAGGTACTTACTCAGGTGGCAAGAAAGTAGGCAAGCTTATAGAGAAATTAAGGAAGACGGTGGGATGCTGATAGTTACAAATACAGGAAGATTTGGAAATGAGAGTATTGGGGGAAAACAAGGGGTAGTTTCTTTTACACAATCACATTGATACAGTGTTTTAACCATTTGTGTAGGAGCAGCCTAAGTCAAAATTCCAAATTTAACATTTCTTGACTGTTAGTTGTTATTTCTCCTTGTATTTAATTTTTTCCCACCTATTTAGGTGGCAATGATTTAGGGTAAAAACAAAGACCTAAGAACCTGAAACTCTATTTCCAGTTGAATTAAACACAGGAAGAGTAAGACTCAAAATGTGAAATGTTCTTCAGTATTTTGTTTACTTATTTTATTTACTTTGCTCGCTTTTGTTTTTTAGCCAAGCATAACCAACATCTGGAGTATTTTTTTGTTTTGTTTTATATTGTTTTGTTTTCTAATATTCCAATTAGCTTAACTAAGGAGCAGAAGAGCAGCCCCAGAAATCAGAATTTAACAACTTCTTAAAATGTTTCAGGATCTTTTTAGATTTTCATTCTAAGTCAAGGATTTAGACCAGATTTCATAATGAGCTAGTGAGAAGAATAAATCCTGTCAATATGTGTTTTTCTATCTTCAGCTTTTTCTTAACTTATCAAGGACCCAAGGACCTACAAACCACTGCTTATAGCATTAGTGCCAATTATTAATATATTATCCAGTTAGCTAAGTGAAGAAACCATAATATTGCAAGAAGAAAAAAACAGATTTTTTATAAAATCTGTTGTGTTTTTATCATTGAAATTGAGTCATTCTTCCTTTTCACTTGGAATATTATTATTCTGCTAAATACGTGTGCATCTTAGAAGATGGTGGGGAACAATGAGAATGACTTATTTTGTTAAACTATTGACAAAATGAGGTAATGATCCAGTATTGTAATTGCATGCCACAACAGAGAACAGTATTATTTATGATATGAAAGCAAAGGTCATTCTTAACATTCTCTCCCTGCAAGCTTTTTTCATAGATGTAATTCTCTCATTGAGAAAGGCAAAGGTCTGACTTCTGTCATGAAATTCAGCTGTGATGTTTCCCCTTTTACATGTTGGGTTTTTTTCCTGTAGTTTGCGTTCAGAGGAGATAGCTGCCACCTTTTTCAGGGTAGGATAGTAGGAAGCAATCAATATTTAAAAAAAAAATCATAGGGAACATACTGCTTTTGTGAGTCTTATGGTGTCTTTTGATACTCCTGAAGAGTGTTTGTTCTTGTCAATAATCTAGCCAGAGACTTGACCCTATCATTCCTTTAAAATGAATGACTTCTTTAATTCTTCTTTTCTGAGCACTGTTATGTGAGAGCAAACGTTTTGGGTATATGTATTGACTGAAAAGGTTCCCAGAACTCTAAGCAAAGGAACTGCTTCTTATTGTTTGCTTTGTGACATGTTCAAGAAAAAAGAACTTTAAATTCTTTGCAAATACATAGGATTGAATAAAAAATAAGGGACAAAAACAGTTCTCAAAACACCGAACTCCACATTCAATTTCTTCCTTAATGGAAGTAAACTGCAACCTAATCACAGGTATTTTAAAGACGAGTTCTTCCTGTCCTATTGTGCATTGACCCAGTTGTGAAATGCTGAAGCAGGGTAAATTAGCACAAGTAGAAGACTGCTGTTTTGTAGACATGCTGCTTCTAGCACCACTCTATCTTATTTAGAGTTACCCAAGGTACTACTGCAAGGCTCTGTATTGTGAATCTTAAGAAACCAGTTAGCAATATCAAAATGAAAAAAAAAAAAAAAAAAAAGCATTTAGCACCAGAGGTATTCTTATATCAGAACCTTATCTAAATGTGATTTTTATATTAAAGGTTAAGTTCAGCAGTGTCAAATATCAGTGCTAAAATGTATGCGCCTAAAAAATGAATTTTGATTTCTCGAAACTGCCTTTCTGAGTTAAATGGGAGAGGCAAAAATTTCATATCATTGAAATAAAGCTATCTATGTTTACCTGTCTATAATCTACATAGTGCATGACTTTCTTCAGTGGGTAGAAGGTAGAATTTCCCCTAGTTCAGTGTTATACTATTATAAAAAACCTCTTTCCCTTTAACATATTGCTTTTAAATATGACAGAAACAAACAACTGTGTCTGGAAAATTGTTAGATGATCACTCTTGCTCTTCTTTTCTCTTAATTGGGGTGATGTCTTCCTCACTACCAAAAAATTCTCAAAGTTTCAACGGTATTGTGGGAGCCTTCATCTCGGCAGTTAGGTTAGGAAAAGTCTTTTTTAGAACTAGATATGGGGGTTTGTTCTCTTTGTGCAGTTTGGAGTGTTTACTTTACAAATAGAAAACTCAGCAAAATTATTTTTGTGCATGTGTGTCTTAGACCTATTTATTCAGGGGCAAGTCTATGAATTTCCATTTTCTATAAGTATTGCCCAAGAAGGTCCCATCCTGTATCTAAAACAATATTAAAAATCCTTAAAGGCTGAAAAATCAAATCAACATCTTAAAAGGTAAAACAAAGCTTCCAAATGTATCTGCTTTGGACAAAGCGAAGTTTTCACCGAAGAGTGGTTTTCCACCAAATATGCCTCAGTATGATTTTGACTAGATCTTGTCCAACTTTCTGCTGAACCTTCCTGAGGGGAGGAATGCTGTAAACCGTGAGTTATGGACTTTACACAATCTGTTTGTAGATCTGCCCTTGAGTCGAGAACCCATGAAGCTGCAGCTTCTCTCCTTCTGGAGCAGGCATCCAGCATGGATCTATCTCTAGTTGGATTCTGCAGGGTACCTGTCTCTAGACTGGTCACACCTGATAGATCTTCCCACTTTTACAAGTTTCTGTAGTTCTGCAGTGGCCTGTTGGATGCTCATCAGCTTAACGAATGTTATTAGCATCAAAACTGTCATGATCTTTAATTTTACCCAGCACTTACAGTATCCAAGGAGTTTCTAGTTCACTGAAAAATTACTTCTGTCCAACTTAAATTGAAACCAAATTAAAAACCGGGACAAAGTAGAACACTCTGTAAGCAGTGACATCTGTATCAAAGTAAAAAGTCTTTTTAGACTAGCTGTTCGTAGGAAACAGTGTTCACATGATCCCTTTTTTTTTTCCCAGAATACTCTAACCTCATTCATCAGATGAGTGTGGCTTTGATGTTCTTATTTTTTATCTTCCCCTTCAATATGTCATGCCAAACTTCATTTAATACGCACTACCCAATCTCTGCACTGAATAAAAATATATGAATTTTCTCCGAGGAGTTTCTGTAGTAATCTTACTGAAAATTTTTAAAACATTAATGACTGTTTTGTTTCAAAGTCCATGTATTACAGGTTGGTATTATTATTATTTCAAATTCATTGCTAGGAAACTGGAGATTCAAGACAGCTGTTGTCAAAGTCACTGGTTTCTTTCAGTTTCCTAATATAAGGTATCCATATAGAATCTGATTTCTTTAAAGTTCCTACTGTTGATAGTGCACAGAAACAGCATCAAGAATATTAGGGTATCGAAGACAACTCTACCATCTAATTTAACTGTCTAGGTTGTCAGCTGAGTTTCCATTGTCATAATATTGTCATAGAATCATAGAATCAAAGAATATCTCAAGTGTAAAGGACCTATAAGAACCACTGAGTCCAACCCCCAGCTCCTCACAGGACTACCTAAAACTAACCCGTACGACTAAGAACATTGTCCAGACACTCCTTGAACTCTGACAGAATTGGTGTTGTGACCACTTCCCTGGGGAGCCTGTTCCGGTGACCGACCACTCTCTCAGTGAAGAACTTTTCCTAATGTCCAATCTGAACTTCCCCTGATGCAGCTTCCTTCCATTTCCTTGTGTCCTATTGCTGGTTATAAGGAGAGGAGATCAGCACTTCCCCTTATGCTGCCCCCTTGAGGAAGTTGTAGACTGCGATGAGGACACCCCTCGTCAATACAGACCAAGCAGATCCTCCAAAGAGACAGAGGTCTGAGCATGCCTGTTTTCTCTGCCTGCACAGTTATTCTAAAATGTTTGAGTTTATACCATGTTAACTTTCCTTGATAACACCATGTTAACTGGTGTTCAGAGAAGCCCACCAGTTTCTGTAGAATGTGTAACTCAAAATCGAGGTACGTGCAAGCATCCAGAAAGTAAAAATGTATCAATATCAAATCATGCATAAGAGACCATTTAAGTGATTTGGCATGATAACATAGGCCAAACAAGCTTAAATCCAGATTTTTCAGGATAGCACTTAATCTTGACATTGAAAGTATTTTTTTCACTTGTCTGCTTCACATACTTCACACTTTTCAGTGTCTTCCCCCTCTGCTCTGCCTTGGNAGGAGGCACAGCTGACCCGGCTCAATTCTCTCTACAGTCCTTATTCGTCACCTTGCTTCCAATTCACAAAATAAGCCAGGAATTCAAAATGTAGTAACAGCCTACAGATAGACTCAAGGCTACAAAGGAGACAAGCAACTAAAAGACTGTATGTGTGATCTGAGTTCTAACATTTACAAAACTTTCCAAACAACCCCAAAAGTGCAAAGGCCCAGACTACACAGGTGACCTCCTCATAAGTGATCCTGACCTTCCTCATCTGCTGTAGATGCAGAAATCCCAGTAGGCCAACAGATTCTTGCTAGGGATACTGAGGTACCACACCACTGGGTTCCTCCCCCTCCAGCCACAGCTCTTCATTTCTGCTTCTTCTATTGGTTTAATCTATTCTTTCATGGTTATTTGAGTTACTCTACTGCTGTTGGGGTTCCAAAGACATACGAAAGCATTAAGACATTATGGATTTAATGACTAGCTCTTCTCAATATATGAAAAACTAAAGTTCTTTGACGTTTGAAAGCATTTTCTTTCTTGGCATATTCTGGAAAAGGTTGCAAAGAGTATGTTATTTTCCACAGAAGAACAAGATTTATCTATTTTTTCCAGTCTTTTCATTATTAAGATCTCAAGAAAAATCACTGTATCTTAAAATAGATGTAATCTGCTAAACAGAAGCTTTTTAAAATTTCTGCATCTGAACCTGCAAGCATTGTTGTTGTGTATAAAAACGTAAGACTGATTATAATAGAGGGAATTGTTTAGATTTATGGCCTTTGAAGCAGTTTTGTGAGCTATAAGGGCTATCAAAAATGTGTACAGCTGCACATGATTTAGCAATTAGCAGTGTCCAAAGCATCTATCTCTGGCAGATGTTTCAGAAGCTGCTAATTTTAAATTGCATCAAAAAGAATTTTGCATGTGAGAGAACACTCAGATCTTGTGAAATATAAAATGATTAGCTTAACTTTTAAAGTGTTTTAAAAGGATTTTTTTTAAATAAAAAAAGTGTCTGAATAAGCAAAAATCTGTTATGTCAATAGGAAAATTAAGTAAGGATTTATGTTCATGCTAATCAGTGTTTGAATAGTGGTTTCTTTTAGTAAATGAAAGAAATATTATGCTTTGAGGCTTTATATACTTGATTGATGTGTCTATCCCTAAATACTATAAAGCATCTCTGTGATTCTGAGTCTTACTCTTTCTAAAGTATACAAATGTTTGTGAACATTTCAGGCAGACTCCAGGCCCAAATAATCATTTCAGTCTACCCTAAAGAGACCGTGTACAAGCCTCGTGTGCTATGACCTTTAAGTAAGAAATAAATGAAAAAGCAAACAATATTTCTACAACTTGAATTTCCTAATGGTACTAAGTTTCTTGAAGGTTTCATAAAGAAGGGAAAGATGTTCTTACTTAAGTAGTTGCATTTTATTCCAATGTCATGAGGCAACTTCTATTCTTCATGTGTTCTTACATATGAATTTTGACATCGCTGCTTGTTGGGTTAAATAGAGCTAACATTAACAATGTTAAACAAGGTTTATCAAGGCAATTTATACAGTAATACTGCCAGAAAACAAGTTTAAAAAAAAAAGTTTTTATACTCCAGTGAGGCTTTGGACCTTCTGCTAGTTTATGCTAAACTAGCTACAACACTGTGTATGAAGCTAGTATTGTTATATATTTTAGGGCAAGAGCAAATTCTGAAGTTGATAGTGTATAGTAAAATATTTATTTTTATTTTCAGATTTTTTCAGGCCATTTTTACTGTTTTATGGCTCCAGGTATATTATTACAATTCCATCCAGGACATGTGAACACAGAAGTCAACCATTTTCCGGTCAGAATAAATGGCAGGAAATAACATCAATTTTTTTATACAATCTAATTTTCAAATTTTTGACCTGACTTCCCTCTGGATATTAGTTTCTGAGTAAGAGAGGAGAAGGGTAGGAAGAGTAGAAGAGAATTAATTTCAAAAGGATTTAAAAGTACCTTTCCCTTATGATTCACTAGTATTGGAAACGTGTTACCTTAGGTCTAGATTGCATCTTTCTGAGGACAACCTTTAATTCAAAGAATTGTGATAAAGCATATGACTAATTAACGTAACAGTGTTATATTAAACCTGATCTTTTTTTGAAAACTGGCAATTTATTAATTTTATTCCTGTTGAAAATGGGCTTTCTGACCCTATTAACAGGGCACTCAGACCATTTGTGTTAAACCTTCCCTATCCATTCTTTTATTAGCTATTGTAAATTCCACATGTAATATCATCTGTTAGGTTTATTTTCTAACATAGTAGGCTGACAAAAAGAAAAAAAAACAACCTCCAGTATAATCCCTTACAGAATCATTATTATCTAGCTGTCTGTTTGCAAAGCCAATCAAGTTCACACTTAAAATATGTGGTCACTTTTGTATTTATTTTGGTTGATATGTAATGAAATTAATCACATTCAAGAGGTAAAATGTGTGTTACTTCATATGGGATGTTCATTCAAAATATTATGATCAAGCTATGGCACATTTAATTTACACTTTGATAAATCAGAAGCAATTTAATTTTAAATATATGAATTACACTAAGGTTAACCCAGTCCCATACATAATTCAGGGCAGGGAATTGTATAAAATGTATGGAGTATAAGCAGCGCATATCTTCAGTAGACTGTGCATGGCTTGCCTATGCAAAATGTTTTATTTTACTTCTGTCTCCTTAGCTTTTGTCCTGAGTTTGCACGTCCATTATGCCTTGCTGTGCGCTGTCTTCCAATGTGCGGAGTGAAAGTGAGAAACAAAAGCTTAATGGACTCTGTGCACAACTAGCACAAGCCTTCAGCTGCAGAGGGGATAATGTTAATGGTAATCCTTTGGCTCTGGTAAGAGCTCTCTGCAGATCCACAGAAACCCTAAGATAACCTTACTAAAGAATATCGCTTTCATCGTTATTTTCTCACATGAGTTGCAGAGCTTCTTTAAGGACCATGCTGTCTTTGGTTATGACCCTTCTGGTTTAGCCAGCCTCTCCAGAGAAAAGGTGGTAAATAGAATTATCTAAAACGTCAACAGGGGATCTACAGAGCTTCCTTGAAAAATACAGAATATAGAGAGATATGGCATGAAAAAATCCTAAAGAGATTATGCACTTTTCTATTAAAATATGTAAATAGGAAAAAAATATTTATTAAGTATATTAAAACTTTTAAATAAANNNTTCTCATGCAATTGTGTGAACATCTGCTTTTATTACTCTTCTACTTCCCTGCTTTTCAAAATGTGAAAAATTTTTTTCCTATTATGTTCTGTACTGAGCAAAGCCATCAATTTTGAGCATCTTTTCCACATTTGCTGCAGAATGAAATCATTTTCCTTTCTCATCAAACAANTGTGCACAACTAGCACAAGCCTTCAGCTGCAGAGGGGATAATGTTAATGGTAATCCTTTGGCTCTGGTAAGAGCTCTCTGCAGATCCACAGAAACCCTAAGATAACCTTACTAAAGAATATCTCTTTCATCGTTATTTTCTCACATGAGTTGCAGAGCTTCTTTAAGGACCATGCTGTCTTTGGTTATGACCCTTCTGGTTTAGCCAGCCTCTCCAGAGAAAAGGTGGTAAATAGAATTATCTAAAACGTCAACAGGGGATCTACAGAGCTTCCTTGAAAAATACAGAATATAGAGAGATATGGCATGAAAAAATCCTAAAGAGATTATGCACTTTTCTATTAAAATATGTAAATAGGAAAAAAATATTTATTAAGTATATTAAAACTTTTAAATAAAGATATCAGCTAAACATGCAAGGCTAATTTGAAGACAATATTCTACGTAGACCATCTCATAGGTCTTTGAAATCCCAGAATTGGTATAATTTAAGCTCTGCTTTCAGCCTCCAGTTTTTCAGGAGCTTCTGTGTTTTTTTGGTTGGAGTGGGTGGTTTTTTGGTGGGGGTTTTTTGGTGTGTTTTAGAGGAAATTTGTTGTCCTCTCTTGTCTTTTACAACTCTTATTTTGCCTTAGATCCAGCATCATTTTCTTCTTTTCATTTCATATAAATATATATATATATATATATGCATGGATTAATTCAATTTTTTACTTGGAGAACAGNTATAATTAGAGTACTTTATAGCTATCTGTATCAAACAATTAGTGTATTAATTGCTGAGGGTTGGACTACACTAGTTAGCATGTAAGCAAAATTTTATAAATGTGATTACATTGTTGAAAGTGTAACAAACAGGAATGGCATTTCTATAGACAATGAATCCTTTTCTGTAGAACCCAACAACAAAGCTTTCTGATTTTCATTATAGATAGTCGGTTGTTTATCCTCAGGGAATATTTCCCTTTTCTATATCTCAAATTTTCTCTTTAGATTTGGAAGGCCTAATTCTTATCTGTTTTATTTAGGTTTTATTCTAAAGGAAATAAATTGATCTCAAAAAAGTTGATCTGTATATATGAAGCCATAGCTGGTAGCTTAATGGCCCAGGGTCGTTTGAGCAGCCTCTAAAGGCTCACTGAAAGTTAGACTTTTTTCTCATTGCTGTGGTTCCTTAACAAATAAATACAGGATGCATAGCAGCAATTTATCTGAGTTTGTTGACAAGTACTTAGCACATTATTCTAATCATTAGAGGGTTTAGAACACATCTGATGTGTGTCATGCTTTTGTATGTACAGGGTCTGTTAGTTAAACTGAGCTGGCCATATTGTGCTTCAAGAGAGTTATTCAGGTCTTCCCTTGCAAATTTATTAACAGATCCATCATCCTCCGAAAGTATGAACTGTGCAGTCTCACCTGTGACAGGTCAGGCCCACAAGCAAATACTCTTGAGACAACACCTTTTGCTCACCATGCTGATAATTTCTGATTTTTAATGCAGAAATGCCCAGCTACTCTACAGTAATACTGTGACTAGGTTATGAAGAGAAACAAGTATATCTGTCTGTCTTTATAGTGTCTGTTTTCACTTTATATACTTTTTAATTTTTAAAAATGAAGTTATCCTGTTCAATTTTAAATATGGAATGCATTAAGCATGCTAATATTTATTTATGTCTTCCTGAGTGAGGGACTGGCAAACTGGAGCTCTCTACCATGTGGAGTGGAGCTCTGCAAAGGTAGTGTCAGGCAGGAGAGCATAAAGGATACTGTACTCCTCTCTTCTACCTCTGTTTTGATCTCACAGAATGTGGCGATTCAGCTCAAGAGACAGATAGGTGGCCACACAAGGAGTCTTTGCTATGGACCTAAAAACATTAAGCCGATCATGCAGATCCATGTGCCTTAGGCTCGTCAGAGTTATTTCCTATGCTTTCTTGCTTGATGGGTTCCCGTGTAAATGACATATGGGTGTACAGGTTAGATAGAAATTGCAGAATATTCAGAAAGGTGATTAATCTGCATAAAAAAGGGAACAGCACTGTGAAAGATGCAGAGAAACAGACCTAACCCAGAGGGAGCGTACAGTCACAAGCACTCTTACAAGCACAAATAAAAGCATCTGATAGTATGTAGTGACATTTAAAAAAATATTATCCTCACTACATTTAAAAGAGACTGATAGAAAACTCCTGTGGCAAATGCAAACTTGCTCAAACTAAAGAAAATGACAGCATCTGGCAGAAGTCATACAGTGTTGTGGTAAATAAATAAAAAATAAGGCTGAGAGGCATGTGCATAAAAGAAAGGTAATCTAGAAGCATTTGCATCATTTCATTGATATCTGCAGCTAGACGCAGCAAGCAATTTGATCCTTGTCAAATTCATGAAACCCTAAGGACACAGTCCAGAAAAGCTGTTCTATTAAGATATTGGTCACGCTTAAAACCTTTGTTAAGTTTTTTCTAGGATGTGAAAATGATGGAGTCACCCAGCCTCTGAAATTACTCAATAACTTCACAAGTGTCTCCCCCCCCACACCCCAATTTTTGTCAGTGAAACAAATGGGACTTGAATAAAAAAAACCAAAAAAACAAACAACCATTGGGTTTCATTTTATCGCTTTCATATTGTAATTCTTAATAAAATATCACACTAATACCTAATTTCAGGAAGTAAAATGTGTCCATTTAACATAAATTGTTAGAAGTTATTAGGAGATTATACATGAGCACTAAACACCTGACTAATGATCCTGTGGTTTTGGAAGTATTTCTTGTGCCAGTCAACAGCGTACATACATATTTTGTGGAACTAGCAAGCACTTATCTGCTTAAAATTGACAGGGTTTATTTCTCCTTGCTTCATATTGTATAATCTGTCATAACCAAAATATGTACTATGGCCAAAATATACATATACTTTGGATTTTCAGAAGGATTATGTCCTGATTCCTAAGCAAGCAATAATCATTCCTGTGTTTGGTTTTCCTGTGTCATTGATTTTTTAGCTTTATCTATAGTAATAAAAGGTATTTTTAAATACATTGATATTAAAATTAGGAGCCTCACCAAAGTCTTTTATAGAACAATATCAGTTAGACATGATTTAAACATTTTGATGAAATGTTAAACATTACTACCAATCTGGCAGTCAAGGTAAACCAGTATGAGCACAGCAGAACTAAGTAATCACATAAGGCAGTTTCTTGACTAAAGATGACTTTGAACAGAAAAGATATTTATGAAACTTTATGCTTGTTTTTAGGTTGCTTTGAAATTGGCCAGTGAACAATAACAGGGTAGGAGAGCACAATCAGATGGACAGACCTTTTCTTTAGGAGTCATGCTTCAAAGTATTATAATTCTGGGGGAAAAAGTATCAACTGAAAGTGAGAAAAACCCCACCAATATTCTTGGATAATTTTCATCACTTTTATTTTTTCCAGCTGTCTTTAATTTTTGATCTCTATGTTAATAGCAGTGCAGAGCCCGGGGCCCTCTATCAGTAATAGAAACATAACATATTTACCAGAATACTAGCCATTAAAAGATTTCCCAGAGGGACTTCATTCTTTAAGTTAATGTGCTTCACCTGATTAATTAGCAATAGAGAATATTATTTAACATTTTATGTACTGTTCAATATTTTATATCAAGTGATTTTATCATGCATAGTTTACATTTTTCTGTTTATATTTATTTCAATTCTTCTGTAGGCTCTATGTAGGAAGGATCTCCAACACATACAAAGAATCATTGATAAGTTCTTCCATAACAAAAAAAAAAATTTTTTTCTATCATATCTACTGTACAGTTGAAAATATGCTCGCCATCCATAAACCAGACAGAACCATGTGCTCTTATGGAAACATCTTTAGTTGAAATTAAAAAAATTAGATTTTTAATGCCATATGTAACTTTATTGCATGATACGTAGAAGTTCTAAATTAACTGTACAGTTAGTGATAGTATTTTATAGTCATCATGACTATAATAGCCTAATATTTGAGACTTATTCAACAGCTTTTTTAAGAATTTCATTGTGTACTGCCCAGATCAGTTTTATGTATATAGCTGTATTAAAAGTAATTTCATTAATTGCATGGCATAACTTTTTAAAATAGAATATTTTCTATTATTCCCTTCAAGTTAATGATGTCAGAATGCTTAATATTTTTTATCTCACTGGTTTCTTTCCTTTGAATTTCATTGAAAAATTATTTTGAAATGCTTTATTCTTAGGAGAAGATTCCTACCCATGAAAAAAAAAGAAAAGCATTTTTCTTCAGCGTATACAGAATTTGTGGGCTGTGCTTGTTTTTGGTTTGTTTTTCAACAGGATTTACTATGCACAAACCACAGTCATAAAAGCATATAATGGCTTAGTAAAAGCACTGCAATTTATCACAATAGAATTCTGTGTCCCATGCAAGTAAAATTTTATTTCTGCTGAGTTAAGAAATGAGTGCTCTCTCCCGTATTTCACTGTTACCTATGATTCTGTTTAAGGAAAGCTAAATTACTGTTATGAAAAGCAGGAGTTGGTAAGTCTCACGACAGTAGAAGAAGACTAATGCTACACGTATTCTAAATCTTCCTCTCTCCTCTACACAAGAGATATGTTTCTAAGCTATTAGTTTTGCATGGTGTCAAAGAAATTTCACAATACAATTCTGCACCTCTAGACACTGCAGAAGATAGTACACAGCAGATAGTAGAAAGTAAATACCTGTCTAGACTGTTTGCAGACAAAGCACCGAAGATGAATATCCTTTTTATGGAGATAGAATGGATGCAATCAGAGAACAAATATGTAGAAGTCTGTAGTTAAATTTGGAAAGATGTCCAATGTTTCAGTCTAATGCCATCATATAAAACATCTTTATTTTTTTCTGTCCTTGCCAAACTGGACTTACTGCAGTTCTATTGTGCTGTCCAAATTTCATGAGGTCTTAAGACCTCTAAATGAAAGCTATATAGGTTAATAATTTATGTTCTTGGGGATGTTTTAGCATACAAAAAGTAGTTGGGGTAAGGAATTCCCATTCTGGATGCTAAAAAGTACTTGACTGTAAGGGAGACTAGGAGAGCTTATGGAAAAGAAATCTGTTGGGGGTTTTATATGTAAAAGTGCCATTTCTTGCTAAGTACATCCTTGAGCTACAAATTGATGAAAATTGGGAGACCGTTAAAAAACTCTAGCATTTTCTTTAAGAAGATAAGGAAATACTTACAGGTTCTCTGAACTGCAAGTGCTGGGCTGGAGCAACTTCTGGTCTGTCCCCAGGACTATCCTCCTTACGTTGTTATGGTGCTGGAAAACTCATATGAAATAATACTACTGCTACATTGGGACTGATAAATATCATAATATTTTTCTTTCTGCATAGATGGCAAATGGAGATCAGCCATCATTAAAAGTAACCACAATACTATAAAAATTCTTGTCTCTACTCTGCTTTCATGCGCAGGTCACAAACCAGTCTGAAGAACATCCCCACTAGAAGAATGGTTGTCTAGAAGCAATATTAGAAGAATATCAGAATTGTCCATAAATAATTTGGACAGCCTCAGTCTTGACAAGGTTTTGCATTTTTGTGTTTGTAAAGAAGGAACATGAAGCAGAAACTTCCCTTAGCAAGGTTCTCAAGTTCATTATCTGTGATACAGCAAGTATTGGTATGGCTGATTCTTACTAAGTGTTCTTATGAGCTTAAACTGTGAGCTTGAACTGAGTAGTTATATGTCATAGTAGTGAAAATAAAAGTGCACAAACTGACACTGGTAATGTTTTAACTAAATATAAATTCATACTTGTGTTTGCCTGCCAGACCATTTCTTACAAACCAACTTAAATTATGAACTTACAGCCCGTTTACCTCTCTTCAGTAAGGCACACAATAATTGCACACATGCAAGGCACACAATAATTGCAAAGTTCCTTTATCTTCTTTGGACCAAAAAGTCAGTGTAGTGTAAATTCACATACTAGCCTACTACACTTGACTTGTTTGTATGGATTACAGTTGAAGTAGCAGAATTTTCTCATGTTAGCAGGTTCTGAGTTTTAGTTAAGTTTCAGAAAATGAATTTCTTGATGTCCAGAATAATTCAAAGCTTAGCGAGGTGAAATATCACTGCAGATCCAAACCTCGGAAAGTCAGGCCTTGATAAATCAGATTTACATGTCCTAATTGGAGTTACCCCAGCTATCTCAAGGAACATAAAAATATACACTCCTGATTAAGTAACTATTTTTCCCAGCTGATACAAAATTTATTTCAGATCTTGCCCATATGGGAAGATACAGACTGTGCAGGTTTGATATAATTCAAAACAATAGTCCTGTAACCACCAACTGCAGAATGCTTAGATACAGAAAATTTTCTTCCCTTTTGCAAAAATCATGTGGATTTTTAAAAGGGTTTGGATAAAACCAAAAACAATTGATAAACCTGCCTTTAGGATTCCGTAGTATTTAGGACAGAGAAAAGTTTATGTGGCACTTCTGGTATTCCAGAGATTTATAGATAAGTAATACCATTAAATTGTATATGGAAACACTCTCACAAATATGTAGTGTAAGTACTATTAAAGGTATTTTGCGTGAGGGTGTCCCCACAGGTATCACTAAATAGCTGATTTTGCAAAATTCCTTACAGTTCAAAACAGGAGGATTTTTAATTTTTCCTTGTTGTTCAGTATTGCTGTAGACCAGTGTATACGATGTCTACCGCTCCAAGCAGAAGCTGCAGGGCTCTGTGGGGCACAGGGGCTGTGGTGTGGGGCTGCCCCGCTCTGGGTGGTGCTGGCTGCCCTGGCTGCCTGGGGGTGAGGGACTCTCAGCTCCCTGGGGTGCCCTGGGGCTGTGTGGCATCATTGGTGGTGTGGGCTCTGCTGAGGAAAGAAAGGAAAATAAACCTCAGCAGGCCCAAGACTGAAGAGGAAGGGCTCCCCGTCACGGGCAGAAAAGGCCTCTGGGTGAAGTGCTTGAGACGCTGCTGGTTCACTGAGGAACGCTGGAGCTGCCAAGGACAGGACCCTGCGGCACAATGGAAGGGCGAACATCACACCAGAGAACAGGTAGGTGGTGGCAGGGCTTGCTTTATTTTTTTTATTAATAATTGTAAGGGTGTTGATACTATTAAGGTTTTCATTATCAATGGGCTGTGGGTGTTAGTACTACTGCAACTGGATTAATAAAGAATTTGTTAGCTTTTGATTAGATTGTCAAAATTAATTAGACTAGCTGTAAATTCTTGGCTCCATCCCATAACAATTTTTTGAGTATAAAATTACGTCTGGTTTGTCTTCATATAACTATTTATTGACAATTATTTTCTTGAGTGAGGTATTTTTAGTGGGTCTAGTGCTTCACAGAAAGAATTTTCAACTTGGCTAACATATATTCAATCTGAACAACTGAGTTTCTACTGTAGAATACATGCTTCCATTTTTTATATATATTTAAAAAAAAAAAAAAGTGTCACAGATGTTCCCTGCTGTGAGACTTACATTCCTAAAGTGCTCATTTGTCATGATGGCTGTTTTATGTTTCATGATGGGGAAGAATGTACGTTGTCAGATTCATCCAGTTTTGTGTGCCTCATCTGAGATACCCTCTGGCCTTAGTCAACACATGCAGATGGTTAGATTATATTCCAGTTTATCTGGAAGCTAGAGGAAAAGACAGGATGGTTAGACACTGTTTTGCTAAGGTAAACCTATAAACTTAGATACCTCTCAGAAATGACTGCAACTTTATTCGATGAAAAAAGAAGTCAAATTATTTCATGGACACTTTTTCACTTACTGCGCTTCTCCTCCCACCCCCCTTCCCCCTGTAACAGGCTTAGCAGGCCAAAAAATGGCAATGAAAACAGAAAACATCAAAGTGACTACAGGGACAAAGGAAACTGTAAATACAGGGCTCCTCAAATTTGCAGACAAAGACATTTCTAGTGCTTTTTAAATTTTGTTGTAAAAGAATTAACAGGGCAGGCAAAGGGAAGAACTGCTCCAAAGAGAAAATCTTTCTGAAACAGGAATAGTTGGGATTTTTAGACTTCTTCAGGATGCAGGCAGTGACTTCAGTAGAATGGAATGACTTAATTCTGTTTTTTGGAAGAGAGAGGAGAGAAGGTTAGGTTGGAGAATTTGAAACAAACAGTCAAAAGGGATGATAGTTCTTTCAAGTTTGCAAGAAACACTGTGACCGGAAAGTAACAAAGAAGGTGGTATTTATTTCTCTGTCACTTTTGATAGTAAATATTCCTATTTTGTCTTTTCATATCTACAGATAGTCTTTGCATACTCTTAATCTTCTGAAATGAGGCAAAATATTTAGAACATTTAGAAATATTATGTAGTGCAAAGTGTACATGTGCTAGGTGTTCATTTGTGAAGCTTCTCTGGACAAAATCATGGTAAACTGTTCAGGTTAAACTAAATAACACTTAGTTAAATCCGTTAGTTAAAGTCTTCAAGAAAGTAATACAGTCGTTTTTCAATATGGGTAGGTGCTTCTGAGATATGTTTCCAACTATTCTTAACATTCTTTTTCCCCTGACATGTAACTCACACTCAGAAAGTCATAACTGCTTTCAATACAATATTTAATTTACTTTTGCAATGCACTACACCACTTAGAGATTCAAGTGTTATTAGAAGTCTAGAATAATTTAGGTTGGAAGGGACTTACGGAAACCATGTGATTCAATCTCAGACTTTCAGTGAAGCCACCATCTGTGTACTTCCTTGGAGTATTGTCAAATCAAGCTTGGATCTTCCACAGTCTTTCTGGGCAGCTGATTCAGTGTTTGATCACTTTCACTATCTACATCTTTTCCTAATATCTAGACAGAACTTTCCTTGTTGCAACTGGTGTCTTCTGCCTTTTGCCCTAGAGGGGCAAGTTGAAAGAACTGCAAATTGCAGTCACCCCATTAAATCTGCAGTTCTCTATTATGCAAGTAAATCCAGAATTTTATATAGGTATAAAGTTTTATTTCCTATTACAGTTAACAGCTGTCCTAATTAAAATAACAGCTCTGCTGGTATTTAATTCACATTAAAATTAATAGTGAGAGAATTTCAGCACTTCCTGGAGGTGCGCCTCTGGCTTTGGTTTCAGTAGTTATAGACAAGAAGAGATGCCCCCATAATCTTCTTGTCTTGAGTCTGGACAAATCCAGTTCTCTCACCCTCTATTCCCGCGTCATGTGCTTGAGCACTTACCACGTTAGTCACTCTTTGCTGGTCTTGTACCAATATGTCAATCTCTTGTAGATGGAAGCCTGAAATGAGACATAATATTCCACATGTGGCCTCGTAAGGGCCAAAGAGCAAGAAAAGGGCCATTTTCTTTGACTTGCTGCTAGGATAGTCCAGCATGTACTTAGTTTTCTTTGCTGTGAGGGTGCACTGCTGGGGTGAGGCAGAGTAGCAGCCTCCCGTTCCCTGGACCCTCCTTCTTACACTCCTTGAAGATGGGCTTGATGTCTGCCCGTTAGGAAGGAAACCTCTGCGGGTAGCTTTATTGACTGGGTTGTGGAAAGTCATCACACAGTGGCAAAGTTGGGATTATACTCTGTTACTTTTGATTCTTCAGCCTTGGGAGACATCGTTTGGATAATTGTGGTGGGTTGACCCTGGCTGGCAAGTAAGCCCCCATCCAGTCACTTGCTCACTCCCCGTCAGCAGGATGGGGGAGAGAATCAGAAAGGTTTTTCTCACAAAAGTGAGAGAAAAGCCCAAACAACTCGCAGGTCAAGATAAAGACAGTTTAGTGAGTAAAGAGAAAGGAACAAATAGAAACAAGTGATGCAAAAACAATCACTTGCCCTCAGCAGACCAGGACCGAGCCTGTCCTTGAGCAACGGCTACTTTAGAAAAATGTCCCCCCGCATTTTCTTGCTGAGCATGGTGTTGTACAGTAGGGAACATCCCATCAGGCAGTTTGGGTCAACTGTCTCAGCTGTGTCCCCCCCTGACTCTTGCCCACCCCCAGACTATTTGCTGTGGGGTCCGAGTGAGAAGCAGAGAAGGCCTTGACACTGTGTAAACCCCACTCAGCAGTAGCTAAAACATCAGCATGTTATCAACACTGTTTTGGTCACCAGTCTAAAGCACGACACCATAGGGGCTGCTGTGAAGAAAACTAACTTCATCCCAGTCAGGCTCAGAAGAGTAATGTTGACCAACACTTCTATGTTGATGGTTTCCCATCCTCTTCTCTACTTAAACTATTGTACTGGGAAAACAGTTTGCTAGACCAAATTTCATGGTGCAAGCTTAGAATTTCAACTTTTGTGTGTATATCTCTGTTGATCATCTACATTTTCTTAAGATTGCCTATCCTATGTCATGCTATAGAGTAAAAAAGCCAAAAGCTGTCACAGGCTGATAAAAAAATTCCTCTCAGGTGTTCTCTCTCATTGTATTCTCTGTCTCTTCTTTCTTTTTTCCTCTTTCCATCAGTAAAATCTGGCTGCCAGGCAAATAGAATTAGAAATTTACCAGCATCCAAAGAGCTGATTTAAAAAACCCTGGACTCGCACAGTGGAACTACATCTGCTGAATCAGCAAACTATGGAAACGTAAGCCGTCACCACGTGGGAAAAAAGGAAAATCTGAGGAAAGTATTGCAGATATGTACCTCATGGAAGAGCAGTAGAAGCCCAGTCTTATTTCTGTGCCTGAATTTGGCAAGTACCCAGTGCCAATGGAAGAGAAAAGAAAACAGCAGAACAGTCAGAGACTCAAAAGCAGGCATAGAAAGAAACAGAGCAAAGAAAAAAAAAAAGTCAGCATGCTCAGTACAGAGGTTCCAGAAGGATTCTGGTGGTCACTGCGTGTCTTCAATCACGTCTCTTTCAGTGACTTAGCCTGGCTGGCAGATTGCAGAGCAAAATTTTGTAATCGAATTTCGTCTTGACTGCAGTTCCACTAACACGGGTGTGCACTTTTCTATTTGGTGTTATTTATTCACTGACTTTCATTTGGTGTGCTTTGTTCTCTTGTTATTAATTCTAATGTGAATCAAATACCAGTAGAGCTGCCATTTTAATTAGGACAGTTAACTGAAACAGTACATAGAACTTTATAACAATATATAATTGTAGATTTACTTGTGTGATAGAGAACTGCAGATTTAATGGGGTGACTGCAATTCACAGCTCTTCCAGCTTTTATCCTTTGCAGTGTGCTTAAAGTCTTTTTTTTTTTTTTCCTGAAGTTTCATATATTCCAAAATAACCCAGAAATTGAAATTCAGTGCATGTCTTTCTGACACAGTGTACTTCTGTGTCAGAGATTCTTGCACGAGCTTGTAGCAGGCTGGTACAGCTGCATCGCAGGAGACTTCAGCTGTGACGCAAATGACAATAGGGTCGTGTCCCTGTTTTGAGTCAAATGAGGGGGTGGACTCTCAGGATGAATTTTAGTAGGAAAGTAACATAATTTTCAGTCCCTGCACAGCAGCATAGCTTTATTTTTCTTTTATCTAGCCCATAGCTCTGAAGTCTCGGAAACAAAAGCCTCACCTAACCTTCCTAGTAAATCTACACCTGGAATATGCGCAGTGTGTGGGCAACCCCCAAGCAAGGATACTAGTTTAGACCTTGAATTAAAACCATTTAATGTGTCACATAGGCAGATACATTGCTGTAATTGTAAACAAAGATGGGAACGTCTGCACAGCGCTTTATCATTACAGATGTGATCTCTGTTTCTGCCACCTGAGAATTTTCTCCTATTTTCATTGCTATTTTCTACCCCAGTGTCACTAAATGACAAGTAAACTGAAAAATAACAATATTTGAAAATGAACAATGTTTTGCAGAGACTGTCTTTGAGAAAGCTAAATAGGATCTAATTTTCACAGCGAACATGCCTTTGGTTTTGTGTATTCAAAGCCATTAGTAACTTAGAAGGTCAAAATCTTTCCTCGGAAGCAGTCCTGTCACTGAAAATTGAGCTGTCATTTGAAGTGTCCCCTCATATGTAAGGTTCATATTGCTCCTGTTTGTCACATTTGTTCATGTTTGTCATGGTTTTTAATTTGGTTAATTTCTGTGTATAAAGTTGTATATAAATATACAAAATGGAAATAAAACCTAGACCAGTAAGAGTTTATCTGAAATACAGTGCTTCTTGGACTGCTGAACAAAGACCCTTCAGTGAAATATTGAGAGTCCTCATGAAATACTAATTTCTTTTATTCTATAAATACGACTACACTTGGGAACAGAAACAGAATTGGCTGCAACAGTCCCAGTTTAGGCAAAAAAGGTATGAGGACACAGAACATATCTGTAAGGTGGTAATATAGGAAGAAGAAACAAGAAGATTGTGAACAATGCCTTGCAAGTACAGAATACATCATGGAAAGTCTTAAACATAGTGTCCATTTTTAACTTAACAGTGAGCAGTGCAATTCAGCAAGAAAGTTTTTGTCCAGTGGAGGAGCAGAACTCTCCAGATGTTAGTATTATTTTCATGTAGATGAACAAGTGAGATATGAATAAGAGATTAGCTCCTTATTTTGAGAAATTTATTTCTGAAGAACTTAAAAAACATTTTTGACTCAGCTTTATCTGCTTTATCTTCCTAATATTTCTCACAGTTTTCATTGGCATTGATTTACGTCTCCTTATACAATTTCTGTTAATTGTTCTATTTAGCCTTAAGCTGTGAGAGGTTGCGGAAATAACCTACTGAAGCAACAAGAAGAAAAAACATAGTAAGAGAGGAGTAAAGCTGACATGGCTTTCAGTAGGAATATTTTAAATTGAATTGAATTGTAGAACACTGGAATGAAAAGTTGAGGAAAAGATTGTAAGCAATTTTTGACTCAGTTTCTCATCTTCAGATGAAATAAAATACATTAAAAATATTTTAGCACTGGGAAAGTGTTTTAAGTATTTCACTAAGGTTTTAATGAAGTAAATATTTTCCCTTGTAAGTCTATTAATCTTCTGCAATATGATAATTTTGAGTTCATATAAATCATTACTAAGAAGAAATTACTACTTTAAAACAAAATTGAGATAAATGCTTGTGTTTTAGAAGGGATACATTAATATCATAATGGAACCTGCTACCACAGTTTCTATATTCAGTGATCTCTGCAGAGAACCAATGTTTATGACAATCATCATCAGATTAGAATGAAAACTTAATACAACACTACATAGTGGTTCAGTTCTGATATATTCTTGTGCCACAATCTGGTACTTAAAACAAATGACTAATTTATATTTTAATACTTTTTTTTCTTGTGATAATACATTATATCTATATTAGGGATCCTTATGATTTCATAAGAAAGCTCATTTAATCCTGCTGGGACAAAATATTAAAACAAAATTATGTCGTATTTTACTTCATTTTTCTTGTAATCGGAGGATGTGATCTGTGATAAATTTTTGTGTTCAAAGGGATGATTTATTTTAGCTTTTAAGTAACTGCTTCGAAAATAAAATTACTCTAACTTCATTTAGAGATATATATCCTATTCTGTTTTTCACAGAAGGCAACTATTATTTAACAAAGTCATCCTTAATGAGAATGACAATAAAGTTAGAAGGTTAACTGTCATGAATTTTGCTACAAAACCAAGAAAGAGTTTTTATATAAATGAAATTTTGTGGCATATTGGGTAGAAACTGATCATTTGAAGTAATAAATAAAGAACAACATGCCTTCAATATCAGGAGAAAATTTTCATTTAGTTTGTCTTTTATAGAAAGCCATCTTTTATTGATTAATTGCTTATTAGAGAACCATTGTACCCATGCTTTACATTTAGGTTTAACAGAATTCAAGTGAATAAGCCCTGTAGATATTGGTGTAGCTCTTCTTGTGTGTAGAAGAAGATAAGTGTGCATTTAACGACAGCAATCCAACATAGCATTTAAATTTATGTTTTAAAAATTTGAACTGTCAAAATGTGCTTCAGATCAGAGGTTGTGTGGGTAAATGCAGCCTGCGTTATTACTGCTATGGCATACTTACATCTACCTGGAGTCCCAGCTGTGAAAGATCACACAGGAAAATTCAGAATACTCCTGATGAAAGCATTATAATTTTCTGTTATGTTGCATAGGGGTTTAAGCCATTTTATTAGATCTTATTAAATCTTATTAGATTTTATTAAATGTGTTTCTGAAGTAGATTTCTTTGGTATAGTTGAAAACAAAAACCTATTAAAAATTGTACAAAAGCTATTAATTTTGATACTGTTTCAAGGCTTACAACATTTTTATTAGTTTAAATGTTTTTACATTTCCATAAAAAACTTCCACACGTGTTGTGTCTGGTAAGATTAGTGCTGTCCTTCTACAGGTGCTGAGTGGATGTCCTTCATTGTGCTGAGCGGATGTTGGTCAAGTAAATAGTATAACACAGAAACTATTGAAAAAAACCCCACCATATGCCACTTTCCCCCTTCTTAAATTTAAATATTACAAAGTTTAGTATGTATAAAACCACTTGAATGCTGCAGGCATACATTTTTAAAAGGCAATAACTCAGTGTTATTTTTGAACAAAACCATATAATTCGACCAAAGGGTTTAATTCCTTTTTCACATGCTGTGGAATGACAGACAATTTTAACCTCTCTCTGAAACTCTCTATGACAAATCCATTAGAATCACTGCTGCGATGCTTTCAAAGGTGTATCTCTAGCCAACCAATCACTCTGTATCTTCAGATGGATATTATCAGAACGACTTGACTTGAACATGGACTCTCCCCAGCTGATGGTACCCATTAGACCTGGGGGACAAGCATGTACTTTCAGCTTAATGACTGTAGCCATGGCCCATCTCAACAGCTGGCAGCTGCATCTACCTCCTCCAGTTAAGACAGTGTCTGCGGTGTACTCAGTAAGGGACTCCACACCCAAGAACTGAAAAACAAAAGAAACCAACAGGTAATTTTTTTTTTTATTGTATCCAGCTTATGCTATTCCACTTATTTGATAGTCACCTAAGAAAATTACACTTTAGCATTAAATACGTATTTTATAATTAATACAGTTAACCCTTTTATTAAAGGAAGTATCTTAAAATAATGAAAACAGTAGCTCAGTTACAGAAATTATTGAAGATTCAAATTACTGAGGAGCCAAAATTCAATAATGATATCACTAATTAAATCAAACGTCTTCTCTGCTTTCCTCTTTGCCATTAGCTTGTGAGAAGGAGTTTCAGAGGAGTTCCCTCTTATAATGTAGGACTGCATATAAAAAAATCGTACTGAAGGAATTAAAAGTGTGTTAAGTAGGGGGTGTATTTGGCTTTTGCTTATTTTAATTTAAAACGTTATTAAGGAGATTCTTTTCCTATAAAACAACTATATTTATACTTCCATTTAAAAGTTCTTCCACCTAGAAGAAAGGAGATATTCTTGAAAAAACATGATATTCTCTCAATACCCAGTGAAATTGTTATAAACATTCAGAACCAGTCACATCATATTTTCCACCAGTCCTTCTAGAAGATAATTACTGTTTAGTTGCTCTGCTTGAATGTGAGTCACCTGCAACCTGCTTCAAGGTCAGCTATTGGGAAGAAACAAAACAAAACAATAACAACACTCACTTACAAGCCTTATTTTCTCCTCCCTAGAAGGCCAAGTCTAAGAACATCTATTTTGAATATTCTGAGTGTTGCATTCATATATTTATATACATACATACACACATATTCTAATAATTACATTAAATTCTAATGTTTTATATATATAAAGCACATTAATATATATATAATTTTATTTATGCTAGTCAGCAAGAGATTCATTTAAGAAAAGCATGTCAACATAAATAGTATGAGATAACTATTGTAAACTATACACATAATGAGAATTATAGTATTTAATAATTGACCCATTTTATTTAATAATAATTTTAACATAGATATACAGTGATTTGTTAAACTGTTTTTTAAAGATGCTAACTTCAGCTTTTGTAAAAAGATTATGGTAAAATGAAATTCACAGACTCACAGGTGAATTGTGATCTGTTTTGTAAGAGCCAAAGTGTGTTGTATCTACAATTCATTTTTAAAATCTCTTTCTGTGTTGGTGTTTAGTCATTTTCTACTTCCACAGCATCAGTCTTTACTGTTTCTAACACTCACTTTTACTATGTAAAATTGAAATTTTTCATCTTCAGATGAAAGTTTTACACACTTCAGATACCTGAGGAAGAAAATGCTTGGGATAAGTAGGTTATGTTTCAAAATGCAGCTGTTCTTTGAGAGCCATAATTTTTCTAAAGAAGATCCAGAAGAACAGACTTTCAATTGTCAGTCTGATGTAAGCACTTCATAGTAACAGACATATAGGGCCAGTTGGACTGGAAGAGGATTGTACTTATCATGTTAACACCATACGAATTTTACTTCATTTTTGGCAGCTCTTGTACCTAAAAGCTTCCTTGTTCTAGTGGCCAGCTACATTTTAGTCCCTCCATCTTTACAGTTACCTTATTTTATTTAGCCTTAATGTTGGCCAGTTGTCTATTCCTGCTTTTTAATCATGACGTTAAGGTCATATACTTATAGAACTACCTGAATAGTGATAGTCTAGTGATTAATAACACAGATATAGGCTGTAATACTATGGATGAATGTTGGGAGTAATGTAACACATACATGCTTACTGTTCTCTTTGTCTTTTCTGGTGTGCTTGGAAGAATTACTGCTTTAAAATCTAATATATCACATGGATTTTTCTTCCGAATAGGTAATATAAATGAAAAGAATTATGATACAAAAACCTGCCAAACAAATGTATTTTCTTATGTTATGATTCTTTTCCAATAATGAAATCCGATAATAAAAGACATTTCGTCAGCCCTATTAAAACCAGATGATGCAAAACCCCTCATATTTAAATAAGTACACAAACAGTCTGATTTCAAAATATCCACCAGCAATTACTGACATCTATGGGACTTAACAGGTACATGGAAAACTTGCACCAAAAAAATTGTGATCTCAGTTGTTATTTTTGTCCCATCTTAAAAGGAAAAGTGACAATTTCAAATACTTATATTTTTCTAGGAAAAAAAAAATGTTCAAAATTTGCTTTAGAAATTTAGTGAAATGAAGCTATTTGCTTCTGACACGTTTTTGTATCGTATCTTTCTTGATGGGGAACATTAGGGAGCATATAAACAAATTTGATGTGCATAAGGCCATGGGATCTGCTGGGGTGCACCACAGGTACACAGAGAGTGGACTACGCCATTGCAAGACCACTCTCAATAGTGTCTGAAAAGTCACAGGGACATGGGAAAGTTCCTGAGGTCTGGAAAAAAGCAAAAATAACTCTTATCTACAAGAAGGGCAAGAAGGAAGATCCAGAGAACTACATGCTGGCCAATATCACCACCATGCCTGGGAAGGTAGTGGGCGCAACTAGTCCATTTCTAAATGTCCCCAGTTTCCCCGGATCGAGAGGAAACTGAGGCCAAGTGCTGTGGGGAGTGAAGGTGGTGGGGCTGCTTTGGAAGTGCAGGACCCTGAGCAGTGTGGGCACTGGCTGAGCGAAAGCCCTTGCCTGCAGTTCTACAGATGGACCTCTGCATCCTCACAGGGCATGGAAGTGCTCCTATCTTCTACCTCCTTGACGTACTTGGAGATGTGGCTGTTGCTTTGGCCGTCTGTACCCACACGGAGCAGGAGCTTCTTGGACAGAGCTGGAGCTGGAGTTCTTGACATGGAGGTACTCACATTATCTGCTTCCTGGACACGCCTGCACGGCTTCATCTCCACAAGGCAAGGAGCTGCTGTCCCCTCCGGGCGTGGCAGGAAACAAAAGGCTGGAGGCCCTGCTATTCCTGGAGGGAGAACACCTCTGTAGACCTTCTGTCTACAGGTGTACGCAGTACTTTCACTTCATGGGTTTGCGTATGGAATTGAGGGCTCTGCCTCCTGGGGGCATCCATAGTGGAAGCAGCCCCAGCACACCTGGCACCAAACTTCCAGCCTCTGCAGAGTCCAGCTTCCACAGCCTTATCCCAGGGCCATTGCCCTGTGGGCCCTGGTGATGATGACTCCTCCCATTTCCCTTCACAAGACCATGCCTGCCCCCCTGCAGGCTACGTGCCATCTGCCTCTGCCTGTGGGGACACCTTTGCTGACCTCATTCTCCACCTCACCTTCTCCATCGCGCAGCCAAGGGAAGCGGTTGCACGTCTGGGCTCAGCACAGCCTTCCTCCTGTCTCCCGCCAGGCACGCCAGGAAGCGGTGGCCTGCACTGCACTCCCGCGGGCACGCACAGGGCAGTAGAGCCTGGAGCGGGAGCCCCAGCTCCAAAAAGGCCATGTTTGGCATCCCAGCCGAAAGGAAGAGAGAGGTCCCTGGAAAGTTCACAAAACCCAGCAGAGGGGAGGCCCCACAGGGAAGGAAGATCCAGTCCCGTACGGCACCCAGTGCCTCTGCGGCTCCCAGGCAGCCCTGGCCCAGCACCCACGAACCCCAGACAGCGCAGGGCCCAGGAGGAGCCAGGGCGGTTCTCAACCCAACCCGATTTTAAACTCACCTTAAAGGTGTCTTTTTTTTCTCAGACTAAGGTATTGATTTGTGTTCGTCAATACTTCCTCCCAACCAAACAAAAAAATTGCAGCTTAACAGTGTATCAAACATTTGCTTTCTGCTAACTGCATCGAGAATTACAATTTTTCAGAGGGAACAGCACGCAAATAGTATCCTTGTACTAAAAGGGGAAAATTGCTTTCAAGTTAATACCTTAAAAAACATTAAAAAACAAATGGCAGCTCATGAAGGCTATGCTATGGTAAGTATGTACCAAGCAGCCTTGAATTCTTTTAATAATGCCTTTAAGGACGCGGCTGTCCATGAGTAACTAAAGTCAGGAATCACACTGATGTTTTATTTACAATGAGAGAGGTATTTAGGTGAAAACAAATCAAACTTCAATAAATACAGAATCCTTAAGATACAACAGCATCAATTCCAACTTCTTATAAAAGCTTTTGTAAATCCTGCTTCCCTAGTTGATCTTCTCTTTGATTCTGTTACTGCGGGTTCAATGACACAATGGTTAGTAACTCCTCACCTTCACAGAGGTACGTTAAAAATACGAAGTGTAGTAGCTGTAACAGTAGACACAAAGGTGTTGCTCTGGCCTTGTACATTCACACGATTTCTGTTCACTATTCTTTTTAAAGGAAAGAAAGAGAGCTGTCTTACAAGCCAGCTGCATTTTAGCACTTGCAGTCTTCAACGCTAGTCTCCTGTTTCAGATGCTTATAGAAGACTTCTACGATGGACACCGTTCAGCTGTGACAGTCCCATAAGCAGCACTCATAACTAAACTGTCATGCACTGTTTAATATTAGGGTGGGAGAGAAAATGACTTGGTAGGAGGGTTAATTCCAAACACTTTGTTAAAGAAGATTGCTACGGCCCGTTAGCTGCAAGCAGCTGAGCAGATGAAGAATGCCCTACGCAGAATCACATAATAATTATATAGCTAAACAGCTACACCTATTATGTGTATAGTTGTATCATTGATAAGGGAAAAAGGAAATAGCAAATCATCTTTGTGCACAGATGATTTTATATGCTATTCTGCTATATACGGAGCTCTGGTATTTGATAAGTTCTTATATTAAGGTGATTAAGGCTGTATTTTTAAAGGTGGTTTTGAATATGAAGTTAGGTGAAATTTTAGCACTGATTGATTGCTAAAATTTCAGAAATTATTTCTTACTTCTTCTTCCCAGTTTGAGCTGGTGAATGATCCAGGTACAGCAACAGAAGTGTACATTTCAATGAGTAATCACAGCATGAGTAATGATTAGCCAAAAGCCATAACAAACAAGTTGCAAACAGCCTACAGGGCACAGCTGACTTGTCAAATAGTTCAGCATTTATTTAAAGTTAAGAAAAAGGTTCTGATGAATTAGGATTGATTTGCAAAAGGCCAGATGAGTGAGTGATTTTATTTTTTAGTGAACCATGTGACTACTCCACAGGTGAAAGTCTGCAACAGGATTTTTGCTTCTCCTGTTCAGTGTATACTTCATACATTTTCCTTTGCTTCATAACTAGCAGAAGCAAGTGGATCATTAAGCTGGACTGTGTAGAGTAAAAGGATGTCCTTTTGTTTTAACTAGCAACATTACTAATAATCTAAGGTAAAATCCTTATAATGATATTAGTCACTATGTTTGCAAAAAGTTAAAGTCTGTAAGGCGAAAACAAGATGTATTTTCACTTTCTGCCTTTTCTGCCAACTACACGTCACAGGCAGAAACAGGATTTTCATTCATGTTAGTTAAATTAGCACAAAAGTACACTTTCATGTATTTTATACATGTATATTTGTAGAAATGTGGATGAAAGTAATTTTTGGCTTGTATTTTTAGCTCTGTTTTCTACGTCTTTGGTGTCAACCTAGCTGTATCGCCTTGACTAGGTGTGTATCCTTCCGTCAGTCTTTCAGCACCTCATAGCCGTTTAATGTATACACTGAAGAATGAAATTCTGGAACTGTGAGGAGATACAGATCATGATAAATTTCTAATCAAAATGTTTACTTATTAAATTAAAAAAGTTATTAAACTATAGATACAGGAAAAACTGGCTGCCAAATACCTACAAGGTGCAGGTTTTCACCCCAAGCCCCTGAATATTTCTGCATTACAACCGACGTAATTTTTGAGCTGTAGTCTTTACTACAAAGGTCTCTAATTTTTGCACTTGTTTAATGAGTTCTAAATATGCACTAATACTAATTCTAATCATGAGTGCTTAGTGCAGAATAGCTATGAATACATATTTATAAGGTCAGTCATAGGACAAAGGGGCACAAAAAATGCAACTTTTAGGTCACACGTATGACATTATGGTTTCCTGGCTGCACAGTGAAGACATGCATTTTAAAAAGAATTAAAGATTTTTTTTACTTCATGTTATGAACTACTGATTTAAAAATAGTGTGTTAAACACATGGAAAATGCAGTCAACTATACACTGTCTCACTTTAGCCAAAGACAGTGTTAAATTTTCCTCTCCATTCTTGTGGAATTTTATACTAAATCTCTTCTTAGGATAGCCACCTTCAAAAATTAAAAGGCAACAGTCAATTGCTAGTTCTCAAAATTCCTCAGAAGTCTGTGGCTGTGAGAAGAAGAAAGGGTGCACAGGACAGTAAATCCTGGTTTAGTTACAGTAAGGTAAAACTGGGCTTTACTTTTGTCTTCAGTATTGTTTAAATCACAGTAATATAAATACAAGCAAAATCTGGTCCTCAATTCTTTAGGAGTATCTGCTTTGCAATACCTGTATTGCTGATTACCTATTTTTTCCTTTACGGACAAGAACATAATTTGTGATTTCCAACTGATAATTATAGTGTCTGGTAACATTTGTGCTGACTTTAATTATCTTATGTTTACACTTTAAAATGTGATAATTGTTCCATGTGGCTAACCCTACTGCCAACTTGTCCCACCTGCTTCTTTTGTTTACATATTATGAAGCCTACGAGCGAGCTCTTTTCCAAGCAAGAGAGAATACTGTTGAAAAGCCTCAGTGAAACAGCAAAATACAATTAATGATATTGCACTCTTATTTCATCCTTGATCTGAGAATCTTCCAGCACTTCATAAAGTTTAATTGAATTGCATGTGGAGCCTCTACAGTGAAATTACTTGCTTAAAGTCACACAGGAAGTGTATGGTGGAATTTGTAGCAGGACTGATATTTGACTGCAAGTCTCATGCTTTTGAAATGTCACAAAAGCTGCAGCCTTGTGACAAGTTCCATTTGTCGAAACCCAAGAAAATCACGATAAGAAACCCTCAATGCAAACAAGGCAATAGTTGTTCCTCTTTGCAAAGATCTGTTTTTCACTTTCATTGCCCAGAGTCAGAGAAGTTGCTACATCTTGTTCCTATTCACTTGAATTTATTTCACTTTCTTCCTTTCCGCTCTGCCTTCTCCTCTTGTAAAATGTACTACGTTAACCCTTTTTCTTCTCCAGTCACCTCTGCTTTATATTGATTCTGAACTCTCTCATGCATTTTCTTAGTCTTTACTCAGCCTGGTAAATGGCCAGTTCACTTTCTGTGTGGTAGCACTGATAGTTGTGTCCTTTCTACGTCTGTCTTTTAGCTTTCCTTCACTCCAACAGGAGTGAACACTTGACCCCATCGTATGACTTCCATCTTCCATCAGTCCAAGGACTGCTTGGTCCTTCTGGACCGTCAGTTAAAGTTCTTTCTTCATTATCCACTGAGTCATCTTTTGAATCGCTAATTTTATTTTTGGGTAACATTTTTTTAAAAGCTTTTGCTGAAGAAAACAAAAATCAGCTTATCATAAAATATTTTAATCCAAGCTTTAAAAGTCACATAAATTCATTTGTAGCCTTTCTTTTTACTAAAAGGTGCAAATGTGGCACTTGCCAAAATGGAAACACTACTCTGAAACCCTGTCCCCAACACATTTAAGAGATGGTTTTATGTAGACTTCCATTGCACTCGGTTTCTCGCTGTTCCTTGGTTTTGAAACAGCAGTACTAGTGAATTCTTTTCTTTCAGTTCATTCCTCTCTTTGGCTTTTTTCCATAGATATGGCTGATTCTCTTTATAAGTAACTATGTTTTATGTCTTGACTTTTTCATCCTTTTTTTTTTTTCCCTTTAAAAACTTGTTTTGACAAACTGATAATTTCCAATATCACCTTTCCTTGAACTCCTTCACATCAAAGACCAGACAACTGTCAGGAAAAAATCCACTTTATGTATTTGCTCATACCTTCTTCAGCGTTGCTGCTTCCATGTGTACTATGTTAACTTAATTGAATTTCATAACCTTATCCCTTGCTGATTTCCCCTATCCTTTACTCACTTCTTATAACTCATTCCCTCATCTTTATCTCTCTGCACATCATTTCTACTTTTTTATTTTCCTTTCCAGAATACAGTGTGGTTCCCCTTTCACCCTTCTATCTTTAATCTCTTTCTTTTTACTCTCTCTTCCTCAGTGGAAGCCTGCTTTAGTTTCTCCATTTTCCATCCCTTACTATCAAAACCCTTTCTGCCAGAACAACCGGACCTCATATATATTTTATCAAAATGTCCTACAGGCAGAAAAAAACCCATTGTATTCCAACAGATTAATCCATACCAAGACTTTGTTGTTTTATTATTCAGCCAACAAAAATGCAATGCCATCTTTTATTCAAAGAGGAATCATAATTGTTCTATTCCCCACTAGACAGACCTCTAAAGAATACATTTTCTTTTTATTTGCATGATGAGACTTGCTAAAATCTTGAAATGGTCAATGCTGTCTTTCTTTTCCAAACTTTTTTTCATCTCTCTTAAAGGAAAATGTAATTAAAAAAAAAAAGATAAAAATCAACTTTCTAAATACTGGGTGTTTAAGGAGTATTGAAATAATTACAGAAAGAGAATACAACAGCTAAACAAATCTCAGTGATTGTTTTTTTAAAAAACAGAATAAGTCTGAAATTACCATTTTAGCTTATTGCTTCGATGTAAGTGAAAGATACCGTGTAATAGAACCACTCAGAAATAAAGAACTTATCACCAAATTCTGAAAAGGTAACTCTTGATTAAATTGTGCTGTATATTAAAAGCAATTTGGGGTAACGAATGGCAAAGCAATTTTCAAAAATACGGAATAACCTAATGAAAAGCCAGAATACCCTATGTAGCTTGCACCATTTTCACTCCTGGGTGACTCCTTTGAGTGACTGTGTGAATGAGAGAACAACTGAAAGCACAGATACACCCATTCACCCATATCTCCTCAATATAGTGACTGTAATATCCTGAGCCACTGGTGCATAATGAAGAATCTGAATGAGATATCATAGTTCAGTTTTTGATCTTCTGACTAACCCTAGTCACAGTCATGCAAAGGGAATCTGGTTTAGACTGTCTTAATTTACATTTGAATTCTCAACTAGCCACATTTTTTTTACCTATCAATCACAAGAAAACCAAAATATTTTACCATCTTTGACTGGGCCATATTAACAGGTTAATTGTTGTCTTTGTCCAACATTCCACAACTAAAGAAATTCGCTGGTAAGCAGCATAAAACTACAATACCCATCGGAATATCTAGGGTAAGATAAACTTCAAAAGGCTTAGAAACAAGTAAAATTGGATTTTGTTCTAGTCTAAAGACCAAATTTGATGTCTGGTATATTGTGTGAAAGAAAAAATATGTTCAATCCAAGCACTTCAAAATCTTAATGACTAATTTGATCTTGCCTATAGAAATAAAAGCAAAGGACGTGGGTGAGTGTGTTCCATTTAACATGTGCTTAGCTACTATTAAATGGAATTGTTAAAAATTAGATGCATCCCCCGGGCAACATTACTTTAACCTGAGAGGTTTTGTGCATTATATTAAGAAAATTTCATTAGAAATGGTCGTTTGCCTGTTCATACCTCAGTGCTGCGGTACATGCTAAACAGAAATAAGTGTTCTACAGATCTGCTCTCTGAGGAACAGTGCAAGAGAAGGTGAGCAATAAGTAAGCTGAGAAGAAAAGATACGGGTCAAATAATGATCGCCTTGAAAACTATCTCTACACATATTTACAGTTTATATTTCTGACTTTCTGTGAAGGAGCTAAATTACCCAAGAAGCAAGGTGGATTTGCCTAAGCAATGCTCAGTGCTTCTACAGCTAGGCTGTTTCGAGTCCTGAGCAGGTTCATTTAGAGTTAAGATACAACTCCTCTTGCAGGGAGGATGTACTCCCTGCAACTTTGCAGGTGTTCACTGTGGAAATACTGTCCTTGTCTAAACATTCATCACTGTATGAACTCAGCTCCTCCTAAAGATTTAAAGATAAACAAAAATCACAAATGATGTGTTTACCTTCTGCTCCCGTCTCGTGGATCTTACTTTGGCTGATAGGCAGGACATTCAGAGGCTCTGCAGTGGAACTGTCATTAATGCATCATCAGGTTTTTCTGTTCTCTCTTCCCTCCTGCAAACCACAACGATGTCAGATCAAGCCCTCCATTATTTTTTGGTTACCTGTAAATTTCCTAGTTCTTCGCTGAAAGCCTCAAGCACTGCAGTTGTTTTGCTTAAAAATAAAAGAATAAAATTGCCTGTGCTGCCATAATTGTAACAAGTCTGAGCCTTATCTCCCCAAATCAAGCAAGCTACATTCCCACTGAGCTGCGACACCTAGATGCTTGAAAAATGTTTCTGAAAATAATGAATACAAATCCAGTTGTATTTACATTTTATTTTCAGATGGTTTTTCTGCTGTGTTGCTGCACAGTCTCTCTATCAGATGCCCTAGTTCTACCACGACAGATGTCATTCATAATGCAAATAATGTAACATGAACATGAATGGTAACACTAAAGCTGAGCTATAGAGTGCCATAGGTAGAAACTGGGGTTGCTTCTAATTTGAGGCTTAAGGCAAGTTGGCATGAGGTCTTTCCAAATATGTTGGCAAGGGGTTTTTCAAAATGTGTTACCAGTTGTCCAATCCCGTAACAAGGAGGGAGCAGTCTAGTAAGATGGAGAAGCAGTTAAGGCATGATGAGTAGCACTGAAAGGTAAAGGACTAAGGGAAAGTGATCGAGATATTCAAGAGTTCCTTTGGATTTACAGTGCACTCTCTTCTCATCCTGCACCTTCAGGTCTCACCTGAAGCAATATATTCATAAAGCAATTAATTCTGCAGGCTTTGTGCCTTCTTTATTTTTTTTCTGATTAGTCCAGACCTGAATTAATCTCTCTTAACTCCCCAAAGTTTCCATAAACTGGTAATGGATTCTCAAATGTTGTAGTAATTTCTTGCAAATAGGCCAACTCCTGAGATGACCTGGGATAGTTTAGGTGACCAGCTTCAGAATCTTCTCACTGTAAGGCCTCTTACCCTGGGAAATGCAGAGCAAAACAGTAAATTGTCAATGACTCTTTCATACAAAAGCCAGTCAGCAGCAGTGACAGCTGCACAAAAGCTGGTAATGGCTCATTATGGGAGTCTGGAGAAAATGGCACTGCTTGAGAACTGCATTGCTGTACAACAATAAAGGCAGACAGAAAGCATTTCATAGGATTATTTTGTTTTCTTCAGTAGCAGGCTTGAAAAACTTGGAAACATTTTGTCTGAAAATGTTGTCTATATTCACATATGTGTTTTGGGGGATATGATCACAAAATATTGTCGGGCAGCTTGGCACAAATCCAGGTGAAGGGTTTGAATGTCTCACCAGGCTTAGACTAAAGAGTTCTCCCAGCCTCCCCTTTCTCCAACCAGCTGCATAGAAATGGGAATATGGCCACTTCAATATCAAAAGTAGAAAGATATATTACCAGTAGTATTGCTCCCTTGCGTGCCCTCAGTTACAGAAATGTCATGTCTGGATTGTGATATCCTGATGGGTTTCTTTTAACTTTCCGTTCCCTGTGGAGCTGAACTACTAATGTGTACGATGCAGCATCCCTTTATGTCAACAGGAACACTGCTTTAGTAACGTTCAGAGAAAACCCTTCCAACCACTTTGCCCACCTTTCTTTCTCTTGTTCCCTTCATATTGCATTCATTCCTTGTTTTCAGTGCCTCAGACTACATGCTCACCCTTCACTCATCCTTTTTTCCTTGGCTATATTCTGAAACACTCCCCATTCCGCCTGCAAAGAACTCTCTTGCTCTCAGTGGCTGGCCGGTACCCAAACAAAATGTTTTCTGCATCCTCAGAACTGATGCAGACAGTACTTCGGCGCAGCAGATATCATAAACGAGGTGCAGGAATTACAGGTCCTCAACATCCAATCCCAGAAACGGGACTAGTCATAATTTTTTCCCTTTTGCATTTTCTTTTTTATCTATTTAGCCTTGTCTTTCAATGTTTGTATGGATCCTGGTATTTATCTGCTAGCCTTGGTGGCTCCGACGTTGTTTCAGGGAAATTGAAGCCTGGCTGAAAAGAGTTTGCAGTAGCATTCTGTGGCGCTTACAGGCTAAACAGACATGACCTGGGGAAACATTAATTTGTTGCCAATTAAAACAGAGTAGGACAGTGAGAAAAACTAAAACACCTTCTCCCCATTCCCCCCTTTTTCCAGGCTCAACTTCACTCCTCCATCCCTGACTCTTCTACCTCCTCCTGCCCAAGTGGTGCAGGGAGACGGGGAACGGGGGTCTGCAGTCAGACCACAGCAGCCCCTCTCTGCCGCTCCGGCCTCCTCACACGTTTCCCGGCTCCAGCCCGGGCCCTTCCCGGGGGCTGCAGGGAAAGCCCTGCCCCAGCGGGGTCTCTGCCGGGGCCACGGGGGCATCTCTGCGGGGGCGCCCGGAGCACCCCCTCCCCTCCCGCACCCGGCACACCTTCAAACGTTCAGACTAGAGCTAGGTAAGGAAAAAAAATATTTCTCATGAAGTATTCTGAAAAAGACACAGAGATTTTCCTCTTTTGTGGGGATTGATCTGAATACCAGTGCTCAATAGACCGTCAGGCAGAGACCGTGCCCAGGGGTGGCTGGCACCTCCTGAGTTGGCGTTACCCGTCAGCTCCTCAAAGAGCCTGAGTGTCTGTATGCACAGTGTCTGCCAGACAATATGCCTCAATTTACGTGAATAAAACTTTTGGGTTTTAGTTCTTAAGAAGTCGTTTATCTAATTATGTGATTAAAATGTACAAGTTTCCCCAGCCCCAAGGCCAAGGCCGTTGCCTCAGGGATTCTGAGCCACACTGAGCAGGAAGAACGAGCTCAAAAACCTGTGCAGATGGTAGCAGCACACAACAATATGGGGCAGCCTTTTTCACAGGAATACATTCCTTTGCTGACGAGTTGCTCTCTCTGCTACAATGATCTCCTTTGGATAATTTTCTTTTTTAATACTTTTGTTAATATTTCTGGATTTGGCCATTGAATTCTTACTGTACTAAGTACATGCAGTCTTAACCATTTAACAACTGTAGCTGCTAATTGTACTCTTTACCTAATGGGGGTAACTATCCTTTAGTATACTATGTTTATTTTCTCTGGGCCTTAGGGGACAGTGTGCTTTAGCACAGAAGCGTGCCTTGGTTTCCTCCAATATTGATGCGCCTTCTTGTCTGAATGTAAGCAAGCTTTTTTTCTTTTTTTTTAAAAAAAGGAGGGGGGAATTGGAATAATTTTATTCGGTATTGAAAATATTACTTGCAGGACAGCATTTATCTTTATCACATCATAAGATTCTTCTCTCAGGCATTGTTTTTACCTTCTGGGACTGTTAGCTAAAAAAAATAAAATACAGTCTTCCAAGCTGCAGAGTTGACAAAGCTTCCCATTTTAATGTAGAAAGCATTTTTACCAAATAGTTTATCCCATCTGGTTGGTTTTATATTCCTTACTGTGCAAATGTGCTCACATTAAACATTTATCTGAGAAGAAAAAAGAAACAAAACCAAATACAGGAACTACTTTAGTAATATTGTTGTAATATTCTGAACCGGTAGTTGGTAAGGATATTCCAAAAGCCTCACAGATAGGATTTATGGAAGTGGCCATCCAGAGAAGAGTTTCTTTTCTTGGTTCTTAGCTATTCATTATTTTCCTAATAGTACTTATAAATTTGTTTGGGTTCTGCTGCAACACTTCTGTGTGCCTACGACGAGGAAAGGAATGGCTATATTAGTGAAATATCCCACTTCACAAATGAAAGTGAAGACAAACATTACTCTGCTCCTCCTCTGGCAAGTAACCCAAGTCAGAAACTCGTTCCCGTGACTTCTTATTATGAGCAGTTATTTTTTCTCTTTGTATTAATCACAGCAGCAGTAGTAATTGCAAAGCAGCTCCTTTCAAGTACAGATCAGTCATAGGTTCTCCACTGGAGAAAGGACAACATTTGGAATATGTCATCTAGACTAGCAGATTTCCAGCTGCAGGAGTCACAGGATGTCCTGTAAGGGCAAAGAGACGGTAGGTGTACAAGGGACCAGTCTCTCATTCTCCTGACCTCTTCACTCCAGTTAAATGTTACTGGAATACTGATGGGAATGGAACAGTACAGGGCAAGTAAGGGTAAAAATAGTCCTTGGAGGTCCTCCCTGTGTGCTGGGATGGAAAGCGAGTGGAGCTTTCCTTTCCCTGTTCCCTGCTTTGTAGGGGCTTGCTGAACTTCTCTTCACACAGCTTAAACTCTTGGATTGACCCTTTGAGAGTGTTTTGCATTGTCCCTTAACTATGTCTTTTTATTTATTTATTTGCAGCGCTGTGTGTGCATGGATGAAAGTGGGGGAAGTTTTCTGGCGTCCTCTTGCTCAGGATTTTCACTTACTAAATTGTCAAGATCCATAACTAAGCTGCTAAATTCTACTAAACTTTTCTGATCCTGTTTCTGAGATTTTAGTGTTGTCTTGAATGTAATTTGGAGAAGGCAAGTGAATGTAAGGGAAGTTTATATAATAGTTTTGAGCAAAGTTATAAGCTAAATAGCTAAATAGCAATGGTAACTTGGTATTAGTGTATGAAAACTTCTATCATGAATTGTGAATCATGTCTGAAAAAAAATTGCCTTATAATATTCCTTGAATTACTGTAGCTGTTCCTAAAGGGAAGATAGATAATAAAAAGAAAAAATAATCTTTATTGTTTAAAAAGATGAGTTTGGCATCTTGTGACCTGTTATCTCTCCATAGGTCACTCTTAATTCAGAGAACTAGGGGATTAGAATGTAAATTGCATCTAATTTGGGAGAAAAAATTACAATATAGCAAACTATTATGCAAAGGATACTAACAATGCAGTATCGAAACTATTCAAAAGCACTTCAAGTTCTGACAGAAGTTGGTTTCAGCTTGTGACCAATGACACTGTGGAGAGTGGACCTGACAACTGTATCTTCACTTTGTGGGGTGACTCACTTCCAAGTTACAGGTCAGGCTTTGCAGAGTCAAATTCATGTGTTCAGTACTTTGACAGACTTGGGGATTATAAGTTTTCTAGATTTGTTTTGGTTTTTTTTCCCTGCTGCCATTTCAAAAGTGAAAATCCCAGTGCTCTTCTGGGTGCTTGATAGAGCTTTCACTGTTGTCAAGCAAGTTTCAAATACATACACGCATACAGATTTTTCTTAACTGCTGTTACACTGTGACATTCAGGTTAAGCTTCTGTGGTGAGGAAATGGATTAGGAATCAGTGTGTTTCAAAGCTAACCTACCATCATTATTTGATTTGGAAGGACGGAATAAAGTCAGAAAGGATTAAGGCGTGAAGGACGTTATTATAAAAAAGAGGGTGGAGTAGAAAGGCTAAATCTAATATACAAGCTGTGAAATCCTGACTGTTGGAAAGGGAGATCCAGATCAGGAACGGTTAGTTCCAACAGTGTCATTACCAAGATTTCATTCTGATCTGCAGAGACCAAGATCCTCCCTCAGTTGTCACAAGATTTGGTAGATAAGAGATGGCAACTTCACTATCACTGTCTTTCACCACCCTTAGGTAAACCTCACCTGACCCCATAAATTTTAGTGTACTCACCTTCTCTAAGTAGTTCTAAACTGTTAATTCTCCCACTTTGGGGTGTTTCTCTCCTCTGCAATTCGTGCCAAGACCTTGCCTTGCAAATTGTATTGCCACCTACATGGGCACAAGCTGAGGACAAAGAAGAGACAAACTGTCAGTTTTTCTTGTTTTACATCTGTTTTCCATCTGCTCAGGTCAGGTGCATGAATTGGGTAAAGGAGTGCTGGGTACTGCACGCGTACAGAGTATATATGATACTTTTCTAATTGGCTGCTTTTGGCTCTGTCATATTTTGATAAATTGGGGCCACTGTAAGGTCTGTGTCCCTTTTTACTGTCCCAACTTAGGGTTATGTATGACCACTGTAACACTGCATCTCTGAGTCATTTTTTCAGAAGACATTTAACATGATCAAAGTAACTCTGCAAACAGAATATGCACAGCTTAAATTGCAAAGCAATTATTTAATGGCTAAATCACAGAATAGGTAGTGAGAGCTAATGAGCTATTACACTAACTGTTAATATTAAAGATGAATCTTTGCTGTCCAAGCGATCATCAGACTGATGGGAAGGGATCAGCTTCTGTTACTCCTGGGAATGGGCTCATCCTCGGTGTTGCTGGTTTTCCTTAGGAATTTATACCCTTTCATGTCTGTGTTTTTCCTCCTGAATCCTTGTGCAGTTAACTATTGCCGTCTCAGCATTCCTACTTCTTTCTGCAGTCTTACCTTTCTTATTTGGATACCTTTGATATATAGACTTCACAGCTCTCCCGACTTATCATTTTCTCAGAGGGCTGAGCCAAAGTTACCTAGCTGTACTGTATCAAAACCAGAACTTAGCTCAAATACAGTTGAACCTCTGGGAGGAGTTACACCACTCGTTCCTGAAGAGCTTGTAAAACACCAAAACCACACTTGCTTCCCAGGAAGGAGAAATGTTGCGTTAGATGTGCAAGTGGCTTTTAATATATGGACTCAGGTACCCATATAATGGTGTTACACAGAATGCGACACCAAAATTCCTGCAGGCTTGCGCCCACAAACTGAGATTTCTCTATGCTGCCACCCATCCATTTCTCAGCCTCTTACTTCCACCAGCTTCCCGTAAGAGGTCAGGTAGCAAACAATATAATTTAATGCAGCTCCAAGCATCAGTAACACATGAAGCCAACACCACAACAGTCTCATATAAGAAGGCAGATGATCTCACTTGCTTTAGGTCGTACTCCCACCTCCCCTCCAGGCTCTCCTTCCCCCCATGCATAAGTGCTCTGCCAAATAGAGGGGTTAATGGGGGCTATGTTGTGGCAGGGGATCTTTATTGAGTATAAAAATGCAGTTGGCTTTTAAAACCATAAAGGAAAGTATTCTGTGTGTCCCAGGGAGTCACTTTTTCCTTGATAGCCTAGCACAGTTCTGCATGAATTCTACTTATCTTTCTCTCTCTGCACAGAGCAAGGAAGCAGAGTAAATGAGCCATGGAAACTCAGCCAGTTTGGGGAATTTTAAAAATTCTTTTTTAGATGAAGATTTCAGTGCCCCCAGTTTCATGTGTGCTAAGAAGCTTTACTAACAAATGAGTGCTGAAGCATGACCTGCATGTCCCTTTTAGGTCATCAGAGCCAGAATGATCTCAACCCATTTAGCTTTCAGGTTATGCATCGGTCAAGTGAATACTTACTTTGAAGTCATTTCTGCTGCGGAGGTTAAAGGTTGACATTTGCAGTTATGACTTGTATGTCCCAGCTTTACACTCCCTCCAGTATCATAAAGTCAGTTTTCAGGTTTTCATCATAAGCAACTGGACACATTTTTAAAAGTTTGGAAGTAATTACTCTTCCACTTCTTTTTTTCTTTACCTTTTTTTGATGTTGCTTTGTTTTAGTGCTTTTGAACTGATTATGATTTTCTGTAAACAAATAATGATACTATATTTTAATTTCACCTATCTCAGGGTGATATATCTGTTTTTAGCTAAAAGATGCATATTCTTTTCAGCTGCTTTTTATATATCCAAAGAAATTCTATTCTAGTGAGACCTTACAGTTAACTAAATCAGCTTTTTTTTCTATGCACTAGTTAAGTACACCACCTAATAAAACAAAAAAATGATCTTTCTTCCAATCCCCTTTGTCAATTATGTGTTCACATAAAGATCATTCAGACTATTTGGGACTAGTGTAGTGATAAATGACAAATGAAATTTTATGACAGTCTTTCACTGGTGCATGTTAAACAGACTAATACAGAAGCTGTAATATTCTCTGTTACATTACAGTTAATTCACTGCCAACTCTTTTAGTAAGCATTTTTTCTTCTTTTTTTAAATTTAAATTCTGACAAGATAAATTATTCCCTCTTTATTGGAGGTATAAAAATCATTGAAAGAATTGACAAACTATGATACATTTTTATGTTTACTCCTCCCTGTCCAACTCATAAAAAAGTTATTTAATTTACTTTTCAAATTAGGGTAGTATATTTTAGGGCTGATGTGTGGGTAATTCTGTAATTTCAGACTTGTGCAACATTTTTATACATACATATATATATTACAGGAAATTTATAACTGCCTTAAATCAAGCACTAGCAAACTTGGTTTATGTACATTAGAATAAATAATAAGAACTGATTACAAAAAGTACTAGAAGTATAGCAGACTATGTTTGGCAATAAACAGAAAATACTTAAACATAATGAAAACTACTTAGCAGGTTTTTTGTATATTACTTGTCACTTGAGACAAAGCCAAGGCTAGAAGAGTCTTCTGTCTCCTGTTTGTGTTTTAAATTCATTAAAAAAAAAAAAAGAAATATCCTGAGCACTGTCTGTAGCCGTCTGTCTACTCATTGGAGTATATTTGTGTGTGTGTACATTTGTCTCTGTGTGTGTGTATAAAATAGTGTATAAACACTTTAATTTGACTGATTTTTCCAGAAAGAGAAATAATATTTGGAATACTGGGTAGACTATTTACTGGAAATAGTGTCTAGTCATTTTTTATTGCTATAGATTTTGCATTTGTCTTACAAATTTTGACAGCTAAAAGAGGAAAGCCAGGAAGCCAGTTTGCCAGATTTCTCTCTGCTGATGATGATTGTGGTGAGAGATAAGATCTACTTACCTCCAGGTTATTAGTTTGAGTATAGGTCATACTGGTGGTGACCTATGCCGTGCTGCTGCTTTTTTTCATCAGACAGCCTGAAAGTGGTTTCCTTCAAAATCAGGAACTATACCTGTGAGAATATGCTTAATGCTTAAATGGACATGAGTGCAGCTATCCTTTAATTTTGGAACCTTGTCCTTCCAAGTTAGGTTTTGAGGTACACTGACGTTGTGGGCATGGCTTTACACTAATTACTACCAGAGTTTGCAATTTCTTCTTTTTTTCTTTCTTCTTTTCTTTCTTTTATTTTTTTTTTTTCCAAAAAAAAAGGAGGGATGGCTAAATGTTGGAGGTTTTTTCATCCCTCTGTCTGCTTCACTTTCTTTTCCTCCCCTTCCCCAGTATAGCAGCAAAATCGTATAAATAGATGATGAGCTCTGTTCAAATGTAATGACCATCTTCTCTACGCCATAAAATTAATATTCTTACTGATGGTATTACCTCTGGCTTGCTCAGTGGAGCTGTTCGTAAAGAAATTGGCTTGAATGTCTGACTGTGCTTTCACTTCTCTATGTCAGCTAAGGACCATTAACAGAGCAGTATAAGGAGGTTTGCACTTTGAGTAATCAGACAAATGTTCAAGTTCTGTTACCTTTACAGAAACCAAGGTACAATCCAGTAGGAGCAATGTTGTCTGGACTTCCAGGAAAGTTTAAAAGCCACGGGGTTTACATTGCTTAGCTACTTTCAGTCAATCCTTGTGTAACTTTTGTGGCTTTCCGTCAAATATTTCTGTGCCTTAGAACTGGAGTACACTTGATTATATGCCCCTTTCATAATGCACTATACAAAAAAATTTAGGAATTTTGAGTTGGATGCTACTAATATACAAGCTATATCTGACACATGAAAATGCTAATTCAACCAGCCACATGTCATTCCGAAACAATGAAGTATGATTTTATTCAGAACTCATAGAACTTCATGTGTTTAGGGTGCAGAAAAATAAATACGAATAAAAAGCTGGAAAAAGAAATACCCTTGACTGTAAACAAATGTCTGATGAGGTTTTCTGCAGCATATCATGAACACTGATGAATCTGTTCTACCTATGCTGTTGATTAACACTCTTTTGTGATGATCGGTGGCCCCTAATGACTTTCTGTAGTGCAGCAAGATTAATTCTTAGCAGACAGTATAAGGTCACATACAGTAAATGTGATGGTGATGAGGTACTGTAAGGGAAGAACAGGAAAATCATCTTTATCATGTCTGCTACAGCCCATCTAAGTGTATTTTTAACAGATTTGAAATTATAATCACCATATAGGTGATTGAAGACTTTACCTCAGTAACATTTTCATATTCTGAGACAGTTACAATGCCTGTTTTAGCGTGCTTTCTTTTGGGTTTTGCTGCACCTTCTTCTCAAATTCATTAACCCAGATTACCACTGGCCTTTAACTTCTCCAGGGATGGGGGACTACTTCAGGAAACTGGCCATTTAAAACTAGAGTTGGAAGAATTGTTTTGTCGAAAATGTGCAACTCTTTGTGTAACACTCAATTTTGAAATAGAGTTTGCTGAGATGGCAAACAAAGAACTGCTCAAACCTCTTGGATCCCTGCACAAGATTAAAAAATTATTTATATGATACTCAACTGTTACAGTTAGAATAGCTTAGCATAATATTCAAGACAGATACCTTATTCTGGAAAACTGCTTATAGGAAAAGTGTACAAAAAGTACAATGGATGCCACCTGTTAGAGTAACAATATTTCTAATTTAGAATGGCTGAAAATATGCCTTTCTCAAGACAATCCTAAAATACTGAATTCTTGTCCTTTATTATTGAAAAAAAAGTCTATTTTTTCTAGAGTTTTAGCTATGCAACATGAAACAATTATCTAGTATACATTTTGTCACAGATACCCGATTTTCCCTGTCCTGTTTTAAGGTGTGGCTTTGGAATCTTTAGAATCTTGGGGTTTTGTTTGTTTTTTTTTGTTTTAGTTTTGTTTGGGTTTGTTTTTTTTCCTAACACCACTGCAAAAGAGTCCAACCAGGAGCGCCAACACTAGGGACCCAGACCCATCAACTTCTGATTAGTACACAGCTTGAATATACTGGGTTTGATGCTAGTTGCAGATGTACTTATAAAAGGCCACACTTTTTTTTTAACAGTTTAAAGCTAGTTCAGGTCTGTAAAACAATCACTGAAGTAGGAATCACTGTAAAATTGTACCAATCTAAGCTTGTGAGGGAGAAACAATATTTCAATTAAATTCAAGCTCAAGGAGACTAAGTCTTCAATAGCAGTTTACCTCTGCAGTCACCTCTGAAGAAATCTTCAGGGGTATGATGTTTACCTACATGCTCCACAGGGAGAATACCTTTAATCAGATAATTTATACTTCTACTCTCAGTTCTATGGCTTTCAGACCACTAACAGTGCAAAGTGACTGTGTTCAGAGGACATCCTTGATTGCCAGGTATGTTTTACAGAAAATGATCACTGAGGTGATGGAGAAATGCAAAATTATTTCTAAAACTCTCTGAAACTTAAAAGTCTTTTCTTAGACATATTTTTCTTTCCTTACCAGAGGTGATGTCTAATGTCCAGCACACAAGAATTCAGGCACTGCTGTAGGAAATAGCAATACAATAGCCTCTTGGCAAAACAACAGAAGTAGAATTCTGTCATACAATTTACTAAATTCCCAGGTGTCATAATGAAAAAATACAGTCCCAGAAAGTATAATTTGCATTTTATTGCAGGAAAACCTTGTATAAAGTGTGACATTTATGAAGAGGTAGCTGTGGCACAACATTTTACTGTTCATAAAATCTTACAAACCAAATTACAATGTCACAAAGTAGTAATTTTAATATATCAACCCTTCTGATAAATAA